>NW_019168004.1:9403031-9745227 GCF_002303985.1 Durio zibethinus
TTTAAGAAAGACAGTTTTTTTTTTTTTTCATTTTAGTGCATTTAAGAAATGATTAATATTTTTTATATGTAATATTGATTCAAAATGAACCATAGTGTTGAAATTGAACTTCGTTGAAGATGAGTGGTAAAAATTTATATATTATCCTTAGTATAGACTTAATAAATAATTAAATATGCTTTCTAAAGGTATATAGTAATTGGTTGCCAACCAAACATCATATTCTATTTTAAACCTAGATATGTCACATACTTCATCAATGCTTATCCATCAATTAGTTTTCAGTTGAAAAATTAAGATTAAAAAAGGCACGAAGACAATGATTTTCTTTAGCCAACCTAGAAAATGATATGATTTCACTACTAATTAAATAAAATCAAGATTTGTTAATGAACTGATTGAGTTAAAAAATTGAATACTTTATTTATAAAATTAAATTTGATTTCATTTTACCAATGCTTTTTAATTATCGATTTATAAATCCAATTTAAAATTTTTAAAACTTGTGATTTACTCGGATCCTAAAATGAAAAACCTCTCCTTAACATAAACTTTTATTTATCCAAAAAAAATAAAATCAAGATTTTTCTATTTTAGAATTTTTCTAAAAAAGGAAAAATGTGCATGGATGCTCATTTATTGAAAAACTTAACAGAAGAAAGGAAAACTAAAGATAATTAATCCACAGTCTTAGTTTAATTTCCAAAGAGAAAGGCGCTTACATCCAGGATACCCGCTTGTTGGAATATTGGACAAATCTATGTCTGTATTGGGAAGCTCATCTCTTATAGTTATTATTGGCCATATCGTCATTATTTTAAGTTTTGACGGATACTTAACTTACTCGGAATTAAATCGTAAATTAAAAGTCTATAATGTTAAACATAAATTTGATATTAAAATTTTTACTTTGTAAATTCAAAATCATATAATTAAAAAATAATAAAATTTATGAAAAAAAAACTATAATTGTTTATTTATAAAAATATAAAATTTAATTCAATTAATTCATATAATCAATTTTTTTTAAAAAAAATCAATTTAAAATTTAAATCTCAATAACTTCAATATCTTATTCTATCTTCATAATGCAATTTTTATCATATTAAAAAATAATTATTTATCTATATTAAATGTAATCCTACAACGACCCAAACTCAAAAGCATTAAATATTAAAAAATTGAAACGTAAAATGATTGAATCGGAGATAATTGAATCCAGACCAACCCTTATGTCAAGTCGAAATTTATTTATTTATATTAACCAGAAAAGGATGGTAAAAAGAAAAAAAAAAGTCAGTAATAAAGGGCATAGAGGGCAAGTGGTGTGGATGGTAGTTAGACACCTTAACAATGCAAATTATGTAGCCTTTCCTTTAATTTTTGGGTTTTTATTTATATTATGAATTTTATTTTTGCCTTCGACAAAAAGCAAAAGGGTTTGAATAAAAGACAAACAGCTTCTGGTTTTGGTCCAAAGCCCGATGAGAAGGAGAAAAGAGGAACAAGAACAACCAGCATCAGTGTCGCTAAACGCATTCAAAAACCAAAACAAAAGAGAGAGAGACGCACTCACCCACCACCAGTACAACCCACACGAGCGGCTCTCGAGTTGCATGCAAACCCAAACCCACTGACTTCATTTCTTTATTAAATGTCTCCCCCTGACCTTGAGCCCTCTGCCCCTGCCCTGACCTCATTTTTCTTTGCTTTTTTAAGTACATGAAGAAGAGGGCAAGGAAGGGATGAGAAAAAGTGAAAGAATTCAAGAATCGTGGGTTCATCTCATCTTTTTTTTTTTTTTCTATGCTTTTTTCTCCCTTTTAAGCAGTGAAAATAACTAAAAACCCTGCCCTTTTAAACCTTGTTTCCTTTGATTCTTCTCTACCCCACACATTTGATTACCAAGAGACCATCTCGCCTCGTCCTCCTATTTTTTCTTTCTTCTCCTTTCCGTCTTCTCAAAGGGCTGAGAGAGATAGCTAGCTTTTATCTTCTTTGATCATCAGTTACCTTTCTTCTTTCTTCTCTTGACAGATTTTTTTTCTTGGTTTTCTTTTCTGGGTTTATTTGGTTTTTGTTAACAATGAGTCCGCAAAATCTTAATAATGATTTTAACTGCTACACTGGGGTGGTTCAAGAGATGAACTTTTTGGCTCTTCCTGCTCTTTTTTCTCATCCTACAGAAAGATATACAACAAACTCTCAAATGGGGTTTCAGATTTCAAGCTCTTTAATGGAACAAAGCAATAAATGTTTGGGCTTTGAGCCATTAGAAAGCAGGGGAACTAAGAGAGCTGCTGCTTGTGATGGAAAAAATGGATTTTTGGGTGTTGAAAAAAGGGGACTGTCTTTGAATTTAGTTGGTGAAAATGAAAGTAATAAGAGTTCTGCTTCTGCTGGTGGAAACAAAAATGAACACACTAAGCTTTGTGCTAGAGGCCATTGGAGACCTGTTGAAGATGCTAAGCTAAAGGAGCTTGTGGCCCAATATGGTCCTCAAAATTGGAACTTGATAGCTGAGCACCTTGAAGGAAGATCAGGTAACTCAATATTTTATGTCAAACAAAAATGATCAACACTCTATGTGTCTATTTTTTTGGATTGATCTTCACCAGACAAAGATGAAGATTTTTTTTTCCCGACATTTTTAAGGGAAGATCTTAACAATGCTTTGAATCTGATTGGTTAAATCAATTTTAAGTTCCATTTTGCAATCATTAGTTTTGTAGAAGTGTAATCTTTTGGCTAAATGGTGCTGTTTTTTTTTTTTGTATGATTGGCAGGGAAAAGTTGTAGATTAAGATGGTTTAACCAGCTGGATCCAAGAATTAACAGGAAAGCTTTTACCGAGGAAGAAGAGGAGAGGCTCTTAGCTGCACGTAGGCTGTATGGTAACAAATGGGCGATGATTGCTAGACTGTTTCCTGGTAGGACTGATAATGCAGTAAAGAATCATTGGCATGTGATCATGGCTAGGAAACATAGAGAGCAATCAAGCATTTATAGAAGGAGAAAGCCTTCCTCTTCTGCCTCTCAGGCCCTCCCTAAAGGATTGGATGTGACTGCTCAAAACAATGCTTGCATGATCAATCCCTTTAGTCTAGCAACATAGATGAATCTGCCTCTACTTGCACTGATCTATCACTCACTCCCTTATCAACTAAAGTGCCCCTGAATTTGTCACCAGTTTGAGTCCAGTTCACCAAATGGGTATGCTTACTTTTTCTATTTTACCAACAGTTGTAATGATCATTTGCTTTTTAATTATACAGTGCTTATACTTTTCCGTGGTGGGTTGATTTTATTTTATCATATCTTATGGTAATAATTTATTAAATAAATGTTGTGTAATTTTGTTTTTTGCAGGTTCATCGGGTGAAAAAGTTATGACCAGGGGAAATGGGGATTTTGACAAGTTTTATGGCACTGGCAATGTATTTTACCACCAAGGACCAATGGGAGTTGTTATGGGTGTAGACCAATCTGCTCACTCATCAGATTCAAACTCAGAAGTTTCAGCAGCTGAGTCAGTGGGCACAAATAGGACCAACCACTCCATGTCTGGGGAAAGTGGAAATGGAAATGAGAACATCAACAACATGCCTTTCATTGATTTCCTTGGAGTAGGAGCTTCGTAATATACTATTGGGGGTTTTGTTTTTGGTTAAAAACTAAAGAGATCCAGCTGAAAACAGAAGGGGGAAAAAAAAAGGGCAAAACTTTTGTTGGGCAAAATTAGCCATTAGAAAAGCTCTATCCAATGGGCAAAAATGTGAGCTTCTGCTGTAGGTCTCGTTCATCATAGTCTTTGTATGTACAGTTTAGTTCTATAAATGAAAAAAAGAGAACTATAGTTTAAAAAAAAAGTAAAGAGACAGAAATTAAAATAAGTAAGAGACAGAAAGACAGAGCTACGCAGTTACGAGTTTAACAAAATAATAAAGAAATCTTCGAACTTTTATTTGCAGTAGTTTTGGACTTATCTAAGCAGTAATAGCAACAGCTATCCAGCAGGCCTTTATTTGTTATTCTCTCATGTAATATTTCAAGCTATTTTGTTTCCGTCTGAACAGTGAAGGCTTCTCCTCATACATATATACATATACATAACTCATTAACTCAATTGAATGAATCTGCCCATCTTTCATGACTTTTCATAACTGTGTTTTGTCTTTGATTTGATTTGATTTTCTTTGAGCATGTTCTACACGCTCCCTACTCTTAGCAATTAATACCATGAATTTTCTTTTCGTTTCTTTTCTTTTCTTCTCCCTTTAGCCAATCAATTTCCTGTTAGAAGTGTGGTTAAGTCAGGACCACACAGATATAAATATCGGCGAAATTTCATGGCTACATCAAATGGGGTCTACAAATCTTACACGAGTCTCCAATGGTTCCATGATTTAAATCTTCATGGTTGTTATATAGTCAATTATAAGAATGTTATATACAATAATTTTATGATGGTTGAGTACCTTAATCTATAATTAACATTAATTATGTATAGAAAAGGATTGACCTAAATCTAAATTATTTATACTTTAGCAATTAATACCATAATTAACATTAATTATGCAAAGAAATTTTAGCATATATTATTTCAAAATGAATAAATTATTTATATTTTCATTCACGATTTTACTAAATTGTTACCAGCTATTTTGTTTTAAAAAAGAATTCACTCTTGAACACACAATTCTTAACTGTTTTTATTATATTTTGGGTGACATTTTCTATAAATTTTCCTCACTCACTCATGCATCCTTCTGCCTTTGAGCAACTTACCCTTCTTATTAGTGATTTAATTTTAGTAGATAAATTGGATGAAATTTTGGCCATTGGGCTTAGAAGCCTTTGGGTCTGGATGTGTACATTTTTATAAATGGCTAGCATTTGAAGCAAAAGAACTAAAAGAACTAAGGAACAAAATCTTGAATTCAGGCCCAAGAAAATAGAAGAAATCTACTTGAACTGGTGTTTCTCGGCCTTGCATCAAACTTCATGCATCTGAAATGGCCTTAAGCCAGTCGGCTGACTCTTTAGGTATTCATTTTTGGATGAACCTTCAAAATAGGGATGATGGTGAGACTGTCAAAATTGAAAATATGAATGATAGTGATAGTGAGACTGTTTGAGAACATATGACTTATAATCATAGTATTATAATTAATTATAATTTAAAATTATGTGTAATTTAGTAAAATTTTATATTGAGTTCATATTTATATGTGATGAATATTTATAGAATTTTTTATTATGATTGAATAATTATAATTTTATAATAATAAATTATAGATGAAATTCAGTTGTTTTACTTCAATTCAATTCATCGCACGTCTGAACCCAGAAATAACACCTATACAAAGGAAAAAACAAAAAAAAAAGCTTTGCATGTGAGCGCTTCAATCTCACAGTACTCCAACCCATTAATTTATTGAAAACCACTTTGTCAATCCTTAAAAGCTTCACTTTTTGCTAGTTAAAGCTAATCCAATTTCAAATATCGTCATCAGAAATTCAGAATTTCAAAAGTCACTTTCAGAGATTTCAGGATGACGAGTAATGCCACAAATTAGCACTTTTATAACAACTCTTTCCTAGTTCAATAGTCATTTTATTTCTCTATTTTCCCTTCTCTATCTCTCTCCTTTTGAAAAATTCTTGTCTCCTCCGACTTTACCCACGAAAAGATGCCGCCTTCCTTCATTGTTGAAGCAAGTAGAATGGAGGATATGACTCATTGTTTGAAAATGAAAAATGGGTTTTTATTTTGACAAGGAATGAGAGGATCTCTAGCTATTATGGGTTTTTGGGGAATTATCATGGTTATTAGCTCACTTCCTTCATGGGTTCAAGTGGGTTTTCTCGAAAGTGTCAAATCAGGGGGGAGGGGAAGGTATCAACTGCTGTCTAAACCTTGCTTTGGATGTGCAGAAAAAGAAGTTGATAATTTGGCTTTATCTATATGATCATTAACACCTTTCAGACTCCTGCATGCAATCACACAAATCAATCCCCAAACTTTCACATTCTCCCTCTTGCAAAGACCAATTGTCATAGCAATGTTCTCAGACGCTTTTATGTAATTTGGATCTACACAGCAAATCATCATAATTCTTTCAGTACTACGTGTATGAACACTGAAACAACAACTGCCAATTCACATACCCAAAGATAAGCTTCATGAACGTCAACTGACCAATTCAGGAGATTTTTTCCCTTTCATATTTTGTCCGTATGAAGTATTAGATAATTAGCAGTAATCATTTCGAAGAAAACAAATGTAGATCGTAGTAGAATGTTTGCTAGGAATTTGAGCTGTACTAAGATTTACATGCTTATCAGTGTTTCATACAACAACAACTTGTGAGGCCAGAAAAGATAGAGTAGCCAACGAAACTCAATAAGAAATTCGAACTTCAACTACTTATCCCACTTCTCCAAATTCCAAGCCAACACACTGGGTGGTAGAAAGAGATATTGTAAATTCTCGTAGATTAATTGATCTATAGATAAGGGAATTGAAAATATGTATATATATATATATATATATATATGATTTGAGATTGTACTGCAGAATAAGAGATCTACCATGTGCATAACCCAATTATCATAGAACAAAAAGGAAATGTAGCGTAAGCTACGATCAATGAATGACAAAGACATCCATTGTTCTATCTGATAAATTATTGGATTGTTATTTGCAGTGATTAAAGTTTAAACCCTAATAATTTCTAATTAGTACAAAAAAATTTTTGAATACAAAATCAAATCATTTAAATCAATAATCATATGATTTGTTAATAGCATATTGAACTTTTATTTTTAATAATTAAAATTCAAATCTTAATAATCCCAAATACAAAAAATCATATCATCTCTTTTTTTTTTTTGTTCTGTTTTCTTCATTGTTCCTTGAGAAACAAAGTGCTATTTTTAATTTTTAAACAAGCACATTGTTCCTCACTTAAGTTAATCTTGTTGTTTGTGTGTCCATGTTTAAACAAGGTTAAACAACAAATTGAAAAGACTTGGAATGGATTTGGAGGGTGTTCTACATTGAAAGGAACATTTGCTCCACACTTTCAAATCATGGACATGATTATAAATTTATAAACTCCCATTGGATTCCCCAAAGCAAGTTGACTATTTGTTTCCTGGTCAGCAAAAAATTATAGAATCTAATAACAACAGCGGCAAAATTTTGATAATTCACATGCCAACCAATGAAAGATTTTTAACTAGGGAATTTCCACATGGGGCATTTCTCATTAAATGTGCCATATGTTTATGAGGAATTAGATAGTAAAAAAAGATCATAACAAACATCCGTCTGCTTCAGATTGGTTATATTGGTCGGTGTTGAAGGCCAAGTTGCCTTGCATTAATCATTTCTCTTTGGATTTTGAAACTTCCTTTCAATGGGAATCCACCGTACTGACCCGAAAATTTTTCATCACCGACTTGAAAGATTTTTTATTTGAAAAAAAAAAGGAAAATTTGTTTCTGTGTTAAAGGGTACTTAATTTCACGGAAAATATTAGGAAACAACTGTCTTTTGGTTCTTTCCTGGAATGTAGAAACTGCCTTTCTTGTTATTAATATCATAGTAGTAACATGAATTAGAGTTAGTTAATTTCATAAGGATTAAATATTTTACTTGTAAAATTTAAGTTTAATTATTGTTATTAACAGTCTCCAATAATAAATGATTTGTAAATTAAATATAAGTCCTAACTAAGTTTATGGCATGTCTTGATTCTAAAATAAAGTAGTCTTCTTCTATCTAATTTTTTTTTGTTTAAATATATGTCATAATACTAGTTTATTTTGGACAATCAACCATTTGTCTTACTCATTGAAATTAAAAATCTACTAATTTAAAATAGACCTGATTATCTTATTAATAATTTTTTTGGAGTTTAAAATACATTTCTATCATCGATACTAATTGTTTATTTTTCTTTTTTATTACAACACTAATTAAGCTGTTTAATAAGGATGTTTGGTAAGGGCAGATTCAAGATTTATACTTAATGAGAGCAAATTTATTATATTTACTATCAATAATATTGATATAATAATTTTTTATTTATATTATGAACTATTATTTTACTGAATTTTTTTTTAATTTTTAACATATTCATATATCTTTTAATATTATAAAAGACTCATACTTAAGAACTTTTGTTTTACAATTAATGGGATCTAAAATAAAAAATAAAAATTTTGGATTATTTCTTGTAATTCTAATTACTTTTTTAATATTTTAATATGGGACAAAATGCAAAAATCATTAAAATTTTAAATAACTTTAATTAAAATTAATTTTCAAGATTCCAATGAGGGCAGCTGCATCCATTGCCCCCACCCTTTATCCGTCCTGACGTTAGGGTTTTACTTTGCAAAGTAATGATGTTTAGGGTGCGCTACCTGGTTCGGAATTTGAGGAGGACAAATATAAAATGATATAGCTAGTATGTGTAAATAACACAAATTTTAAATAAAAAGATTTTATTTCTTTTATCAAAGCTATTTGAACTGGTCCATTTTCAGACATTTTGTCATTGCCCTTGATTTTTTTTTTTTGTTTATAGCTATAATTGGAAAATGAAAGTTGAGATCAACTCTAATTAGGAAGAAAATTTGTGATTACTATTGATTAATCTTATTAAACCTATATGTGTGTGTGTTGCTTATCTTTTGCATGTTATAAATCCAACTTTTAAAGCATCTACTTAAATTTAGAAAGCTATGACCAATTAAGCAGAGTAAGTTTTGAAAAATGGCTTCTGTCTTCGGAAAAACTGATGAAAAATAAAACTTTTAATGATTAAAAGGCTAAAACTTCCAATTGAAGCTTCTGAAAGGAGATGCAATAAGAAATTGATAGAAAATTTTAGTCAAATCCTTATTAATGTAACAAAAAAAGATATAGCAGACTTGAGAACATTTTTTTTTAGGTGGTGAATTAATACCCAGTACTGTCAAATTCATTTATTTGGGCAAATAAGAAATCAGCAGAATTTTGGAAATTGGGGATTGGAAGGAATTCAGGAATCTATAAGATCCGAACTAGAAGTTATAATTCAACATAACTTCCCATTCACCATTAACATGCATGCATTCCGCCATTTCTACCATCATCACCATAAATTTTTTACAAATTTAGAACGTCATTTATGTCAGGATAGTTGGATCATTGCCCCGATTGATTGCCTTGAATGCCTATAAACTAGCAGGTTTCTATTTATTTGAAACGTGGAAACATCCAATATACATGGTAAAACAATGGCTGGAAACTAGATGGAAAGGCGTAGTAATACTGGAGTCAAGATCATATATGATCTTGCTGTAGCATGAAACATCAAATGCAGCATACATATATATATATATATATATATATAAATAGGTATGTACGTGTAGCATGCGTTCTAATCTTGGGTTGTAGAAAAGATTTATGTAATATTCATGTTGAATAAGTTCCTATAAAACAATAGATAATAAAAAGGAAAGAAATAGAGGAGAGATATAAATAAAGCAATAAATATATAGCTAGGGAAACTTGGGTCTTGTTGAATAGTTGCATATTATCACAAAATACTGGCAGCTCCCTTTGCAGCTTTCTCTTTAAATTGTTCTTGAAACCTGTAATCAAAACAATTTTTTTTTATATCTGAATATGAGATGTAATTGGTAAACTTTGTACCCTTAGGGTCATAAGATAAGTTGAATCAGAATTAATTTGCTGTTACATTCTAAACATTAGTATATTGAATGTAAAATTAAGTTTAGAAACCCTAATTTTCAACATAATTAATTAGGGGTATGGTATATATGATCTCTGCATATCTTTAAATTTTATAAACATAAAGATTGTGTGCACAGTGTGAATCTTCTCGAGGAATTCCAAAAAATTCCCTCTCACCCAGTTTTACCAAAAAAAATTTGTGTTCTTTGTTCTTGAAAAGATCTTAGAAACAAAGTACAACATTAGTTATAAAAAAAATTATACTCTAGAAAAAGATATTGTGATTTAAACTATATGGAATTATGGAACCAAAATCTCTAAACATTTCAAAGAAAATTTCCAAATGTAGAGGAGCTTTTTGGAAGAGGTAGCAAGAATGTGTTGGGAGATGGCGAAGAAGAAGGAAACAACTGTCGAGTGAGGTGAAGAAGGAGATAGAAGAAGAAATTTGAATTCAAATATCATCGAAAAACATAGAATTTTAGACCAAGAGTCTGCTCTAAAATTCTCGGTGGCCACAGAGCTAGGCACTGACATAGTTGTCTTCCAAATGCACTTACCAGGAAATAGCTTTCCCCATGCTGCAAGCTCTGAACTAAGAAGCCAAACTCATTCATGGGGACAGGCACACCCGAGGAATGGACCAACACTACATCTTCACCAAACATGGCTTTCAAGTCAAGAGGTCCCCTTGGAACTTCTGTTGGCACTCCATTGATGAAGACTGTGATGAATCCTGAGAAGCAGCCAAAAAGAATTTTAGTAATTACAAGGGAATTCATGTCTTACATTAAAGATTCACTTTATTAATTTCCATTACTGCTGCAGATTTGCAGCTTTAAGTCAGTTGCAGAATTTCAGCACTGCAACTCTAAAACTGGTGTAATAGCAGCCTATTCTCCAAATATAATGGAAGCTTTTAGGTCTGATGACTCTGTAAAGAAATTGAGAAAAGAATTAAAGGTTTTCCTTTTCATTGTTCCCTTAAATATTGGAAGAAAGCTTCAATCTTAAGAAAGTAGAGAATCTTTAAGAAAACCTCAGAAAAATAAAGTGCTTGGCTTAGGATCTTTAGGTTTCTTTCAATCATTAGTTCCTCCTGTATAAAATTGATTTCTCTTCAAAACTCAAAAATTTCTCAAATAAGCCAAGAGAAAGCTTGGAAATGAAAAAAAAAAAATAATGCAGCAAATTTATGGGTATAGTGCAACTCTATTTTCAAACACTAAACACTTTACATCACAAGAAAGTTACTGTTATAGACACTTTATTCTCTGTCATTTTCAATCTAAAAGGGGAAAAAATGAATAAAATCAACTGACTTTTCAAATTCGTGAATTTTAAAAGATAAATTTGGGTGAAGAAAGTATAGTTTTTAAGTGGATGACATGAATCACCTGTACTCTAAGTCATCTTCATAAACTAAACACAACATAACAATAATAAGTTTAATGAAAAAAATTAAGATAAAAAACAAAATGGCAATAGTAAATTAAAGAAGGAATTAACTCTCTCTGCCATGCGATTACCAGTTTGGAAGTGAAAATTTGAAGTTTCAGATGGGCACAAAACGGATGTTACACTTGAGCTTTGACCAATTTCTTGAAATCCCATTTGAGCAGACATTGAGAGTAGATTTTCCATTCCATCATCACCCGTAACACCGCAAGAAGACGAGGAACCAACGAGGAAAGAAGGTGAAGATGAAGCAAAAGAAGGAGAATTTGCAAACCCCATAGCAGCAACACTATTTTCATACTGAATTGCACCACCTCCAAGTACTTGTTGTGCTTGGTTTCTTTGTTCTCCTGCAAGGCTAGCTTGCAGCTGTCGTTGTCGACGGCGAGACCTTGAACGCCTGTTTTGGAACCAGTAGAAGACATTAGCATCCCCAACCGAGCCAAATTTCTCAAGTAGCTTTCTTATTCTCACAGTTTCATCTTTAGGAGGGTTTACCATGCCACTATTAAAGATGGACTCAAGTATGAGGATTTGTTCTGGCTTTGGAGTCCACCTTGACCTGACTGGTTCGCTTCTCTCTGAACCATGGCTCGGACTGTTAGGGTCCGGAGATTGATCTTCCATTACTGTGAAGAAAAAAAAAATGGTCTTGAGGCTCAAGTTTAAAATATAGCAGATAAAACAAAGCACATGAATACACAGTCTAGAATACATTAGGGGGTTGAATTTATATAAACATCCTGATGGAATGTTACTTTCTAAAGTTACCAAATCACCCTTATGTTGCTTGCACCTCCTAGAATTGAAATTACTTCATTGCCTCTCAAAGCTTTTATCTAATTAAGTATTAATCGACTCAATTCTAGCTAACTAGCCTTCCCTAGTTTAAGGATTTTGTATCCTATTATTCAAACTTGTTCATCTACTTTTCATACTTGACAAAAGGTGAAAAGCACACTTTTCGGTGTGTTTTAGACTTTAGTTCATCAAATATTCTATTCGATCAGCAAAGAAACATAATTAGCTAGCAGTCAAGAGAATGCCAATGTTACACATTTTCCGCCTTCTGAATAGTACTAATGAAACCCATTAGATCCCAATAAATAAAAAAGCTAAACGTACATAGTAGTATTATAGTACTCATTGGCTATTATTGTTACTAGCTTACTATCTTACTTTTCAAGGAGTTTGGCATTGTGATTGAGTGGATTGCAAATTGTGGTTTGAAAAAAATAAGATAAAGATATTCTTTTTTTTTTAACTTAAATCTCTATTTGAGCTATAAATTTTAAATTCAATTGTTATTGTTATTCAGATCACAATTTTAATTGCGACCCACTAACAAAGCCAAACTTAAGCTTAGCAATATTAATATCATAGTCGTTATTTCTTTCTCTTCCAATTGATATAGCTTGTTACATTATCTATATCATCACATATTTTATGTTTAGTGTTACTTGGTTGAGAATTATATTACTTGGTTGTGAGTTGTATTTTCATGTTACTGACCTGTTTCCAAAGGTGGTATGCCTGTTGAATCTTTTCGAGTGTTGGATTGTGTATTAACAATCAGGGTTTTCCTTGTGAGTTGATTAGGATGGAACTATGAACTTGTAGCATGAGCCAATTATTATAATGAATAAAATTTTGGCCTTGCAAAAAAAAAAAAAAAAAAAAAACTCATGATCCTTTGAATAAGTCTCAATTTGTTACACTAGAAAAACCCATTTAAATTGTACTTGTATCTTATGAGACGATGTAGAACTCGAAATTTAAGTTTATACAATTATTCTTAAAAAATAATATTTAATAGATATAAAATTTAAATTCTAACTCTTACGATCATTGTTTTTATTCTGTATCTTTGTAAAAAAAAGTGTAATTATAAAAGAAAATGCATGTGAAAAACGTTGAAAAGTGGGGTCAAAATGGTAAAAGAAAGAAGGAAGAAAAGAGGATGTGAAAGGGTTGGAAAAGGAAAGCTAGGTTTCGGCTACATGGGAAGTGCATGTGAAGGAATTCATGGAAAGCTGGGTCGCTGTTAAAGTGAAGGGACAACTTATTTTTTTTTAATAAAATCTACAAGAGAAGAAACAATCCAAAGTGATGGTCCAAAAAAAAAATGGTGGAATAATTTATTAAATTAAATGAAGGGTGTGTACTGTAACGTTAAGCAAACATGGCTTACAGTGGCACTGCCATCTTCCCTGTAAACTTTTTATATTAAACGAGAGGAGGAAAATAGGTCTTAAAGGTTGGCTTAAACTTCGAACACTTTGTCCCTCTCACTCTTTGTATTTACATGATTATATAAATTACAAAATTATTATTATATATAGTAGAATTGAGAAGCATAAAACAGGAACCGACTCTGGGTTTTTCAGTCGTGGTTTGCAGTCTCTTGTATTTTTTTTTTCTTTTCTTTTGCCTTATTTTCTAGGATTATATTGTGTAGATGCATCCTTGGTTTGGTTTTTATTTGATAATAAGGGTGACAGAATGGTGCCTTGTTTTTTTCTTCCTTATTGAAGGCAGCTCGATATATAGGTTTACATAAATATTTATTGTATCATTGTGAAATGATCGATGCAAGGTATTTGAAATATAAATAATTGATTTTTAAGAATTTTTTAAAAATTTATAGACGGTGTTAAAATATTATCATATGTCTCATTATTTTGTAAAATAATATTTTTATATGATAACATTTCGCTAGTAGATAGAATATATTGAATTTGAACGAGGAATGGGGAAAAGGGAAAGGAGAGAAAATTTGAGTGGAAATTTTTTCTTTTAAAGGAAAAAAAAAAACCAACTAAAATACTAAAGTATAGAATTTTATTTCTGTTTCAGAGAAATATTTTTGACACTCAAAATACTTATTTTCAGTTCAAAGCATTTTGGCTGTGCTTGTTCACATTTTCCTCTTCCTCAAATTTTTTTTTTTTGACATAAGAAATATATTATTTTGAAAATGATGGAAAGCATTAATATATTGTGGTCTTTGGTGACAATGTTGATATGCATCACTGATGATTATGATCTAGCAAGCCAAATTAATTCAACACATATATCCAAGTATTAATTACAATAGGACTTGAACTGTTCAATTCAAGGCCTCAAATTTAACTCCAAATAAGATAGGTTGAAGGTTATTAAGAGAAGGATTTGTCTTACATTAAAATTTATTTAGAGTTTGGATTGGATCGAGTTTGGTTAATTTTTTAAAAGATTTGTCTGAGGTTCGACTTGGTTGGTCGAGTCTAAAAACCTAAATTTTTTAAAATATAATTAAAGTTTTAATATTTTTAAACATATTATAAAATTAAAATTAAATAAAAATAATTTTATTAATATAATAAAATTTTAAATCAAATTCAAGGTCCAAAACTCATGTCTCAACCATGGATGTATCTACTAACACCATATTCAAAAAGTTTTCACATATACAGAAAAAATATTATTGACAAAATAATAAAAAAAAAAAAAACTTCGTGCAGATGTAATTATAAATTTGATAAAAAAAGGATGATTCAAAGTATTAAACAAGGAAACTTAAAAGGAAAAGGAAAATAATTTGGTGAAACGCACACAGACGAGATGAGACTTAAAGTTGGGAGGAAATCAAAGCGGAAACGCTCAACACATGTGCCCCAAAAGCAGAACCAGATGTTGGTTGGTGTCCCCTAAAATTTAAAATTACCTCAAAAATTCACTTTTTTTGAAATTTTTACTCAAAAATGAAAAAAAAAAACGATTAAAATAACAATCAACAATAACAATAACAATAACAACAACAACAATAATAATAATAATAATAATAATAATAATAATAATAATAATAATAATAATAATAGTAGTAGGTTGCATTGTATGATGGCAGGGGGGGGGGGTTTGGCAGGTTGCCACTTCTGTGAGCTTTACAAGGTTTTCTAGGCTTTTGGACTTTATCTACAAATGGAAAACTGCCTACTTACTTAAACAGTAAAAGGAATCTTCACTGTGCCTGCTCACACTCCCTTTTTCTTTCTTTATATTTTGCTTGCTGTGGTTTTTCTAAGTACTGCAACTATTACTTCAGTTTCTCTGCCGGTAGCTGCAGCAGCTAATCATGTCTGATTTCATCCAGCTGTTTTTATATCTATATATATTTTTTTAACTCTTTGTCTGCCATTTGGAATATTGTTATTATTTACTCTAAGAACAAAAACAAAAGGAATATATATACTTTAACTAAGTGAAATGTAGAAAGAATAGAGAGAATAAATTAATTTGACATTTTCCTTTGAGATTAAATCCTTTTTTTTTTCTAATAGTGAGTGTAAGTGAGGATGAAAAAGCAAAAGAAAAAAAAAGTATTACTTAATTACGGAATTAAGCAGGAAAATATATATACTGCATCTTGACTTGTGTGAGATCTTGTTTCAAGAATAAAGATGAAATTTCGAAAATTTCAAATTTTAAAATCAAATTTCATCATATATGAATTTGATCTAATCATTTACGTTTAATTTATCCAGCCATTGAATATTAAATTGTTGATTGTAATTTTTAATTTTAACGTAACATCATTGAAATTAAAAAAAAAAACAAAAAAGCACCACGACTTTCTATATCCAAACTCCAACCATCTTATCACCTGAGGAGTATTAGGAGGAAGATAGGACCACTAAATTCAACAATTTTATATCTTCAAACTTATTGTTTGTTTTTCTTTGTCAAACGTTAATTGAATTGGACCACTAACTCTAACATAAGTCAATTATAAGCTCTTCACTACTACCTAAAACTTTGCTTCTTGACCGAGCACTACAAACAGACCAAACTTGTTACATCTAACACATACATCTAACACATAAATTAAACATCTATAACCAATTTTGACCAACAAAAAATGAAAAATCAAGACAAAGAATATAGCTTTTCTAGCCCTTTAAATATTGAATTACATTGCTAGTTGTTATACTTAAGTCAATATTCCTACCTGTATTTTTTTTTATTTAGCCACAAGGGGTTTTACTAGTTTTATCCAGTATATCTTCTTTTCAGATCAATTCAAGCAGATTCATTTACGTTTAACTTAATAAATTCATGAGAAATTACCTTCAAACAACCTTCCATTGGATTCAAATATAGACAAAAAAAAAAAAACACTCTCTTTATTACTTGAGTCAATCATTTGTTCGTTTCTCTAACTATATTGACAATGCAATTTAGACATATATAAGAAAAAAGGACGAAGAAGATACTTTCCCAATGAACTAATTCAAGTTCCACTTGTTTAAAAAAAATAGTGTTATTCTAATGCCCTCGCACATTGGAAATTTGCAAGGTTAAATATATACTTCAAACCATACTTTTGAAATTTTTTTTAGACAAAATCGAGAGGTTTATTAAGTTAAAATAGATAATTTCTCAAAAGATTAGATGCTCATTTCTATAATTGGGTATCAAAACAATCATCAACTACATTTAATTTATGAGATATTATTCGATTTAATTTAAATATCTTATGATTTTATCTTATAAAAATATTTTACAAATATAAATTCAATTCTTTACATATATATTATAACAGATCTTTATAATTTCTCAATGTGAAATTAATGTAGAATTAAAAACGTTATAATTAAAAATTTAGAAAGATATTGAAAGGTTACAAAATGTTTTATACATCATTGCTTGAAAAAAAAATAAAGTGTTTTATTTTCATCTGCCTCAATCCCCGTGGAAATATTTAAATTTTCTTTGAATCCCTATATATAAAAACCAAAATATTCACATTATGACTATCGAATTATATAACTTTATGTTAACAAAAGAGTTCATTGGTGACAACTATTGAACAACTTTTTCCGATCTTTTATTTTCCTGAATCCTTTGTCCTGTGGGGGCGCTTCGGCATCTCCAAGATACATGAGGAAGCTATAAATGTTAGACCAATTATTACTGTCTATCTTGTTTAAAATAGCATCAATTAACAAATTAATGAAGTTGATATCACTTCGATTCTTTTTTTTTTCTTTTTATTAATTCTATACCTAGGAGCTTTGGTCTATAGATTCAACCTAAGACTTTCTTTTTTACAGGGAGAGATGTTCCATTCAACTTGAACAGTTGCAAAATGCATTGATGACTGTGAAAAGAGTGTACAAACAACATGGGTTGTCACTTTTTTTGTCCCTCCAAGCTGCATTGTCTAGTATAAATTTTTTGTACTGATAAAGTAATTTCAAGTACATGACCTTTTTTATTCAGAAAAAAAAAAGAATGTTTTTTTAGTCCTTAGAAAAACCCTCACCCTAGGTATAGAATGTTTTTACTTTTTTTTTGTCATAATTGTTTCTTAAAAAAAAAAAGAAGGAAACATTAATAATGTTAGATGTCTAAATACATGACTTTTTTATTCTTTTGTTAACATCAAGCATTTAATATATACCAATAGTTGTTCTAGAGTTTGATGTGCTTACTCTAAATATGATTGCAAATTGTTTGTAATTCTATGTGTTTATTAAAATCATGAATAACTTAGATAAGAAAATATTCTTTACTTTTTCATTTTACAATTAAGATTTCATTTGAATTGTAAGCATAAAAAGCACACATAGGAATATATGGTTTAATGTAGGAAAAAAGGTAGAGAAAACCTCATGAATTAAAATTAAATAACCATCCAACTCTCTATTCTTTAATCAATTAAATCCTCAAACATTTATTTTAACTAATTGAGCTCTTATTGGAGAAAAAATAGTTAACTATTGTAAACACCTAATTTTGTTAATTGTAATACTTTAAAATTTGAGACCCGTGTCCTTTTTAACATTTTTTTAGGGTTTATGAAAGTTCTTTAATTTTTGAATAAGATGATTCCTAGGTTGACATAAGAAAACTAGCAAAAATTAAAGAAAAAGTTAAAGGTCAACCTAAAAGTCAATTTAGTTAAACCTGTTCGAATTTGGTTGAATTTGGTCAAAATCGAGTCATATCTGGATTATTTTGGGATAATTGAACCAAGTCATTGGATCCCTAAAGATTTTAAAGTAAATCTTGAGTTTTGAGCAAAAATAGATGTTTTAACCAAAATACCCTTGATGTAGGTTGGGGTCATTGTTTTGTCAAAATAGGTCAAAACCACTTATCTAGTCAAGTTTTCCAAAGCTTGATGTTTAGAAAAAAAAATCCTTGGAAAAAATAATTGTGAGTTGAAATGACCAAAATACCCATAGTCAAACTTAGTATAACTTGGGTCAGTCCTCGGAATTTGCGATTAACTAAGATTATTAAGATTTAGGATTAATACAATTATGATTTAGATTCTAAAAGATAATCTGTTTGGATCTCAAAAGGAGTGAAACTACAAAAATATCATTTTAGAATATTTTTGTAATTTGACCTTTTTGAGGTTGCTTTTTCATGAAAATTTTTAGATCATAATTAAATATTATTTTATGAATTATAATGCAATAAAATTATGAAAATCACTTAGTGGAGCATAAGGTTTAAAGAAATTCATGAAAAAAAAGCCTAAATCATAAATAAAGGTAAATTTGTCTTTTCTTATAGAAATAGTTGCACTAAATGCCAAAATGTTTGTTGTATCTTTTCATAGCCATTGATTCAAAAGAGCTAAGATCCAAAGGCCTAGATTGCATTGCTTGGCCACAAAACTTGTGAGAAAAGGTAAATATTACAATAACCCTTACATGGATTTTGATCCAATAGTTATGAGAAAGGCCTTAGCTCTTTAAATAGATAAATATAGGGCTATAAAGAGTCTCTCTTTTCTTGCCACAAAAGATTTAGTACCAAAAAATCTATTTTAAAAGAAAAAATCAACCTTTAGGAATTCTCTTTCTCTTCTCATGCATTTCTTTTATTTTCATCTAGTCTTTTGTTAGATTTCTTTATTATTATATCTTTGATTTGTGCTTTTCATCCCACCCTTTTTATAGTAATGTTTTGAGAAGTGAAAGATCATAAATCAACAATAAGCCATTTGATAGAGGGTTTTGGCAGTGAGATGTCCCATGGTAGCCCAACCCTCTTTTCCTTATTTTTTAATGTTTTTCATGCTTCATTTACGATATATGCTTATCTTAATGATTTGGAAGTTGTGTTGGTTGTTGTTACTATAGTTTGCTCATGTGTTTATTTGGTTTTCATGCTTATTGTTATTGCTATAGCATGATCATGTGCTTCTGTGATTCTTAAAATATTAGTAACTTACTTATGTTTTCTTAGTTTATTAAGTGTTTGATGAAAGTTGTATGTTGAATAAATGGTTGCTTGATGAATTATGGATGTCTAAAGGAAAAGTGTTTGTAAAAATGGCCACTAATAGGTTCGATCAAGCCTTCTCCAAATTATGGCCAAACCTACCCTTATTTGTTTAGGCTATATTTTGTTTGTTTAAATTTGGATCTCATAGAGCTTTAAGGTTCATATTAAGGTTAAATGAATTTATAGAGTTAAAAAGTTGTGATTTATGTTTCTTTTATGTTGTGTTGATGAATAAAATGCAAAGTTCTTTTAGTTCTTCGAGTGTTTGTTAAAATGGCTACATGTTTTTTTTATTTAAATGTTCACAATTTTGTTTAAGTCATAGTCTCATGTATTCATGCATTATCCCAAATCCTAGCCTAAAAACCTAACCCTAGTTTAAAACCCAAAATTGAAGGCCTAAATGAAATTTTAAACCAAGCCTTAAACCATATACCCTAAACTAAATCCTAAACCTAAACCATAACCTTAAACTCTAAAGCGAACTTTTAAACCCTAAATTTAACCTTAAATCCTAAAGTCCAACCTTAAACCTAAAACCGAAATCACATTCCATGCATTTGCATTTTACTTGTTTAATAATTACACATACACATGTCATATTTTTCATTGTCATTAGCATTTTATATATCATACATAGATTTATGTTTTATGTTTCATGCATTTTATGATTTATGTCATTTATTTTGTTGCATTCATGGTTTCAAAAAATGAGAGAAATGTTTTAAAAATAATAGGTAATATTGTTAGTAAAGATTATTTTTTAGACTTGGCTTAAATATAAGGGGATTCTCAATAATTATCTTTGTAAAAAATATTATCTTCATTTTTATGAAAACCCCAAAGTAAGGGGATGCTTTTAATATTCGATATTAATATAGTGGCATTAATAAGATGTTTCACTACCAAAGGTTTCCATCTTAATCCAAAAATAAAATG
This sequence comes from Durio zibethinus, assembly GCF_002303985.1. The sequence continues at coordinate 9,423,466 of NW_019168004.1, forward strand.
ACTTGCATTTAAAAAAAATATTATGAGATTTTGTGAAAATAAATGAAATTCAAGAAATTATCTTTAAATATTATAGCTAATTCAAAATTCAAGGATAACATACAATTAATTGGTAATGAGTGTTGTGGAATACTAATATTTCTTCACATGTAACCGAACTCCCAATCTAATTTCAAAGACCAAATTTTTTTTTTGATAATCCTTAAATTCGTTTTTGATTTTATTAAAAAGATAAACTTTTTAAGTGGTCAATCACACTTATTAAAAAAGTTTGGTGATAACTCTTTATTTTTTATCTTTAAATTTTTTGCTCGACAATCAGGTTCTCGATCCCACAAATTACAACAATTGTTTTTGTCTTATTGATGATTTAATTTGATGAAAATAGATGTTTAAATATTCAGTTAGATAAAAATAAATGTTTAACTATTCAACTGATTCAAAATAGAATATTTATGATTTTTTTTTTTGCTCAGTCAAAATTAAATTTTATTTAAAACCCAAAAAGGGATAAATCTAAGGACAAAGCTAGCTTTAACAAAAAGCTAGAGAATAGTTCTATTAAAAGTATATAAAACTTCTAAAGATCATGACTAACAAGAAGATTTTATGACTTAATTAATTGCAATAAAATATCAAGATGATTATTAAATTTTTGTTTGAAATATTTTTTTATCCTTTTGCCTTTAATGTATGAAATAAACCATTTTAACAAGCCAGTGTGTCAAATTAAACGATCAATTCAAGGTAAAATCATTTGTGGAAAAAAAAAAAAGGTTTTTGAAATCTCTAGATCAAAAAAAAAAAAAAAAACCCAAGAATCTTCAATCTTCCAACAGGACAACCAAATCCTATTCTTCAACATTTCTATTCTTCCTGCAGCTAAGCAAAGATTATTATATATCTTCTTCAATTGTAGTGGCCGACTCAATTTACCTTGTTGCTTAGGGTAAATCTTCAAACAAATAAATCTAATATCCTAAGCATGAGAAATGTGAAAGAAGAAAAAAAGTGTAGTAAAAGGGTTGACTCAATTATTAAGTGTGCATGTACGGGATTTTGAGTTCAAATCTTACTTATTATTTCGTTTTAGTATTGGTTTTAGTATTAATCTTGAATGCATTACTATTGCAAGATAGGACATACTTTATCTTAACTCGAGGGACTACGTAATTTATTTACCACATAATGAGTTTCCATTGCAATGCCCGCACTTTGATTTCAGCTTTAGTTCAATCAAGTTGGATGTAATTTTTGTCAAGATCTTAGAGCTGATACTATTATATGATATACGTTCACGCAAAGAACTGTTCAACAAATCAGGCAATGTAGAAAAACCAGGTTCGTTGTTCATTTGATATCATTCTTTAGTATCTAGCGGTTATGGGATTAATTTTTTTTTTCTATCAATGAGATGGATTGTTTTTTGCTCTTTTGTTCTCAAATAGGTATTTTATATTGCTTCTATCGACAGGCAACGAAACTCTGTTCGCTAGCTATTGCCAGCTTTGTGACCTTTTGGTTACTTTAATAAACGTGGTTTAGAGAAAAAAAAAAAAAGAAAAAAATAAACAGGTTCTTTTATTTCACTGTAATAAATAAAAATGTTTCATAAAGGTGGATGATTACTTTCACAAAATATTTTACAGGTTTGAAATGCCTTGGATAAAAAAGATGATTTAACGGATAAAATCACTAAATGGACCTTTCTTATTCTTATATTAATAATTGGAAGACTCTAAACAAAACAAACATCTAACATCCTTGAAATTTTTTTTTTTAAGATGTAATGAAATTAACCAATATTTCATTTGTTGGAGACAGAGAGTGAAAAGAATTTAAATTCCAATTATAATTTCTACTTTTGGAGAAGCAAACATTAAGGTAAAGACAAAATCATATGTTTGATTTAATTTTTATGGTTGATTGTAGTATTAGCATTTAAGTTAACAATATAGGTGCATGAATTTCCACATTCAGACATGTCAAAATCGAAAAGAAAGAAATTCGCAATGGGTCAGATTAGGGTTCTACCTGAATCTTTCTTAATTCTCATGCTTGGTTGTAGGATTCTTATGCCCACATGCACAAACAATCATTCCCCAGTTATGAAGCATGGAATGGTGCAATAAATTGCGGAAATGGGTCATCTCATGCCAGTACTTTTTTTTCTTTTATCCACAAATATCGCTTGAAAAGAAATCATATATGCAGTCTCCATCAGTAGTTTTCAAAACATCAATTAGCAGACAAAGGAATCCTTAGCTATATATAGTTCCTATTAAGTTTTTTTTTTTCTTGTTTCTTTTTTTTAATCATTAAAAGGAAGGTACTTACCGATCTGATTATCAGACAGTCTTCACTTTTATAGACAATGAAAAGAAAGAGAAAAAGAAGGCGTTAGATTAGATTAAGATATTTATGTATTTGAGACTACATATTATATTCAAAGCATATGTTTTTTTTTTTTTTGTTTTTGGTTAAATTTATATACAATTTTTGTTAAAATTTTAATTTATATTGCTGTTGTATTTTTTTGTATCTTATCATCATGTTTAAAATTATTAAATTTATTTTTTAGTCCATTTTCATGATGAAATATCCCAAATCATCTTTGAAAATTTAAGTCACTCAAACAATCACATTAGTTCAAACCGTTACAATTCTGTGCCAAACAAGATAAAAATGATACAATATTGATCTTATAGAGGTATACGGGGAGTAAATAGGTTAAGAAAAACCTTAAAAAACCAATGGACTTCAAACAAATATTTCTGAATTATGTTCTAGCTTGGATTATTTATTAAGAATTTTGAAAAATCGAGTTTGAATTCGGGAAAAATAGAGCTGAATTTCAAGCAACTTGCAAGAAAAGAGCAAATTTGAAGGCTCTTTGCTTTGCAACTCAATTTAAAAGGCTCTTCGTCGTCTGGGATTAAAAACTCTACAATTTTTCCTAATTTCTCCAGCATTTCCCACTAGAACTTGGATGCTGCCCATCTTCACCATAGCCTGTGCAAACCTGGTTGTAAATAGAGTCGCATTTGTTGCATAACCTGAAGCAATAGGTCCGGACAATGGATCATTAGCTAATTCTTGATCAATCTGCATTATTCCTCTCTTCAAACCAATCTGCTTGAAGAATTGATTATCAACAGTAAAAGGAGTGGCCTGGTCTAGAAATGCTGTAGGGTCAGGATTGGAATCATTGGCTGCACCACAAATCCTCCTTAGAGTCACAACCAGAGCAGGATCCATTGTAGGATCAGGGCGGCCAGTTCCTTGGAAATTTGTAATCCTGTCTAAGAAGAAACTACAATGAGCAACACCAACTGTATGTGCACCTAAAAGGGTAATCATATCATCCATGGTCATATTTTTAGCACTGAAAGCTTGGAAAGCCAGTGAAACAGACAATGTTGGGCCTGGTAAATTTACTTCGTCAGGATTAGAGACTAGACCGTCTCGCCTTCCTGTAGGAACAGGATAAAAGGGTCCTCCTGATAGAAACACAGCATCTCGGGTTGCTAATGTTATAATATCAGCACAAGAAACTTTTGAAGGGCATGCTGCTTCTAGGTTTTTCTTGACTTCATCAATGAGCTCGAATCCACGTACCGTAAAGTTAGGCCCTGCATCTTTCTCTGATTGGCTTTTGCTGGTTGAATCTATGAGAATAGATGCGTCACAGCCCTGCATAAAGTAGAATGTCATAAGCGTGTGGCATAAATTTTCGAATTCATTTGGGATTCAAATCCTCTTTTTTAAGCAGATGACACTGCACCAATTACTGAGTTAAATGCTCGGTGATTAAATTCAACTTTTAAACATACTAAATTAGTTTCTTATTGACTATATTTGTGCTTGTCAAATTAGAAAAGACACTCAACTCAAATAAAATCAAAATGAACGAGGGTACTATGCTTAGTCGTATTTTTTTGATAAATTGAAACGAAAAGACACCAAAATTCATATGCTGATCAACTAAGATTTGTAAGTGTGAGACTCGTAACCAATCTGTGAGATATTAAGGGATTGAAGTTTTACACTAATTGCATAAATGTACTGAATTATAGTTGTAGAGTACAATATTGATTTGTTTTTTGATAAGAAATTTAACGTATTTACTAGTATTTAATGATCTTATATATTTGTTCAGTATATTCATACCATATACTATATGCAGAATCAGAAGATATAGAATAGAGTTAGAGCCAAAAGGGTTAACGGCGCTCATGTGTTTGGATATATGACAATGTTAAAAAAGAAAAGAAAAGAAAAGCTTACCCTAACGAAACAATCATGAAAATGCATGCGAAGCAAGGCTGCAGTGATGGATTTATCACGATTGAAACGTCTTTGCACAGCTGCTTGAACTATGGATTCTGCTCGTGGACAACTCCTCCTGTAAAAACCAACCCTTAGGTCTGCTAAGGCAAGAGGAAGAACCAAGAAAAAAGCCAGAAATGTAACCTTCAACCTCATGATTTTTTCCTTTTTTCTTAGGTATATGATTTAATTGAAGTTTTTTGGGCTATTAAGATTACATTCGATTATATATATAACGGAGAAATAAATTGCTTGTGCTTCGCCACAAAGCTGTGCTGAAACGTGCAAAGGCGGTTATGTGTTCAACTTTGTATATAAAAATCAAAACAGAACTAGTTGAATTGACAAAAAATAATTACATATCCATTTGATCAATATCAATAAAATGACTCAAGAGAATAATTTTTTCTTCTTTTTTGATGAATACAAGAGGATAATATGTTTGATTGCCAAAACAATAGAAAAAGAGAGAATAATATGTTTGCAGTACAACTAGGAAGAATCGATGTCACTTATCAATGAGAAATTAATCATTTTAATGGAGCCCATTGTTTCGAAAAAAATTATATGCCATAGAGCATAGATTAATTATGATCTAGCATCATAAAAACTAATTATCTTAATTATAATATAACAATTTCAATGTTCTTTGTAATTGTAAAATCTTGAGATGATTTCCAAGCTACTGACTATTTATTAATCAGAAGATTCAATTTCAAATTAACTTTAATTTAAGACGATAATAGTTGAATTAATACTATGTGGTTTGTTTATAATAAAATATTAGACTGTTAATCTTAATAACCAAAATTTAATACCTGACAATCTCAATTATTAAAAAAAAAAATACATAATACATCATTTTTTCCGGATATTCATGAATGCAATTATGTGACATAGATAAGCATCAGTATCAAAATTGACAGTATGCAACAACTGTCAGAAGGTTTTGAACTGAAATTCAAGCACTCCATGTTTTCATACAATGTATGTTTCCAACATCACAAGTTGTCAATTTTAGTAATGAAAAGTAACAAATTAGAATAAGCCACGACTCTCTTCTTTCACATTTTGCCTATTCAAATTAAGACTTTTTCTTGTTATCAAAGGGAAGCTATTGACTCACGGGATAGAGGAGATCAGATCTGCCAACAATCAGAGGGAATTGAGGTTGGAAAAAACATTATTTTTAATTGTTTTATCCATAATTGACAAAGTCAAATTATGTTCATATCCACCAACATGTGAAATGTTCATCCTTATGATTAATTAGAAGTCAATGGACAGAAATTTAATCCACTAGAGAATGTGAACGGAATCTGATCATATATAAAACAGGCTTAATTTCAATATTTATTTCTCCATCCTATCCTACTATTATTAATGTTCATAATTTGCAGGAATGAACAGGCTTGCACGTTTGAAGTCTTCATCAATGTATTGACCATCACAAATAAATATTCTTGCCTAATTATTTTTTTTTTTTGAACAAAGAAATTTATTAAAACAAAATTATAAGTATTAAGATTCGAGGTGAGAAAATAAAGGGAAATTAAGAAATTGATATGTGCTCTGTTAACAGCGAAATAAAATAAGATAAACTTAGTATGTTGGATCACAAAGGATGCCTATTGTATATCTGATAGTTTTATAAAATTCATTTCACCAACAATTATAATCCCTTCTAAATCTAATTAAGTTCAATGTCAATTTACATGAATCCCACATTAGCGATAATTGAAAGTTACGTATTAAAGAAAATAATTATTAAAGTATATAAATATGAAAGAGACAGAAATGGATGGTTGAAACTGATCAGAATTGTTCTAATCCAAAATCAACAACTTGTTGACACAAAGAAGATTCCACAGTGCCCGAGTTCGAATGTAATTTTTCATGAATTTCTTAAATTTAGTATAAATAAACTTGCTTGAACCAGCTTAAAAAATTGTACGTGTCATAACCTAATAACCTTACCACTAAAAAAAAACCTTCACAGGAAACTGAACCTGCATAAAATGACAAGCTGCTAAGTTTCACTAATGAGGGTGAAGAATCACAGTTGTTAAACTAACAAACATATGACAGAAGATTACTTAACTGAATTCATATGAACTAAAACGAGGGCGGTTCAATCCATATTCTTTCACTGAAGTCGTGCACAACTCCAGGATAAAAATCCTCCTAAGGATTTTTTTGTTTGTGCGCAAATAATAAAAATAAGAATGGCGCCAATCGCCATGGTAGTAGATCCTGTCTGCCAAAGCCGATGTTTTCCCCTCAGCTGTTACTGTAAACGAGGTACAGCCAAGAAACAGTGCTTGGTTTCCTAATTTGTGTATCTCTATCCAATAAGTTTCACTAATGAGGGTGAAGAATCACAGTTGTTAAATTAAAATAGCATCTAACAAACATATGACAGAAGATTACTTAACTGAATTCATATGAACTAAAACGAGGGCGGTTCAATCCATATTCTTTCACTGAAGTCGTGCACAACTCCAGGATAAAAATCCTCCTAAGGATTTTTTTGTTTGTGCGCAAATAATAAAAATAAGAATGGCGCCAATCGCCATGGTAGTAGATCCTGTCTGCCAAAGCCGATGTTTTCCCCTCAGCTGTTACTGTAAACGAGGTACAGCCAAGAAACAGTGCTTGGTTTCCTAATTTGTGTATCTCTATCCAATCCATGTCAGACCCATCAAACCTGAAAAACATGGAAGTTTAGAGATTGGCAAACCAGCAAAAGCTCCCCGTCGGATACAGCCAATTGTGAACTGGACCAAAACTGGATTTCGATAATTGGCTCCATATATGTAAACACACCCCAATTACAACTTGCATCACAAAATGCCTCAAGTATCCCACCACTAAGGACACAATAAAACTTTCCATTACTATAAACTACATTCTCAACAGCCTTCTCAAAATCATCCACAGTAATGGTGCTGATGCACCATTCTATGCTAATCCTAATTTTGTCACAGCTTTTCGAACTTTGTATTGCGAAGCAGATGCAATCTGGAGAATTCATGACCCATTACCAGCTTGACTCCATAAAAGCAATTTAAAGGTTTGGGTTTTTTATCCAAACAAGAAGTTGGCCTTTAACATTTTTAACATGGGTCACCTAGATTCTAAAATCTTAGTTCCCCAATGACCCAAATCTAAAAAAAAAAAAAAGTAATAATAGCATAATTATGAAACATGCTAAAAAAAACGTAACTGTTTTATTTTTTTAATAGAATTTTTTTCCTGAATACTAATAGCAAATTCCACAAGTTCCAAAAATTGTGCCCCTTAGGGCTTAGGGTAAGTAAATTAATCAACTTAAAATTTTTTTTAATCATTAATTTAATTGTTAATTTTTTCATATCTTTTGTTATAATTAGACCAAGTATCCAAGTGTGTTAATGACAATTTTTTAACATTATAAAAACTTTTCCAAAAAAATTAAAACTAAAACAAAATTTGGCAAATATATGAATGTACGATGATCAAAATTAAACTATGTAAAGGCTGGAAATTAAGATCCCAAGAAAAAGGGAGGATGGCGATCAACTCTTGATCTCAATATTCTTTTTCAGAGTGTATAAAGTTAAGGATATTCAAAAAAAAAAAAAAAATCGAACCTTCAATTTTAATTTTTTTATATTCAAGATTGTTAGGATAAAATTTTATTTTTTAAAATTAAGAATTCAATAATTTAATAAATAAATCGTATGATAGTTTGCTTATTTTTTAAGTAACAACTTAAAGCCTTGATTAAATTGAATTAACATTTTCTAAAGACTAATTAAAGCAAGAATATCAACTCATTTTTTGTTCCTCTTATAAGTTGGTGAATAAGAATGATTATGGTTTATAGCCAATTTTGTTTTGAACCAAATGAGTCATAAAGCATATATTTCTCATGGAATCTTTATTACTGAAGAATAGGTCTTTAGCAATTTTTTTTTCATATTTAGCAACGTTTTATAGCTAATTAATTTACGATATTTGTAAAAAATATCATTAAAAGTATCGATTATATGTCATCGGAGAATATAGTGACATTTTGGAGGAAAACATTGCTTACTTAGCAGTGTTTTCAAAAAAAAAAAGTGCCATTAAATTTAGCATACCGCTAAATTTAGCGACATTTTTATGTAAAAATGCTACGAAATTTAGTAGTATTTTTAGTAGAAACACTAATAATTCTGGTTATTTAGCAACATATTTCACAACAAATGTTGCTAAATTAGAAAATTTATATTGTTTAATTTCTTTTAATATTTACTGTTATAAAAATTATTGAAAGAAATAAAAATGAATTCAAATTCATAAACCGAATATTATAAATATTTAAATATCTAAATACATAATTTGTTTCAATATACATATAACACAAAGTTTAATACAATAATAATCAACTTGTTTTAGTACATTAACTAGAAATTTGTGGTGCGTTTGTTTCATTGAAAACAACTTATGAAAAATGTTTTATGCGTTTTTGGGTGTTTGTTTCACTGAAAATACATGAGTCAACAAAAATTGTTTTTCGAGTCAATGAAAAATTAACCCATTTCTAAGGAAATTGTCTTCCCCTTTTGAAAAGGGAACGACATTTTACAAAGCTCGATAAAAAATAGAACACCTACCCAAACCCATAAACACATCAAAAACCCTAGGCGTCTATGTACTTTATTTCATCAGTACTATCGTTTTTCTCACCTGTGACACCATCATTTATCTCATAGAAGCGACTAGATCAGTTGGTGTCTTCACCTCTTTAAATCTTCCATCCATTCACAAAAGATTCCCAAACCCTAAAGTTTGCAACAATTTCTTTCAGAACTTAGTTGTTTCATCTTTAACCAACAAGGTATGATCCATTGTTCTTTCTTTCTTAACTGGGTTGTTGCCGAAATTAAGCAAAATGGTTAGGTTTTTTCTTAAGCCATGTATGAAATTGCATAAGCAAAAGGAATGAAAAAAAAATCATTGTATTGTGATTATTCTTCTTGGTTAGGTTGCTGTTGAAATTAGGCAAAATGGTTTTAGGTTCTTGCTATAGTTTGACAATGGCAAAGCATGTAAACTGTATATAATTAAGAGCAAAACAAATTATATGTATAATTTGTTTGGTATTGTCATTAGGAAAAAGAGCCTCTTAATAATATATTTATTTATTTTTAAAAGAATTCAAGTGTTAACTTCTTTATTTTACAGTTCAAAGATTTATGAAATATATATATGTATATATTATAATGGAGGTGAAGGAATTTTCAATTGGAACTAGTTCATAAAGAAGTAGGATGGAAAAAAGCAATGTGAAGGTTCATTTTTATGTGAAATAAACCTGCATCAATCACTATACATAAACACTTCATCGGTTCTTGCCTAGATATTATTGATCAACATGTACCTAGGATTCTTGTATGTGAAATAAACATGTACCTAGTTTCATTTATTTGTGAAATAAACCTGCATCAATCACCATATATATTCTTGTACCTAGGATGCACTAGTCATTTGTTTTAGATATCATTGCTTCATATATCATTGTTCAATGTGTGACCCATGTCAGAATTTGGTTTTACCTTATTTTTTTTGTTATGGACATAGCATTTTTTATTTGAAGAACTAGCATGACATGTTTATGCATTTGGTATATTTTATTAAATCTCTTGTTTACTTTCAACTTGAATACTTATCATACATTACTTGGCAAATAATATATTTTAAAGATGAATATTTTTTTCTGTAGATGGATAATAATTTCATCCTTGCATTAGTTATGGGTGTAGCTGCTTCAGTACTAGCTTTTAGGATTATTGTTGTTGAAAGATTTAAATGTAGGAACCAAATAGGCCATGAACCTCATATCAATCGAGATTATGAAAAAGTGTGTTTATTAATAGTATTTTATATAGAAGAGACCAAAAATGTATTGATCAAATAAGGGTGTAGCCAATTGCATTTTTTTAATTTGTGTGACATTTTCATTAGGAACAATTTATTAAAATCAACTAGATCGATGAATGTTAAGGAGCAAGTAATAATTTTTTTGCATTTAATTGCCCACAATGTAAGATTACGAGTGGTTGGATCAAGATATTATAAATCAATTGAGACAATTCATCATTACTTTAGGATTGTATTGAGAGCTATTTTAAAATTATATAAGCTTTTATTCGATTACCTGATGATTCAACTCCTCCTGAAATAATAAACAACCCAAGTTTTTACTTGTACTTTAAAGATTGTATGGGAAAATTAGATGGAACTCATGTTTGTGCATATGTGCCAATTGAGATTCAAGAAAGATTTCACAATCGTAAAGGGGGAAAACACAAAATGTGTTGGCTACCATCATTTTTTATTTAAAATTTTCTATGTACTTGCTTATTGGGAAGGTAATGCACATGATTCTCGTATTTTAAATGATGCACTTGCACACCCAAAAGGATTTAAAATTCCAAAAAGTAATGGTTAGAACTAATAAATAATAGTACTTTATTTGTACTTAGAATGTATTCAACAGTAATTAAATTTTATAAACTTGTAGGCAAATATTAACTTGCTGATGCTAGATATGGCATCCAAACTGGAATTATATCTCAATATCATGGTGTTTGATATCATTTGAAAGAGTTTAGTGATCATCGTTTAGAAAATGCAAAGGAACCATTTAATCTTCGTCATTCATCCTTGCGAACTACCATTGAACAAGTCTTTGAGATTTTGAAGAAATGTTATCGTGTGTTAGATGTTGAACCATTTTTGGATTTTCAAATACAAATGAATATAGTGTTAGCATGTTGTATCATTCATAATTTAATAGTGGGAATTGATCCTAATGACTTAATTAATCAAGGATCACTTGATGAAAATGGGTCTTCAATAATATGACCAACTTTTATAGAGCGAGAAAAGAGAGTATAAGCTAGATGATTGACTACCAAGAGAGAGGAAATTGCACAAGTTATGTGGAATGATTATATGGCTAAAACAAATTAATTTGGTTTAGATTTAGACATCAAAATGTCAATGTTAAATGTTGTTGTGTTTCAAGAATTTCCTATGTTTTCTATTCGGATGGGATTGAAGTTGTTTAATATTAATATTGTTGAAATTATAAATTCTTTCCTATACTTTGTTTAGCATAAATGTTTCTTGTATACACTTGGATGCTTATTATTTCTTTTAGTTTTTGTTTATATTTGTTTTTTTAATGTAATTACAATTGTAGAAATGGGTAAATCAAAGAAAGAAAATGGCTCATCAAAGTAATTTAGGTGGACAAAATCAATGGACCAATTGTAGACACCCAATTTGGTCTAAGCCCGGATCAATTGGGCCTGGTCCAAATGGGTATTATAGGTTTTTTTTTAATTTAATTTAATTTTTTTTAATTTTATTATTTTTCATTATGATGATGATGATGATGATGATGATGATGATGATTATTATTATTATTATTATTATTATTATTATTATTATTATTATTATCTATTAATATTTTTTATTTATCTAATTATTTTCTATTAGTTATCTATTAATATATTTATCTATTATTTTTATTTTTTTACTTTTTTCGATTGAGATTAGGATTAAGATCAAAAATTGAAATGAATTTAGCCGTGATTTGAGAGCTGGTAGAGTTGGGATTGGATTCAAAGATTGAATCTAAATCTCAAAATAAGTTGGGATTGATCAGAAACTCTTCTGATTAATCCCTATAAATAGATCCACAGAAAACGAACGAGGAACACACACAGAGAAAGGAAACAGAAGTTAAAAAAGGTTCTGGTGCGTTAGAAACAACTTTAAGAATTTGTGAGAAATTTTTTAAAATTTTTGAAGCTTTTTTTTGGAAAATTTTTGAAAATATTTTAGAATCCGGAGAAAATTTTATGCAAGATTCAAGTTTTTCAACGATATTTTCGACCAACTTTGAAGTTTTCGACGTATTTTTTCAAATTTCGACAGACATTCAATCGGAATCTGGATTCTATTTAGAGAAAATGAGGAGAAAAAGAAAAAGGAGAGAGAAAGGGAATGAAGCAATCTATAAAAAAAATAGAGGTTAGAGCCTTTTATACCTACCGAAAATAACGTCGTTTTAGCCTTACTATTCCCAAGGATCCACGCATTTTGAAATCGAGCTACCCGACCCGAACACCAACCCGATCAGCGACCCGCATCCCTATCTGAACCTCAGTCGAATCGAGCCTTTTTCCTGTCGAGCCACACATCCCAGCCGTCGTTCTTCCTAGAGCCAAGCCTCATTAAGCCAAGCTGAGCCGTTCCAAAGGTTTTTTTTTCTTATTTATTATTATTATTTCTTTTATTATTATTATTATTATTATCATTATTATTATTATTACTTATTGATTATATTAGAATAATTTGGTATTCCTTATTTTATTTTTATTTTTATTCTTATTCTTATTTTATTTTTTTAAATGATTTTCTTAAAATAAAATTCTAAAAAAATATTTTTGAGGAAAAGTTGAAAGTATCAATTTTTTTTAAAATAGAAACTCTTAAATGCTTTTGAGGAAAAGTTGAAAGTATCAATTTTTTGTACAAAAGCAATGAGTTTTTGAAGAGAAAAAGATTTGTATCTAAAGCTGAATCATTATTCTTTTTTTTTCATTCTATTTTTTTTCTTTTAATGTTAAATAATCTGACAATAGAGCCTCTACAAGTGAAACAATAGTTTCCTTGCATACTCTTGAGGTGAGAGAATTTTTTGAATTTTCTACTAAAAGTATTAAAGTCAATTGAGAATAATTTCTAATAATTAATTACTTGATAAATTTTTAAGGCTTATTAGATAACATAAAATTAAGCTAGTACCATATTTCAATGGTTGTTGTGAGGGTGCTATAACCTTTCTCACACGTAATCGTACTCCCAAATCTTGTTTTGATTAGTAGAACTGAACCTATTCTTTTAGGGACCCTTAGGCTTAGGTGTTTCTTAAAAGGATAGATTCTTTAGGTGACCAATCGCACATAGATAAAAAAGATTGGTGACGACTCCTTAAATCAATGTCTAGCGATGGATCCCCGGATCTAAACGTTATGACACTAATGGACCATACGTTTTTGGAAATACTTGTTGAGGAGGCTCAAAAAGGAAATAAGCCATCAAACACTTTCAAAGCACTTGCACTTACTCGAGTGGCTGCATCTATTTCTAAAAAATTCAAAGTTGAATGTAAGCCTAATCATGTGGAATATCATCTAAAGACAGTAAAAAATACATGGTAGATTATATGCAAAATTCGAGAGGATAGTGGATTTGGATGGGATGACAATTTGAAGATGATATCATATGACAAAAATACATATAATGAAGCAATGATAGTAATATTTTAGTTTTTTTCTTTTAAAAGTTTTCTGTTGCAATAGATTAGTATATTATTGTGTTTATGATTTAAAATAGGCATACCAAAGTATGAACAATTTTTGAACAAGAAACTTGATATGTATGATGAAATGGCTTTAATTGTTGACAAAGATTTGGCTGCTAGAAGTTTTGCTAAATCATTTGCTAATATTGATTTGGAAGATGCTAATGAGGTTGATTTGATGCCTGTAGACTTTGAGACTGAAATTAATAAGGAGGTTAGAGAAAAGCATCTTCATCAATTAGAACTATACAACCAAGATCTCATGGTAAAATGAAAAATGTTCAAGAAAGTGTCGAAGATGAAAAACTTGACAATATGGTAAAGCAACTTGGTGAGATTGCTAATGCCATAAAAAAATTCACTGAGGATCAAGTTAGCACTACAGATATTTATGAGCAAGTGATGTCATGGAGGGATTTGATGAAGAATCCCTTGCTACTGCTTTTGATTGTCTAGTGAAGCATAAGAAACAAGCTAAAGCATTTATGGTTAAAAGTAACAATCTTATGAGTCTTTGGCTTCAAAAGTTTTTGATGGGTTGAAAATGGAACCTCATATGTTGGTTGACTATTTTTATGTAATTGGTAAAATGAAAATCACTTACATGTGTAGGCTAATTATGGTTATGGTAGGTTTATTATGTGTAAAAACAATATTGATTATTGACCTAAAAACTTTTGTAGGACTATCTTTTGAGTAAAAACAATATATAAACTATTTTATTATATTTGAAATTTGTAAGATCTTATTATAATTATTTAATTGTGTTGTGTTTTTTAAATTATTAATTGTTATTTTTATATTTATGGCATTTATTATTACTATTTTGAATAAGTGTAAAAAAATTATTTAAATAGTTATGTCAAAAATATTAATTTGATGGAAATATAGATTTTTCAAAAAACATCCAAACACCAGAAAATGTTTTTCACAGTATCTTCCAAACAACAAAAATATCAACTTTTCTAAAAAATAAGTTTGTTTTCTAGAAATTATTTTTAGGAAGTTATTTCAATTAAACAAATGGAGCTTTAAAATGTATGAAATTGATTATCGCTTAGACTTGGAGTACTGTCATTGGATGAAGGATTTTTTCTACCATGATAGCTAGCATGCTCAAAATAAAATAAAACAAATTTTTACACTTAATAATAAGCTATGTATGATGTAAAAAAAATAAATAGTTACTAAATTTAATACCTGAGTTGGTGGATCACCTAGATTGATTCCTGAAAATTGTTGTTGCGTAAAATTCAAAAGAGTATCAAATCGACCAAACAACTGTTGAAATCTTACACATTCCTGATCCATTTTAGCACGCTTTTATTTAATTCTAGCATGCTCTTTTTCTAGTTTGGCATGCACTGCTTCCATTTGCTTGATACGTAGTTGCAAAGTTTGCAACTCCTATCTCAATATGGAGATGTCTTGCGAATACTGATTTTTTGAGAATGTAAATTGTTATCCATTTAACTAGATGGTGTTGGACCCAATCCAAAGGCTCGAACCCATCCATGTTTTTTTTTTTCAGTAACTTCTATGAATATCCAATCTTTTAGGCCTTGCATGCTGACAAAATAATCAGATACTACTTCAATCTCAGCGGTCAGTTTTCATTTCACTTTTTCTGTAAATTAATCAAATAAAGCTATCAAGTTTAATAATTAATTCATAATATATTTGAAACATAAATTTTTACTTTCTATATAAAACAAATTTAAAATAACTATAATTTTTTGTGTTTTAATATTTAAATAAGATCTATTTTTTTGTGTAAGTTAATCAAAAAAGCTTCACACGTCTAATTTTTTCACCCAACTCAATCTTTTACATAAAAACATATGTTATTGTTAAAAATACATCAACCGTAACTTATTCAAGCATGGTAATCAAGTTCAAACATTCAGACAAGTTTATCATTGTATTAGAGTTATCTAAATTGTTAAAACAGAACAATAATTACAATTTTACATTTTAGTCTTTTGATGTCAAAAAAAATCTTTAAATAGATATAAAACCGTAACTTATTCATACGTATCAAGCATGGCAATCAAGTTCAAACATTCAGACAAATTTAATATCATATATTGAAGTTATCTAAACTATTAAAACAGAAATATAAATGTAAAGCTACATTTGTACCCTTTAATGGCACAAAAAGTTCTAAATAGATATAAATGGTAACTTTCTTATACATATCAAACGTGAAAAAAGTTCAAACATTCAAATAAGTTTAATATCATGTATTAGAGCTATCTAAACTGTTAAAATAGAACTATAATTGTAAAATTACATTTTTACCTTTTAATGGTACAAAAAGTTTTAAACAAACATAAATTGTAATTTTTTAAATAGCAACTTTTTCACATATACCTATAATGGAAACCAAATTCGATTATTCAAACAAGTTTAATATAATATATTTAAAGTTATCTAAACAATTAAAACAGAACAATAATAGCATAATTACATTTTTGACCTTTTAACATTACAAAAAGTCTTAATCAAATATAAATGGTAACTTTTTCACACATATCAAGCATGAAAATCAAGTTCAAGCATTCGAACAAATTTAATATCATATATTGGAGCTATCTAAACTATTAAAACAAAAATATAACTGTAAAATTATATTTTTACTCTTTAACAATACAAAAAATCATAAATAGACATAAATAATAACTTTTTCACACATATCCGTGGAAATTAAGTTCAATTCAAATAAGTTTAATATCATATATTTAAGCTATTTGTATTATTAAAACAAAACAATAACTGTATAATTATATTTTTTCCCTTTAACGATAAAAAAGTACTAAATAAACATACATGATAACTTTGGCACACATATCAAGAATAAAAACCAAGTTCAAATATTCAAACAAAATTTATATAATGTATTAGAGCTATCTAAACTATTAAAATAGAAATATAACTATAAAATTCTGTTTTTGCCCTTTAACGCCATAAAAAATCCTAAACAAATATAAATGGTAACTTTTTCACACATATCAATTATAGAAATGAAGTTAAATCATTCAGATAAGTTTAATATCATTTATTAAAGCTATCTAAACTGCTAAAACAGAACAATAACTGTAAATTTATATTGTTACCTTTTGATGGTAGAAAAAGTCTTAAACAGATATAAACCGTAACTTATTTATACATATCAAGTGTGTCCATTAAGTTCAAACATACATACACGTTTAATATCATGTATTGGAGCTATCTAAATGGTTAAAATAAAAATATAACTACAAAATTATGTTTTTACTCTTTAACGATATATTAAGTTCTAAGCAAACATAATTTGCAACTTTCTCATTTAATGCTCAACTTACTTTTTCTTTTTGCTTTATTGCAAAGCTTTTTGATCCACTTGTATAACTATATTTTTGTTGCTTTCTACTAGTAATCCCAATCTTTTCTCCTTTCTATCATAATAAACAATTGGTTATATAGCAAAAATATAAATATTACCAACTAAAAATATTAAATACATTTATTATTAAAAATAATATTAAAAGTTATAAATTAGTACATTTTTTTTCATAAGAACCAAAAATTAACCAAGTGTTCATATTATCACCTAATCATACCAAGAGATAGCTTTTCTATTGTGGCTTCTGCAGTACTATTTTGATCTAAATATTTTTTTTTCAAATTACACTTATAGTCTTTTCACTTTTTTCCAATACCGTAACCACAAAAGAAATAGGTATTTCAAATAAAAACTTGACTATAACAATACAAAAAGAAAAATCACAATCGATAAACCAACTTTAAAATAATTAATTTTTTTATATGGAATTAATTATAATAATACCTCAATAAAGTTTAAATCATCAATCTTAACTTCTGTTCTTAACTTCTGTTAGAACTTTATGCCATGTTTCATAATGAATAGACAATTTCATTCCATTACATGCAATCATTCCTAAAAATCTAGCCAACAGTTGACACTTCATCAATTAGTTGTTTATTAAAGTTTATAACACTATAATATGCTCATTTAGAGGTAGTGTATGTAATTCTTTCAAAGTTGTCCGATCTATTATCCTCCGTTGACTATTGTTATCAATTGCAAAAAAAAAAAAAAATCAGTTAGTAAATTATCAATACTTTAATAATTATAATTGAAATCTAAATATGGGATTTACATACCTGCATTCAAATTAGATGCAGAATCAATTAGCGTGATAATATCTAAACCTGGACCTTATGTATTACCAAATCCTGTATTAGTGGAAAGGTTAGTAGTGATTGAGTTAAAACTGATAGTAGGCATATTCTCCTCCAAAAGATTCAGTCCGTGGCCAAGATCAACAAGTGTCACAAATGATTCTGAATTAATATTTCTGATATGTACTCCCGTTAATTTACTCATCGGCATTCTAACTTAACTACATTGTAAAAGCGAATCAATTAAAAGTTAAAAAGTTAAGACATTGCAACTATAACCAACGATATATAAAGAACATATATAAAGACATTGAGAAGTTAAAAAATCATAACTGACGATATATAAAAAGCATATCAATTTAATTAAATTAAAAAATAATGTATGATTTACAAAAAATAAATATACAAAAGCAAATGCCACATAAATTATATAAAAGCATTTATTACATTATGTTTTGAACATTCTAATTATAAAATATAGATGATCCATCATGGTTCATAAATGTCTTCATCAACATCTTCACAAACCCAATGAACAGAGGTACTAGA
Organism: Durio zibethinus; assembly: GCF_002303985.1. The sequence goes on from NW_019168004.1 coordinate 9,441,935, forward strand.
GATATTTTCATCTAAGATTTGTTCAGCAAAAGAAAATCATTCAGTTTCATATTCAATATAATCTTTGGTATCTGACCCCATATCAAATAAGTCCCTAGGTGTGTTACAAAAAACAACAAATCAATCTGATTCTTTAGGGTCTTTAGAATAAAAAACTTGTTTGACTTTAGAGGAAAAAACATAAGGTTCATCAATGAATTGTTGTTTGGTGTGAATTAATCGAGAAAAATTCACAATTGTAAATCCAAACTGATATTTCTTAATACTCGTCATACTATTCACATTAGCCTTATCCAATCACACTTAAATAAGACAACCTTCCACTTGTCATAATAATCCAACTCAATAATGTCATTGATCATGCCATAATAGTCAATATTTCCATCTAAAGGATTGGTGTCTCTAGCACTATTATAGCTAATAGTTGACAAAATAACAATAACTCTTGAATTTTGTATTCTTTTAAATCTCTCATCGGATTTAGTAAATCTAAATCCTTTGACGATGAAACATTTGTATTGTTTCACAATTCTGTTTGAATCTTGTAAAAGACACTTAACCTCTTTTCTAACAACCCTTTCCACTCCAAACCTATAAAGGTGAAATAAAATACATGTTATTACTATTATTTATACCCTAAGCATTTTATATACAATTATCAAAACAAAAGTATGGCACTACTTACAATTTCTCCTAATCATTTATGAAAATTTTCATGAACAACTTATCAAGCTCTCAAAGGTTTGATCGTCGATAATGTACACGAGCTCTCAAATTGTTTCTATACTCACTATATGCATCAAGATAAAATATTAACAATAAGAAAAAATATAATAAATTATGCTTAATAAAATTAATGATTTTCTTGCACGAAAGCTTACATGCATAGTCATGGTGGAAAAGAATACATTGACGTGCCTGTCCTAAGATTTATCATCTAACTCTACCACTTCAACTTTACCTATTAGCTGTCCAAACCTTTCAAATAAATAAGTATAGGCAAAATCAATATACTGCATACCAATATTTCTCGATGGTCTATTAAATATCATTTAAATATCTTCCAAATATCTTGAACAAAATGGCATACACTTATCTGCTAAATATCTTTCAGTAACAAAACCTTCCAGATAGCGTTTGTTGTGACAATAAGACTTTAACCTCCCAAAAACCTAAGACATAAAATATTAGTCATATACATTTTTAGCTAGAATGGTTTGATAAATACTATCAACTTAATAAAGCTATTAACAAATAATATATTTCGATAGAATACATCCATCGATAATAAATTGATCCACTAATTTTTGCTTTATATGGAAGGTGGATAACAAAATGCATCATAATAGTAAAGAAGTTTGGAGGAAAAATCTTTTATAAATGGCATAAATTAATTACGACTCGATTTTAAAGTTTGTCAAGCTTTTCCACACTTAGAACTTTCCTACAAAAAGCTTTAAATGTATTACTCAATCAATTACCATTGAAAAGACTTACTTTGACATTGATGAAAGTAAGTTAAGGGAAGTAAATCCTGTATTAAGATGTGATAATCATATAGCTTTAATGAAAAAAATTTTCGCTCTTTCAGATTCACACATCTTTATATATTTGACCTGTAGCTATCCGAAACTATGACATTTTTTAATACCTTATAAAACACATTTTTCTTACCTTTAGACATACTAAAACAAGTAGGAGACAATCAGGATTTGCCATTAGGAAATAATTTCAGATAAAAGTCAAGGCAAATCCTCATGTCAACTAGGTCAAGCCGATTCTTTAAGTCATCATTTGATCTTTTATTCATATTAAGAATTATCTTAATAAAATTCTGGCAAACATTCTTCTCTATGTGCATCACATCAAGATTATGACTTAATAAATTACGTTCCCAATAAGGTAACTCAAAAAAGATACTTTTTTTTTTTCATAACTCAAACTCATTCGGGTCATCTTTTTCATTATCCTCCTCACTACTTTGAACATCAATACTATCAACTTGAGTATCAACATCATCAACTTGAAGAATAAAAGGCTAGACACCTTCAAAGATCTCTCTCACTCTTTTCCTTGATCAAGTCATTTTTCTATAAGTAAAATTGATATCTTTTAACTTTGAAAAGATATCAGACCCAATAATTGGAAAGAGAGCTCTCCTCAACTCTTCAGTTTCATCAAATAGATTTTTTGAAATCTAAATCGATGATTATCATCTAATCATCGACAATATACCATATAACTGAACTTTCTACTATTATTTAACCACTTTGAATATGTCAACAACACAATATGAACAAGCATAACAACCTTTGGTGCTCTAACCAGATAAATTTGCATAGGCAAGACAATCATTGATAGTCCATAATAAAGTAACATGCATATTTAAATTTTTTTTTTTTAATGCATCATAAGTCTTAATTCCTGCCCATAACTGTTTTAACTCTTCAATCAGAGGTTGTAAGTAAATGTCTATATTATTTTTCAGACATTTTTCCTCGAGAAGTATCATAGACAAGATAAATAATTGTTGCTTCATGACAATCCATGGTGGTAAATTATAATAAATCAATACAACTGGTCGAATACTATAAGAAGTACTCATCACTTTCAATGGATTGAATCGATCAGATGTTAGTCCAAGTATAACATTTTGAGGATCAAAAGCAAAGTCAGGAAACCTAGAGTAAAATGATTTTCATGCCAAAGAATCAGCAGAATACCTCAATGATCCATCATCCATCCGTTCGTTATGATGCCACATCATAGAATTCGTAATTTTGGAAGACATAAAGAGCCGTTGAAGTCTCAATATTAATGAAAAATACCGTAAAACATTTACAGGTTTCTTTTTACATGAACTTCATCATCATCCTCATTCAACCTTTCTTTGGGATTTGTGTCCAACCAACGAGAATTACCACACATGACAAAATTATTGATTTTTTCTATCACACCAATATAACATGCAATCATTTGAACAATTATGAATTTTCTCATATTCAAAACTTAACTCATTGATTATCTTCTTTGAATCCTTACAAAATTCAGGGATTTTTGTAAAATGAAACATTTCTTTCATAAACTCTAATAATAAAGTCAAAGAGTTTCTTATCCATCCATATAAGCATTTCAAGTGAAAAATATGCACACAGAAAGACAACCTTGAATGTTTAGATCCCTCATAAAGTTCATCATTCATATCATCAAGCAACCTATAAAACTTTGATACTTCTCCACTAGATTATTGGTCACCTACACCTATCTCATGTTCATCAAAATCATTCATTTTAACATTTGACTCATTAAATCCATCATTTTGGAGAGACAAATTATAGAAATGTTGGTTATAAATGTTGAAAGCATCCCGCAACATGCCTTCCATGTTATCTTGTCTAATAAGATCATGTTGGTGTTGGAGCCCTTGAAGTTGAAGGAACTTTAGTCAGTGACCTTAATGATATAGACTCTCCAGGAAAATACCAATTAACATATCCCGAGAGAAATTCAATACAAACTAAATGTTCCAAAACAATTTTGTGGATTTGCTAATCGATATTAGCACACCTCAAACAAGGGCATAATATCATATTATTTTCACTTCCATTCTCAAATGCAAAATTAAAAAAATTTTCTACTCCATCTCGATACTCTTAACTTAATCTTGACTTTTGCACCCAACTCATATCCATTTAATACTTACAACATTATCAAACCAAAATTATATAATTAATTATATGAAAACGAATTCTACCATACTTAATTAGATTAAATATTACACTTAAATTAATAACAAGCTTAGATCTCCTAACAAGTTACATGAATTGATCAAAGGTAATTATTTGTGTAATGGTACATATATTCCATAGGCAAATCCTTTTAATCGTGTAATACAAAGCTTTACACATTTCATCAAAAGAAATTTATATATTAGTCACTATGAATGTTCAATTATATGTGTTTCTCTTTGTTTAATAGGTACCATTAATATATTAGTCACCATGAACGTTAAATTATATTTTGCCATTCTGACGATATTACATGAAAGTCAAATTTCTATATATAATAATTCCATGATTCAAACTTTTGTCTCTAAAATACATTATCTCTATAGATATAGTTGATCGAATTGTCACATCTTATTATTCATGGCCATCAAGGCTCATAAGTATTTGAGTCCTAAAACAAGCACATTTACACAACACAATCCCACGTACACTCCAATAGCACATTTGATCAACACATTCCCAATTTTTTAAGTTCTAAAGGAAGAAAGGATGCTTGAATGCAAATTTAAATGAAAAAAAAATTATATTTAAATAACAGAACTTGTTTAAAAGGGAAATACCTTCACAAATTCAAAATACTAGTGGGGCAGAGACACAATTGACAGAAATGGAGCAATTGTTTATCAGCAAATCCTTATCTCAAACTAAAAAGAAATGAAAAAAGAAACATATTAATATTTTTACAGTTTAATATTCAAAATTTGAAACAAACAGTCAAACAAAAGGAAAATAAACATTTGGCAAATAATTGTTTAAAACACCTTTTATCTCTAGCTTCCTAATGTTTTATACATAAACAATAAGGATAAATTTATAATGTTCTTGTTAGGAAAATGGGGTCCAGTCCCATGTAAGTGGTTTTGGACCAAGTAAAGGCAATGGGCCTTGATCTTTTATTTTACACAGAGCCCTAGCTACTTAATAAAAAAAGAGGTGGGGTTGTTTTGTGTGTGTGTCGAAAACCAAGCAGAGAAAGAAGAAAAGCCAGGAAAAGCAGAGAGAGAAAAAGGAGAAGGGAGAGTTGGTTGAACGGAAGTCGATCCGTGGTCCGATTGAGTTGGAACCTTGTCAGGAGGTTTATGATTCAGAGTTTGACATTCTGAACGGTGAAGATCGGGTTTGAAGCTCTCTAGGAACAAATCCAGGGTGTATTTGTTGAGTCACTTATTTGGTGAGATTTCTCCAATTGTTTCTCTAGTTGTTGATTAGCTCTAGTTTTAGCTAGAGAAGAACTTTGTATAACTATTATTTGATAGTGAAGATTTTTCTGGCGGCCCGTGGTTTTTTTCCCTCTACACTGGAGGGTTTTCCACGTAAATCTTGGTGTGCTTTATTTTTCTGCGCATTTGATTATTGATTGTTGTCTATTGCTTCTGTATTGTTGTGATTATTGCTTCAGGCGCAACAAGTGGTATCAGAGCGAGGGTTATTTTGAGACATCGATACAGAAGCAACCCAGGATAGAAGTAAATTCTGTTTGAGATCATGGAGGGTGATACAGGTTCCATGATAAAATTGACAGCATCAAATTATTCAATTTGGAAGCCTATGATGGAGGATCATCTATACTGCAAAGATTTGTATGAGCCAGTATTGGGTGATTCGGCTAAACCAGCAGATATGAAAGATGAAAGCTGGAAGAAGCTAGGTAGAAAGACGCTGGCTACAATCAGAAAATGGGTTGATATCAGCGTGTTCCATCATGTAGCGCAGGAATCGGATGCTCACATTGTTTGGGAAAAATTGGCAGCATTGTATGAGAGAAAAACAGGTATGAATAAAGTTATGCTTGTTAAAAAGATTGCAACTTGTAAGTCTAAACATAAATCTAAGTTTAGAGGTAAAGTGAAGTGTTTCCATTGTGGTAAGGCTGGTCATATAAAACGAAATTGTAGAATCTTGAAGCAAGAGCGAAAAGATGAGAAAGGCAAGAGTTCAGATGATGGCAATGTTGTAGCAGTGAATTCAGATAGTGATTCAGTTACTTTGATTTGTACACATGGTGATTGTAATCATGTTAGTGATCCCGGCATTGAGTGGATAGTTGACACAGGAGCGGCATATCATTGTGTTCCTAAGAGAGAGTTGTTTACAACTTACAAAGTAGGAGACTTTGGTTGTACCAAGATGGGAAACAAGAGTGTGTCGCAGATTGTTGGGATTGGTGATATTGGTGTACAAACTAGTACAGGCTGCATGTTGACTTTAAGGGATGTCAGACACATTCCAGATATGAGAATGAACTTGCTTGCTATTAATGTCCTTGATAAGGAAGGATATGAAAGCCGACAAAAGAATGGACAGTGGAAGCTTCTCAAAGGATCTATGGTAGTTGCAAGGGGAAAACTATGCTGCACAATGTATAAGACATGGATGCAATTGAACGGTAACCAGGTAAATACCGTTGAAAATGATGCTTCAGCAAACTTGTGGCACAGGAGGCTGGCACACATGAGTGAAAAAGGGTTACAGGTTTTGGCAAGGCACTCTCTCATTCCCTTGACCAAAGGTATGTCTCTCGATTCATGTGATTATTGTTTGTTTGGTAAGCATCATAGAGTTTCTTTTCGTAAAAGTTCTCAGAGAAAAGAAAATAGATTGGAATTAATTTATTCTGATGTATGTGGTCCCATTGAGGTTGAGTCATTAGGTGGTAGCAGATATTTTGTTACTTTTATTGATGATGCTTCACGTAAGACTTGGGTGTATATGTTGAAATATAAAAGTCAGGTACTGCAGTATTTTCAAAAATTTCATGCCATGGTTGAAAGGATGACAGGGTTACCCTTAAAGTGTATTCGAACTGATAATGGTGGGGAATACACATCTAAAAGCTTTGAAGAGTATTGCTCAAAGCATGGGATCAGGCATGAGAGGACAGAACCTGGAACACCGCAGCATAATGGTATAGCTGAAAGAATGAATCGCACCATTGTGGAAAAAGTCAGATGTATGTTGAGGATGGCAAAATTACCAAAGCCATTCTGGGGTGAAGCAGTCAACACAGCTTGTTATTTACTTAACAGGTCACCATCAGTTCCTTTGGGCTTTGACATTCCAGAAAGAGTGTGGACAGGAAAAGATGCTTCATACTCTCACTTAAAAGTTTTTGGGTGTAAAGCATTCATGCATGTACCAAAAGAGCAGAGGTCAAAGCTTGATAGTAAAGCTACACAGTGTGTGTTTGTAGGATATGGTGATGAGGAATTTGGCTACAGGGTATGGGATCCAGTAAAGAGAAAGACAGTCAGAAGCAGAGATGTGGTCTTTCATGAAAAAGAAACCATAGCAGACCTTGAGAAAAATGAGAAGACTACACGAGTTACTGTTGAGTGTGATGTTTCAACACCGACAGGAATTTCACAGGAAAGAGCCACAGATGGTGAAAATGAGCCAGAAACAGAACTTGGGGATATGAATGAGCCAGCCATAGTTGGTGATGAGCCAGATGCTATTAGTTTTGAGCAGGGGGAGCAATCCTCTCTACCTGAGAGTGTTGAGCAGGGGGAGCTACCTTCAGCATCAAGTGATGTAGAGTCTCAGCTCAGGAGATCTACTAGAGAGCGCAGGCCATCTACCAGGTATCCAAGTTCAGATTTTATTTTAGTTACCAGTGAAGGGGAGCCAGAAAGCTTTCAAGATGTGCAGGCTACTCCGGATAGAGAGCACTGGTTAAAAGCAATGAAAGAAGAGATGGAGTCATTGCGAAAGAATGGTACTTATGATCTTGTTAAACTTCCAACAGGGAAGAGGCCATTAAAGAATAAATGGGTGTTCAAGTTGAAAAAGGATGGTGACAAACTAGTGAGGTACAAAGCTCGATTGGTAGTAAAAGGTTTTTCTCAGAAACCAGGCATCGATTTTGATGAGATTTTTGCTCCAGTTGTAAAAATGAGTTCTATTCGAGTGGTACTGGGATTGGCAGCTAGTTTGAATCTTGAGCTTGAGCAACTTGATGTTAAAACTGCATTTTTGCATGGTGATTTGCAGGAGGACATTTATATGAATCAGCCTGAGGGTTTTGAAGTGAAAGGGAAAGAGCACTTAGTTTGCAAATTGAAGAAAAGCTTGTATGGCTTGAAACAAGCTCCGCGACAGTGGTACAAGAAGTTTGATTCTTTTATGATGAGTCATAGCTATAAAAGAACAGCAGCAGATTCTTGTGTGTATATTAAACAATTCCCTAATGGTAACTTCATTATCCTATTATTATATGTTGATGATATGTTGATTGTAGGACAAGATGCTAGTATGGTTTGCAGGTTGAAAGAACAATTGTCTAAGTCCTTTGATATGAAGGATTTAGGTCCAGCAAAGCAGATTCTTGGTATGGACATTATCCGAGATAGGAGAGCTGGAAAGCTGTGGTTGTCACAGGAAAAGTATGTTGAACGAGTGCTTGGTAGATTCAACATGCAACATGCTAAATCAGTTAGCAGTTCACTTGCCAACCATTTTCATCTAAGTAAGAAATCTTGTCCAGTGTCTAAGGAAGAGCAACTAGCTATGTCTAGTATTCCTTATTCTTCTGCAGTCGGTTCTTTAATGTATCTTATGGTTTGTACAAGGCCTGACATTGCTCATGCAGTTGGTGTAGTGAGCAGATTTCTTTCTAATCCAGGGAAGGTTCACTGGGAAGCAGTGAAATGGATTTTTAGATATTTGAGGGGTACCTCAAAAATGTGCTTGACTTATGGAGTTTCACAACCAGTTCTAGAAGGGTTTACTGATGCTGACATGGCAGGCGATCTTGATGGTAGGAAATCTACTTCAGGGTATTTGTTTACTTTTGCAGGAGGAGCTGTATCTTGGCAGTCTAAGTTGCAGAAGTGTGTTGCTTTGTCAACTACAGAGGCTGAGTATATTGCAGCAACTGAAGCATGTAAAGAAATGCTTTGGATGAAACGTTTTCTTCTTGAATTAGGGTTGAATCAGAAAGAGTATGTGGTATTTTGTGATAGCCAGAGTGCTTTAGATTTGAGTAAGAATACCATGTACCAATGCTAGAACAAAGCACATTGATGTTAGATATCATTTGGTTACGTTCAGTGATTGAAGAACAGCAGATGCTATTGAAGAAAGTCATACTGATAAAAATGTGGCAGATATGTTGACTAAGATACTTCCCAGGGAAAAGCTTGAGCTTTTGTAGTAACTTGGCCGGAATGAGTTCCCTGGCCAGGTAAGTTCCAAATGAAACTGCTATGGTGATGAATTCTCCTCCTAATGGGGCTTGGAGGGGGAGATTGTTAGGAAAATGGGGTCCAGTCCATGTAAGTGGTTTTGGACCAAGTAAAGGCAATGGGCCTTGATCTTTTATTTTACACAGAGCCCTAGCTACTTAATAAAAAAAGAGGTGGGGTTGTTTTGTGTGTGTGTCGAAAACCAAGCAGAGAAAGAAGAAAAGCAGGAAAAGCAGAGAGAGAAAAGGAGAAGGGAGAGTTGGTTGAACGGAAGTCGATCCGTGGTCCGATTGAGTTGGAACCTTGTCAGGAGGTTTATGATTCAGAGTTTGACATTCTGAACGGTGAAGATCGGGTTTGAAGCTCTCTAGGAACAAATCCAGGGTGTATTTGTTGAGTCACTTATTTGGTGAGATTTCTCCAATTGTTTCTCTAGTTGTTGATTAGCTCTAGTTTTAGCTAGAGAAGAACTTTGTATAACTATTATTTGATAGTGAAGATTTTTCTGACGGCCCGTGATTTTTTTCCCTCTACACTGGAGGGTTTTCCACGTAAATCTTGGTGTGCTTTATTTTTCTGCGCATTTGATTATTGATTGTTGTCTATTGCTTCTGTATTGTTGTGATTATTGCTTCAGGCGCAACAGTTCTAAGATCAGATTAATTCAACATTGAAGAATCAAGTTAGTGTGAGAAGATAGATAGAAAGCAAGACACTAACAGCTTGTTTTGGGTTGCTGGTAAAAGCATCAATGGCCTCGTCAGCACCATCCACAAGGGCTACTACAGAAACAAAGCCTTTCTTTGTTCTGTTTTTTTGCTTAGGCAACATCTGCAGGAGTCTGAAGGTGTCTTTAGAGATATTGTGAAAAAGAAAGGCCTTAACTCCAACTTTAACATTGACTCCGCTGGCACCAGGATTACCATGACGTAAACACACTTCAAATATGCTAAAAATGGTATATTTGGACTGAGTTTTTACTTGTATATATGGGAAAATATCTACATGTTTTGGTTTATGATTTTGGTATTAGGATCGATACAATTGCAGCTTTCTGGGGATACCAAGGAATTTAAATGATAAAGATTGATGTTTTCTAAGATTCCAAGCAATGTGAAGGATTAGATTATAAAACCTTTCTTTTAAACTTTTTATATTTTGATTCTTAACAACCAATGGCTTATAGCAAGGGAAATGGGATTTTTTTAAAATTTTAATTAATGGTTTTGTTGTTTGTGAAGGGAAATCTTACAGACCCAAGGATGAAAGCTGCCTCAAAAAGGCGTGGGATTGAGATAACATCTATTTCAAGGCCAATCAGGCCATCAGATTTTAGAGATTTTGATCTTATTCTTGTAATGGACAAGTAAAATAGAGGTACCATTCACGGGTTTTCGATTTAATTTAACCTTTTGAAAGTCTTATTATTTGGGTTTAAATTGAATTCGTTGGTACCATCGTGATTACGTTGATCGAAAAGTGAAAATTTGTCAAGAGAAGGGGCAGTGAGGTGTTTCCTTGTTATTTAATTGGTGGGAACCAACTGGGGTCTTTGGGGTGAATGGAAAGAGACACTGGTGAGAATGTTGGGATTTACTTTGAATCTCATAATCTCACATCGAAAGTTAGTGGGTTTTTAAATTTGTCTAGTATCCCACATCGAAAGTTTAGTAAAAATATAAGGGGTTTCACCCTTATAAATAAGATATTTTATTTTTAGTTTGGTAATCCGAGCGAGTTAGACACCAAGAGAATAACTAAGTGAGTAAGCTATTAAAAGGGTGTAATTAGATTTTGGGTTAAGTTTTGAGTAAAGAGTTTTATGAGACTTTTTTCATTCTAAAAGTCTCATAATTGTAAAGATTTATTTGATAATGGATTAGGTTTGAAGTAGGCCATTTTGAGTTAGGTCGAATCAAATATATTTGTGTATTCTTATTTTTTATTTGAGCTTGCTGTTTTGTATATGATATCAGAGTGAGGTTCAAGGTTTAAGGTTCGTGAGCCCAAGAGATCATGAAGCAGTGTTTCAAGATGTCTGAAAAAGGTATGTCTGATATGCCTATGGCTAAGTTTGAGATTCTGTTATTTGATGAAAAGAGTAATTTTATGTTATGACAAAGTACGATTCAAGATCTATTAGTACAACAAAGGTTGGATCAGGCATTAGAGAGTAGTAAGCCTGAGAGAATGTCTGATGCTAATTGGAATAGGATTCAGAAAAAGGCTATTAGTATTATTAGATTGGCGTTAGCTTCAGAAATAAAATATAGTGTGTTGACTAAGAGTACTTCAAAAAATTTATGGGATAAACTTAAAAGTATTTATGCTTCAAAGTTGTTGACTAATAGATTATGTTTGAAGATAGATTTGTATTCTCTGAAGATGAAAGAAGGTATGAGTTTTCATAATCACCTGAATGAGTTTAATAGATTGGTTTCTCAATTGCTAGCAATTTCTGTTGATGAGTTAAAAGATGAAGAAAAGGCTTTAATTTTGCTGTCATCTTTGCCCAAGTCTTATAAGCCTTTAGTTCAAACTGTGTTGGTAGGTAGGTCTACTTTGAAGTTAGATGATGTGATTGTCCTGTTGCGTGAGAATGAAAAGTTTATGGAAGCTCAAAACTCATCACCTAGGAGAAGTACACTAGCTATAGAAAGTTTTGATCGATTAAGGACTCAAAAGAAGATTGATGGATCAAGAGGGAGATCCAAGTCAAGAGACAGAGATTACAATGATATAGAATGTTATTATTGTGGTGAAAAAAGACATATTCAAGTACGCTGCAGGAAGTTGAGAAAGGATATGACTACTTTCAAAAGGGCGAATGATGAAAAAAAATCAGATGAAGAAAAAAATGATACTGCTGCTATCGTGTCTGATGATGATGATGTTATTTTGACAACTTATGTGGATGAGACTCAGACTTTGAAAGGTGATAAAGGTTGAGTTTTAGATTCAGCCGCTACAGTTCATGTTTGCAATTATAGGAGTTGCATTATGGAGTTGGATGAGAATGAGAAGTATGGGGATATTGTGGTTGCTAACAAAGAAAAAATGCATATTCAAGGCATTGGAAGTGTTCACCTCAGATCTCACAATATTGTTGTTAGGATGCTTCGTCATGTAAGTTATGTTCCAAGTTGTCACTACAATTTGATTGCTTTGGGTGAGTTAACTTCTCGGGGATACACATATTATGGTAGTAATGATTAGTTGAAAGTATACAAGAATGGTAGTGTGATTCTACAAGGAAATAGTATCAAAAATCACTTGTACATGCTTGATGAAGGCTCAATTGCTGGGATCCCTATGATGAAAGAAAAGAAGAAAGGTAAGCATGTTAGCTTTGCAGATACTGTTGAAGTGTTTGGAGATTCAAGTCAATGAAAGATTTGTTGGGATTTGCCTTGAATCTCATAATCTCACATCGAAAGTTAGTGCGTTTTTTAATTTGTTCAGTATCCCACATCGAGAGTTTAGTAAAAGTATAAGGAGTTTCACCCTTATAAATAAGGTATTTTATTTTTAGTTTGGTAATCCCAGAGAGTTAGACACTAAGAGAATAACTAAGTGAGTAGGCTATTAAAAGGGTATAATTAAGTTTTGGGTTAAGTTTTGAGTAAAGAGTTTTAGGAGACTTTTCTCATTCTAAAAATCTCACAATTATAAAGATTTATTTGATAGTGGATTAGGTTTGAAGTAGACCATTTTGAGTTGAACCGAACCAAATATATTTGTGTGTTCTTATTTTTTATTTGAGCTTGCTGTTTTGTGTATGATTGCTGTGTGTGAGTGTTGTTTTTCTCAACAGGGAATAGCTTCGAGGTTGGGATTAACATTTAGTTTTGGATTGTGAAAGTTGAGAAAGAGGAGTTAGGGTGTTTGGTCGGAGGAAAAATTTTGAGGAAAGACAAGGTTTCTCAGAAAATATACATTTGTCATGCTTGGAAAACAAAAAGGAAGCTGAGGATACTGTTAAGGTTGTACTTCTAAGCTGTCTGGTAATAAGTCTTGAGTTTTGTTTCTTTTGCTTTGTTTTTTTCTACAAACAAAGTCCCTACTTTGATGACAGATCAGCAACAGACAACCGTTGTCCAATATCTCTACTCCGCCATTTGGTTTGTCTGCAAGAAAGTACTCTTACTCGACAGACTAGAATGAAAAATGAAACAAAAAACTAAGTGAACTATTTGTTATCTTTACTCTTTCCTATATCCACTCTCCGCTGTGTGAATACCATCTTTTTAAGATTGAAAAACCAAAATAGAGAGAAAAAAAAAGGGTCAATTTATAGTATTTTCCACATTTTTGTCAAAAATATGTTTTCTCATTCGAACCCAAATTCTCAGTTCATTGCACTGCCACAAATCAACAACTTTAACCTCAATAATCAATTGCCATTTCATGGTGACCTAGCTCATTCTCCAATATACCAGCCTTAAATTGATAATTATTTTTTTGAAAGAAAAGATCAATTTAGTATTGAAAATGTGCAATAATGAGGAAAACTTCCAACGGAGGCACGATATTGTACCCCCCCCCCCCCCCACATTGGCAGCTAGGACGAAAAAGTGGGAAGGGATGCAGCCTGGACAAGTTAAGGGTGCTACATGTATCGCACTTACCACCAAGGGAAGCTTAATGTCATTTAGCCTTTCACTTATATTTGAAAAAAATATGTAAAACACCCCACGTTGGAGACACGAGAAAACTCCTTTATTTTTCATGAAGCATCAAACCATGAATAAATAGAGATTAAAAAGACAATATGAAATGTTTCAGACAGGACCAACTAAACCATCTCAACCTATGCCGAACCATAGCTGCTGCCACTACTTCTCAGTCGTAATAATGACCCATGTTTTCTAATTTTAAACCCCCCAAAAAACAAAATTGAAAAATAGGTATGTATGCATGTGAGGAAAAGACCATGGGTAAATTATCTCTCAAAAACAATAAACGGTTTCTATTGATAGTTATTTGTACCAAACTGTATCAGACATGCATATTGATAGTTATTTCTGATGCATGTAGAGGATACATTGAAGGCTTTTAATAGGTGGAAATTCAGAGAGATTTACTTCCCGCTGATGCACAAATTATGAGTGAAGACTATCAGTCAATTATGGAGTAGGTTTTTTACTCTGATTTTTCTACTGATTATGCAGGTTAGACTGATGTGCTCTTATTGTAAGAAACATGACGAAACAGAAGTCTCACATCCGTACTATGGTGGACCGCAATGTTTGGAGAAGGTAATGTACGAGGATTTTCTTATTTAAAGGTGGATTATAAAAATTGATATCGGAATCAATTCAGCTGGTTCCCCTTTGCATATTTTGGAATATGTGAAATGTTTCATCAACTTTGCAGAACAGTGAGCTTTTTAGGTCAGAGAGCTTTATGGGAAAATTTGTGGTTAAGGGAGGGAAGAGGAAGCATGTGGGTATGGTGAGGTTGAAGAAGAAATTGATGAAGACCTAGGAACATCAGTAAATTGCTTGTAACAAACAACTGACCATGATACCAATATAACCAGAATGAAGTTGAACAGTAGTTTAAGCAGAATGAAAGGAGCCTGTTGCGTGCAGCCGTAGGCAGGAGAAGCTGGCTGTGGTACAGGTGGTCGCCGCTTCAGCTTCGAACAACAGGCAGGCCGGCGGTGGTCCACCGGAGAAGATGGATTCGAATGTGTTTTGGTTTGAGCTTTCGAATGGGTTTGGGTTTAAAATTCAGACGAAAAATCGAAAGGAAAAGAAGAAAAAATGGAAAGGAAAAGCTGGAACAAGAAAATCAAACAAAAAATCAAAACAACAACGCTGGGCAGAGAAGATAAGTTTTGGGCAAAAATGAAATTCAAAAACAGAAGTGTTCTAGGCATGAAAAGGGTGGAAATTTTCAGTTTTAATTTGAGGATTACACCAACGCCTCTAAATAATGCTGATTACACGGTTTAACATGTGAGAGTTTTTTAGTGGCGCTTCACTCTATAAACGTTACAAATGTTGAATAATTAGTGACATTTTATTATATAAACTCCGCTATAGGAAGATTTTGTAACATTTATAGCACAACGCAGCTAGTTTGTTAAAAAAAAAAATTGGCGGCATTTTTTAGTAAAACATCGTGAAATAATTAGTACACTGCATTTCAAATTTAGGAGAGATTTAAAATAATTATATTTTTAATTTAATTAAATTTAAAAATTATTTAGCGGCGTTTAATTGTTCAAACGCTGCAAAAGACTATAATTAAAATTGTTTGATTTTACAAATTCCGTTATATTCTAATTTGCTGATGTTTATGGTACAAACACCATTTTTATCAAAACACTGAATCTCACAGCGTTTAATAGTGAAATGCCATTAAAAAAAATCACAAAAAGCTTATTTTTTTGTAGCGCTCATTCTGAAAAAAAAAAAACGAAAAGTTTTTAAATCTTAAAAAATGAAATTTTTTTTTGGGGTTGAACTTACAAAAGCTTCTAGCTACTGCTTTTATCAATGGAAAAAGACTGGAGATTGGAAGAAAATATAGTAAAAAGTTGAAAGTAGGTAGATAGATATTCATGGTCTACCCTATATGAAGAAATACAGACTTCCGTGATGAAACTGCATTTGATTTGCTTAAATGCATTAGGAAAAAAAAATGAAGAGCCTGATCATGTTAGTTAACTTCTTTTTGACATGTAATAGGAAAAAACAACAGGTAAATTGGTCGACAATTACAACTCTCTATAGACTTTTTTGGGGGAGAGAAAAAGGGTTGTCAAGTACAAAATGGATAAAGAGATAAAGATTGCAGAAGGGATCATATACACCTGAATAATCCAACTTTATGGCGAGGCAATGAATAAACCATGACTTTTTATTTGTGATTCATTGTTGATAGCTGATGGTAACTAAGACTATATATCTTATCTTTCCAGAGAATGTGAGCTACTGAAGTAATGGACCTGATAATTTATGTACTCATATTATATTTTATACAAAAATTGTTAAACTCGTATAAAATTTTAACCCATGTATCTTTTTTTGGATTTTTTTCATGTCATATTTTTTAATTACCAAATCCATTGAATACTAAGAGTATCAATAGAAATAAACTGGTAGCTATATGGTCTCTTCTCTGGACAATTTCAAGGAATCACTTCTTTACGTTGATGAGTTGCATTCAGAATTTAACTCACCGAGTGTTCCTCATTGACAGAAGTAGAAATATAGTTTCTGGACTTCTGGAGTGAAGGTATCTAACTAATTCAGCCTGTAGCAGATGTAGAAACCTATCTTTAGATTATTCATATTCCATCTAACAGTAGTTGAAGCATCATAAGGAGTTTAATAGATTGAATATGAATATCCCACTTGCATGTTACTCAATGCAGTTTCAGCAATGCTAAATAACTGATCTTGCAGCGGTTGACATTTTCAGGAAATGGAGCATAAAATTAACAATGAAACTCTATTTGCTATGAAACTTTTCTCCATCTTCAAAACTGGAGATAGTGTACACCATATTTTCTGAAGAAAACACAGTTCGAATAGATAAGAATCAAAAGACAATTCGCTCATCTTTTTGTTTCTTGTTTGCCAATTACATTGAAAGAGAGATGTGAGTGTATGAAAATGAAATTTTAGAATAGGCCGCAGATGATGAACACCACTCAATCAACTCACTGTCTTCTACATACTATTTACAGAACTCTTAAAGACGAATGGATACATTTCCTACCTTGTCAATAACCGGCACAGCTTTACATCCTATGAGCTTAGAGCTTTAGCATTCAGACCAGAGAAAAACACAGATCTCCCAGGCGCATAACAAGAATTGCTAAAATTTGTGCCTTCAATATGCACAGAGCACATCATAAAGCAAGATTTCCAGGCAAATATTATAAAGGGTTCCTATGTGCTCTCTTGGACTGTGTGAGAACAAGAAAACGCTGCAGGGTTTGCTTCCAAAATATGACTGCCATCCGGTAGATGGTCTTTGCCTCCTGCTTTAGATTCAAAGGCATTGAATATTTTACCTCCTTGTAAAAGATCCTTACGGTCAGGTTTAATACCTAATGTAGCCCATATAGGACTCTTTGAAGCTTCATTTGGATCATCAATTCTTAGTGTCTTTGGAACCAGGATGCACTTTTCTGATTGCTCCTCTTCAACAAAATTTGGTTCTCTGGAATGTTTGCCTAGTGTTGGTGAGCCATTGCCTGAGCAGATGCTGTTGCTAGTAGAGGATGATGGAGATAGGGAACCATTGGCACCATTGAATGACACATTTCCTCTACCAGCAGCCCATAGAGGCATACAACTCCAATAAGCAGGCACAATTTGTAAAGGAATGTTTGGCGGGCAAAATCCAGGAACAGCTACCATTGGTGTAGGGCACCATTGAACTGCATTGGAAGTACTGCTATTTGGTGCACCAATACGCTCAGAAGAACACTGACCAGCTGCCGTGGGAGCTACATTATTCAGACCTGGATTCCAAGGAAAAATCCAGGGTGGAACAGGATAGCACTGTGGAGGATGCGCTGTATCCTGCTCATTAGGTCCTGCCAAACCTTTTCGCACTTTTTGCATCACATTTCCAGGTAATTCATTCCCCCGTATGCTGCAAGGAGTCACAGAAGATCCACAGGAGGGTTCCTCTCGTATTTCTCCACAACTGATTGTACCCGTTTCAACACATCTCTTCTGGTCTCCAAGGCTAAGAACAGTCACCATGGATTCACAAAGAGGTGCTTCTGCACCAAATTTTAGAACTGTTCCATTTCCTATGGAAGGCCCAAAGGCAGTTGTAGATTCACCAGGAGATAGAAGTTGTTGATTTGCTGAGTCAGGGGTTTCTATCTGAGTCATTGGCACTCCGTTAGAAGAAACTATTATCTGACGGTACTGAGAGGCCAAGTGCTTATTCTTCCTCCGCCCAGCACCAATAGGAACGTTTCTCATTGTTCCACCAGCTGTCCAGTATCTCTGGCAATTCTTGCAGAAGTGTCGAGGTTGGTTGACATTGTAGTTATTGAAGTAACAGAATTTTGTGTCTAAGCTGTTGCATCGTGGACAGGGAAGGACCTTGTCTGGCTTCTTAAAAACTTTCTCTTGGTCTGTACTATTTGTTTCTGGCTGTTCATCTTTGGGCTTAGAGCTTTTTTGTATCTCATTCGGTTTCATAGAACTTTGGTATTCTTCCTTATCGTTTTCTACTGCAATTGACTTATCTGGCTCACCAGATGTGTTTGTGTGAGTAATTTCAGTTTCGGTGTTTGTTACCTCACTACTCGTTTCCTGAAGTTCAAAATCAAAATAGATGTCTCAGTTATAACAAGAAGTCATAAGTAAATTGGCCAAGCGAGAAAAAGTAAATCAAAATATGGAACACTCACTACCATTTCTCGTCTTTTACATTTCTTGTTGAAAGGAAAATCAGAGATAGTGTTCTGCATTATGTGATTCACAAATAAGAAGGCTTTAAAGAAAAGTAAAAGAACCAACTTATACTCTCGGCTTCTCCGACTATATTCATATTAACAAAAAAGAACAAAGCATATCCTTTAACATGATTGTGACAAAATATCAGTTATAAAACAACAATAAGCAGTCATCAACCCATCAGTCAAACTGTAGTTAAAGTAATATATAAGAAGTTGTTCTTGACCAAATTAAGAGGAATTATGTTCAAGCTGACCTCTTCCAAGGTTTAGAATTTGATTAGCAACAAGTTATAAAGTATGACTGTCATAATTACATGACTTTATGCAAAGGTACCGACAATAAACAGCTTCCAATAAATCAAGTTGGACTAACTGCTTTTACCCATCACCCAAAGACAATAAAAAAATCTATAAAATATACACCTTTATAAAGCTGTTTTTTGATTCAAAATTCAGGAAAAGATAGTCTAAAAGGAAATCAAAATTACATGATCCAATCTAGTTTAAAAAACAAATTACACATGATTGTTGGCTCTTCATGTCTGTCGATGAAAACTTTAACAACATCCAAGATAATTAAAAACATGGTGCACCAACCCTCAGGATATTGTTATCAAAATAAATTCAAACAAAATTCATCAACAAGAATCAATAGTCGCTTAATTTTGTTACAGTGGAAAAACCTCCCTGACAAATAAAGAGTTCTATATAGAAATTTGTGTTAGAAAAATCCCAACAGAGAAAAGAAAATCAAATTCTATACAGAAACAAGTTTTAGAAAATTCCTGATAAATATATAATCTCTACTGCCAAAATCAACCAACAGGTTTCAATTATTTTTCTAAAAGAAAAATGAAAAAAAAAAAAAAAGTAAGAGAAAGTCATTAAAAGGAATTAAAAAAAGGCTAAATATATTTTGTATGTGCTTACTTCCCGGAGCATCCAAAGCAACACTTGGCCCCCATTTTTGCAAAATTTAAGCTAAGTTTAGTTCATTTAAAACCATATATTAAAAACACATAAACATCAGACAGCAAAATGGAAAGAAAGGAAACTACACAGAGAAAAAAATGAAACCATTTCTCATTTATACCATACAAAAGCAAACAAAATTCATTCAAAATACAAGTCAAATTAAAGATTTCAATAAAAAAAGAGTAAATATGAAAAACATGTCTTCAAGTCCTAAAAACTTAGATTTTGGGACCAAAACAAAGCTAGAAAAAATCGAACTTTTCCAACAAATCATAACGAAACCAAAAGGACGCCAAAAACCCACAAATATTAAGCTACCAACAACAGCTAAAATGGGTAGCTAACTTCAGAATAAAACATAAAAAGAATAAGCACAAAAAGACAAAAACATAAAACCAATGTAAAAAGAAATGAACTTTGGATATAAGTAAGCTTACTCCAGCATGAATCTGAGGTTCAGGCACAGGAATCTTCCTTCCAAAGAGCTTGAAAGCTGGATCTCCACCGTTCATTTTTACATAAAAATTTTGGTGTTTTTGCAACTATGAAGAGCAAGAACCATGACTCTTGAACCAAAAACCAAAGGCGGAGGCTTTCAGAATGAGGAAAAAGAGTCTCTTTTGGAGAAGAAAGGAAGCAACTTTTTATAGTGTTTTTAGTCTTTTTCTCTGAAATACCAGAAAACCACTTAAAAAAACAATGAAAATATGTCTAAAGAAAAAATATTTTGATTAAAAAAGTCTCTAAGATAAAGCATAAAGACGTGAAGGATCAGAGAATAATTTTTTAACCTTTTTTAATACCTTTTTTTTTTTTTGCTTTTCTATTTTTAATTTTTTAAAGATAAGCTGTCTATTTGGGAAACTCAGTTTGATTTCTTAGCAGGTTATAAAATCTAAGCCATGTCATCCTATTTTTATAAATAGAAAATTTGGCTGGTGATAATTTCTTTTTCTTTTTGCAAATGGTAAAATGTTTGATTGAAAAAATAGAGAATCATTTTTATGGAATCTTGAAATTAAAAAGAAAATTGGAAATTTAAATAACACATTTTGTGTGTTTTTCATGAGATTCATGAAATAATAAATACAACTAGTAAAATTTCCACAAGTGAAATCATTTAAATATTCTACCTTACCAGTGTATTAAATGAAACAGTTGTACTTAATAAATTGTCGACATTGTTTTATTCTTATAGATTTTTATTTCTCATATCTTTTTTTTACTGATATGACCATATGAGTATACACAAGAAATGTACCACATGGTGATTACTTATATGGTTTATTAATAAAATGTTTATATTTTTAATTTTAATAACCAAAATTTTTTGTTAAATTCAAATATAAAAAAGAGATGTATCACATGAATTAAATTATGAATGTAAAGCATTTGAGAACAAAAATTTAAGTGATTATTGACAAGATTTGAATATAAAATTTTTTTATTAAAAAAAATATATTTTAATTGATTAAATTAATTATTTGTTAATATAATATTAAATAGTATCATTTATGTACTATATGTCTATAACCATTATTCAAGCAATTGATATGCAATTATTGTATATAAATTAAAAACCCCAATATTGGTCAGTTTCTTTTGTACAAATGAAGTTTTAGTTAATCTTATGTTACTTAAAAAAAAAAGTCTTAAAAATTTTTATTCGGTTTTTAATGTTCGAATATGAATATTTTAAGTTAATTTTTTATATTTCAATAAATTATTACAATAATTTTAAAAATAAAAGTGAGCTCAATACATGATAAATTATGGTTTTCAAAATTGTTTGATTTATATGTAATGTCGTATATTTATAATTCTCAATCAATTAAAATATTTAAATATATGATTCAATAATAAACATATATTTTTATTTTAAAATGAATTCAGATTTATTCTTTTATAAAATTAAAAAAATTTTAATTAAGTGCTTAATAATCTAAGTATTTTTGTTTTTATAAAAAATATTTTCTCTTCATTTATTTTATATGAAAATAAATGGAACTGGTGCCAGCTGGTATCCGAATCAGCAAAGAGGAAGGATTTCTTGGCCAAGAGATGTAGTGGCTAACGATGGAGCTGACGTAAGAAAGACAAAAGAAAAGGAAAGAAAAAGCAAAAAGGACTAAAATGTGGGCCCTTTTCATTTAAAAAAAAAAAAAGAAGCGACCAAACTGAGAGGCCAAAGAACAAAAACAATGAAAGAGAGTCGCTTTTTACGCCGCCTTCAGCGTCTTTGCCAGTTGCTTCCCCAGTCTTGCCTTTTGGGACCTTTTTCCTTTTATTTTATGAGTAATACTATTATGCATTAATTAATTTTTGTTTTAGCAAGTTGTGAGGACATACAGTGGAATATTGGGTTTTTCAAATGAGATTTGAAAAAGATAAAAAAAATTTTCATTTGACAAGGAAATGTGTTTTTCTTTGTCAACTAAAGATTGATCATTATGAAAAAAATTCTGAAAGTAAAATTTTAGCTAAAGGATATAAAAAGTTTTTGAATTATAATTAAAATTTTATTTAATTTTTTATTTTTTATTTTAATTAATTAATTTAATATTTATTTATATCTAATTAAACATTTAATTTGATGAAAAAATTAAAACAGTTAATTTTTTATTAATTAAAATAAAATTTTAATTGACATCAATAAAATAAATAAAAGTTTATCACATGATGTAATTAATATATATGAAAATAAAAAAAATAAAATAAAAATTTTCTCATCTTCTCTCTTTAAAATCTTTTTAAAGATTTAATTAATTGTAATTCAAAAATTAATTTATTCAATTTTACCATGTAATTAAATTTCATTTAATTAAAAATTAATTGAGTTGAAATAAAAAATTAAAAACTTGATTTATTCTAATAAAATATTAAAAATTCAAATAATTATTAAATTATAATTTAATGACAGTATTTATCTTTTTGGCCTAAAATTTTTAATGCATTGAGAGTTTATTTGATAAGGTGATCACGTGGACTCTCATCATGTTGTGATTTTATTTTCTAATTGCACTATTAAAAATTCAATTCAATCATAAAATTCAATTGTGTCATGGTGAGAGTTCCTTTCATTTTTTTATGCATTAAAGGTTTATTTGGTAGGGTAACGAAAAAAATTCTTATTGTATCATGATATCACTTTATAATTGAATTACATTCAATTATAAAACGTAACAATGACTCGATAAGAGTTTATTGTAAGGAGTGCACTTTAAAATTATTTAAAGAAAAAAAGTTATATTTGAGCAAAACTTGAAATATTATTGATCATATTATAAAAAAAATCAAATTTGAAAAAAAAAATTCATCTCGTTAAGAAAATATTGATGAAACAGCTGGCTAAAAGTTGTAGCAATTAGCAAGTTAATTTGGGAGGAACTGGGAACATTGGATTTGGATGTGACTTTTTTTGGCGGAATATATTGTTTGGCAACTGGGAGTCTAAATGAGGTCCAAAATTTTGTTGCAATTTGCAAAGCTTCAAGTTCAATACTCTATGCTATGCTATTTGAAATACATTCTAGTTAGAATCAATTGTACTTTTTCATTCGTTGTGCATCATGTCATCAACCAAAACTTTTTTAAATTAATTATTGATCAATTTGGTTTTGATTTAATTCATAAATTCCCAAGGTTAGAACGAGAGATGCTATTTTCTTTTTTAATTTGAAGAATGAGAAATTCCAACTCTATTTTTTTTTAATAATAAATCATGCATTAATTATACCTTTAAATAAAATTTAAGTTTCGAGTCTTATGAATAAAAAAAATAAATTTGAGAGAATTTACTTTTTTTATAAAATTTAATTCGAATTGATTCCGAATTAATAAAGATCTAAAATGATTATCGAACATCAAAAGATTTCAAATAAAAAAAAAACACGCATCAATCATTTCAATATTTTGATAAAAATATTCATTTTAATGAAATGTTCGATTGTAAAAGATATTCTATTCTTTGTGCCGATTGAGATTGTTCGACACAAGTCTCATAAGGGAATCGCTTTTAGACTTCAAACTCTTTCTATTAAGTTTGCTCAGATAATGATCGAAAAGTTTCAATGCCATAAATATATACCACAACACAAAATTTTAGGGAGTTTATGTTAAATAAAACAAGTAGATATAAAAGATTTTAGAAAGCGAAATTACTTGTTGTTTTGTGAACTGAGATTGTACTAGGCCTAAGGTGAATGAGTTATACATCTTCAACGACTCAGAATTCAGAAAAGAAAAGATAGACAATGTCAACGAGCAGAGATGTTCATGAATGGAATTGGGTCAGACTTTGATCAATTTTTTAAAAGTTTTTTCCAAGATTAGTATGGTTGACCTGCCGGCACAAGATAATAGAATTTAAAAATAAAATATTTTAATATTTTAAATATATTTTAAAATAAATAAATAATTTTTTATTAATAATTTAATGTCCCGGGCTTATGGAAATGTCTAGTTGAATTAAAATTTTTAAAAATAATTTTAAAAAGATTTGAATGTCTAAATTTACAAGTAGTATTTAGTTTGAAGTAGTTCAACCAACGACATTATAAAGTTTGTAAAACTAAAAGTAAAAAGTTTAAAAGAGTATAAAAAATCTCTAAATTATAATAAAAATTATTTAAATTGTTATTTTTTATTACAATCAACTAACTCATTTTTTATATATTTGCATTCATTTAAGTTTTTATTTGGATAAAAAAATTAATACCAATAATTTTTTATCAATTAAAATAAAATTTCATATGATATCAATAAAATAAATAAAAATTTATTACGAGATATAGTTATTATATGTAAAAATTAAATAAAATAATTTTTTTTGTTTTTCTTTTCTTTTCTTTTCTTTTTCGCATCTCTTTCTAAAATCCTTTTAAAATTTAATTGATAGTAATTTAAGAATTTATTGATTCAATTTTGTTACGTGATTATATTTCGTCTAATTAAAAATTTAATGGAGTTGAAATAAAATATTAAAAACTTGATTAATTATAATAAAATATTAAAAATTTAAATGATTATCAAATTATCATTTAAGGATATTTATACCCTTTAACCCAATTAAAACTAATGTTTTGCTTCATTATTTCAACCCAAATTAAACATTTCATTATAATAAAAAAATATATAAAAGAACAAAAATGAGTAAGAAAAATTCCCAAATTGATGATGCATAAAATGCTAACTTGTATCGTATCAAAATGAGTTTGATAATAGCAAAAAGATGTGAAGAATTTCATTTACAGTTTTAATATTTTAATAATAAAATTATTTAATTATAATAAAATATTATGTGTGAATTTTATATAATATTTTAATAAATTTACATAAGTTACAATTGTGATTCACTAAATTCTAATGCATTAATTGTAAAAAATATGTTCCTTTGAAAGACACCATGACAATTAGGTCAAAATTTTCAAAAATTTATAAAAAATTTGAGCTTAATTTGGGGGAACATTGGATTAAGATTTTTTTTTTTTGAATTTTTTGACGACTAGGATTTCCGATGGGGTCCAAATTTTCGTTGCAATTTGCAAAGCTTCAAGTTCAATATTATTCAAATACGAGTCACATTAATCCAAAAATTTTAAAATTTAAATCTAATCATCTATAGTATCTTTTATATTGATATTGTTACATCCTTGAAATCCAAATAATTTTTTGGCCAATTAGAACCCAAATAAATTTAAGTTTTCGGATAAAATGCCACATTTTTTCTAATGGGACCACTACATGTGGCCAGGGCTTGGAGGACCAAGATAAAGATTTGAATGCCATGGTGAAAATGTCAGAACAATCCCATCCTCATTTTAGGCCTTTGCGGTGACTACTTTTGGCAAAAAGTGGCCCCTCCCTTAGTTTTATTGACACCCAAAAAGCTAACCTTTTGTTGTGACCAAAAGAAAAAGGCTTGATTGGCCCCACAAAAAATACCTTTCGAACTTTAACTTTGAACTTTTTTGGTTACTTTACTTCAAGGAGTAGCAAAGCCCCATCTATAATCTCGTGTCGATCTATTATTTCTGTGTACGATCTGCCTTCAATGTGGCTTAATCTGGCTGGTCCTTCATTATTTATAAAACAATTACGAATATTCTCACAATTTTTTCGGATTTAATTTTTTTCACATGATTCTAAAAACGCAATCTTTCCGCATTAATTTAACATTTTCGTCGAATCTCAATGAAATTTTTTTTTATATTATCGATAAATTTTTTGTTATTAAAAAAAATTTTAAATTCGAATCTTATCAATAATTATTTATTAAAATTATTTTAATTTATAATTTATAATTATTTATTTTAAATTATCAAATATGATATATCTTATTTTAATTTTAAAAATTAAATAATTTATTTACCTTCAAAAAATTTTTTATCAAAAAAAACATTTTTTATATCAATTAAATAATTTTTATTGGTTTAAGATTTCATTAAAATAAATAATAAAATTAATTCTGATGATATTAAAAAATAATAATAATAATTATTATAATTATAATAAAAAATTATAATAAAAATTTAGACTAAATAAATTTTATTAAAATTAATATTCAAATTTAATTTCATCACGTCCAAAACATAAAAAATATAGTAAAATCTAAACTTAGTTTAACTGTTCCTTCATTTGTTGGTGAGCAGGTAGCTTCTTATTTTTTCTTTTGAGGTGGGTTTGGGAGCCGGGGGTGAAGGAACAAATTTTCAAAAGTAAACAGTATCTAAGTTCTAACCTTTAAGTTAAGTTAACCTTTAAGTTTAAGAGGAGAACGGCTTCACTTTTTAACTTTTTGTGACCATTAAAGCAAAACATAGAGTGATGGTTTAATTGTTAATGCAGTCATTTTGGCCCCACGAGGTGTAAAAGTGCAAAAGGAATAAATGAGCCTCTGTCTGTTTAGTCAGAATCTCTGCAGTGGCTGTCAAAGCCATGATAAAAGGGTTTTGCATGAGTGATTAAGGTTTAAAATTTAAATGAAAAATATTTATATTCGAATTTTTAAGATTTTAGTTTGGTAATCAATTTATAAATTTAAAAAAAATTTTAAAGATTCGTAAATTTTATTTGTGAGTTAGACTATTTATTTTGACTTAAAAATAAAATAAATTTTTATTCTTAATTTTTTTATAAAAAAATTATAGATGGAATTTAATACCGACAGTTTTTGACAAAAACACAAAAAAGAGTTCAAAAGTATGAAATTTTAGCTAATGTTAGATCCAAATCTTTATTTATATATTTATATTTGATCACCATACTTATATAATTGAAAATTATAATTTATATATTTATATTGTCTCTGTATTATATTAAATATATATAAAATATAAAAATAATTAAATTAAATTTCTATCAACATATCAAACGTAAAAAATATATATATTTTTATAAAATTTATATACAATTTTATTAAAATTTTAAATCTATTAGTTTATATTTTTTTATTATTTTTATATTATATAATATTTAAAATTACAAATTATGTAATCTATACATAATTATAAAAGGCATTCAAAATCATTAAAGGCCACTGAAAAAAATGTTGGTTTGAGTTCAAATTGGAATGGTATCGACAATTCAAATATAATAAACAAAGAACCTTAAGCCGGCTTGATTTATTTGCGATTCAAAGCACAAGCAATCGGCACCAGCCCAATGTTAATCCAAAATTGGCTTACTTGGATCAAGGTCTAGAATGACCAAAAGGAAAAACAATTTTATTGGGCTTAGATCTTTTGTTGGGTTACAAAAGTTCCGTGTGTTTAAGACCCCAAACTTCATCAAATTAAATAATTATAGGGGATGTTCTAAATGATCTGAATTTGATTTATGTTAAGAGCTTATTTAGGTATAAATTAAAGGATAAAAATTTATTTAAATATAAATTAAAATTTAAGAATTTATTTAAATCTAAATTAAGAGTTAAAAACTTATTTGGATATAACAAAAATATAAATACAATAAAGTTCAGGTATTTGTTTTATTGTTTTAGAAAAAAAAAAAAAAAAAAGGTCAGTATTAGTGGGTTGGAGGTGAGAAATGGATTAGGCATTCATTGTTTGGTCCATCCCCACCCGTCGTATGCTCCACTACTGACATTGGGTTTGAGGATGGTTACTTGCAGTCTTTTTCCTTATTTGTTACCTTCTTTGCTTTTACGAAAATTTCAATTCAAGAAAGGAAAAATATATGACACGCTGCATTCCTCAAAAATTTCTTGCAGTCATGAATTTTGATAAAAATATATATTTTGAACCCTTACTAAACTGTTATGCACATTCTTTATACTTCTTTTGGAGATATATATATATATATATATTATCAAATATAATTTTGATGGAAGAAAATTTTAAATCTAACTCTTTAATTAAGGTGATATACGCATTGGTTTTTGAGTTAAATATTCAATTATTTGAAATAAAAATGTTGATAATTTAAAATACGATATGATGATACAATACAAATATAATAAAAAAATAAGACATAAATGTGATATGGTTTAAAATTTTAATAATAATTATATATGATTTTAACAAAACAAAAAAAAATATTTCATGATTTTATGTTGATACGAATTATAATATAAAATTTTTATGTAAAAAATAATACGAATACATAAATTTTAATATTTTATTAACATAAATACACGAATCATTAAATTTATTTTATCTATCATGCATCTTTTTGTCTCCATAACCGAAATCACAATTAATGAGAGAAGTTTTAGTGCCAAGCTAGCTTCTCAAATAGAGTTATTGTTACTCAAAGGATCAATTTAGTTGGCAAAAGGAAGAAATCACTTTTTTAATTAGGATTTAATTCTTATAAAAAGTATTTCGAATAAAGTAAAATATTAATTAAATGTATCATACGAATACGAGGGATAATCATTTAAAATTGTTTCAAAGAAAATTAGGCTTAAATAAAATCTAAAAACACATATAATTGTATTGTAAGAAAATCACCAATTTATTTAAATATTTTCCAAAACTTCAAAAACAAAGTAATGAGTTGGGGAAAAAGAAAGTAATTTTGTTATTTTTTAAACTCTTACCTACTAAAAAATCTCTACTGCCACATTCTCAACAACAACAATAATAGCAGTCATTACCAAATATCACAATCGGCACCCATATCATATCATATCAGTCAACAGCATCATCAGAGTCCAACTCATGGCTTACCGTTACCCACCATATCGCCTCCATCACCATCATTATTCATTGCCTACAATTTTTATCATTCATTCATTCCCCATAATCACCATTTCACTTTCTTCCTTTTTACCATTAATTTGTCAAATGCCATCAAATTTCATAAGAAAACAAGCCTCTTACCTACTACTCAAACAAGTGAATGCATCCGTTTATTTTTAAAAAATTAATTGATTCATATAATTATTTTTTAAAAATATTACTCAACGATTCAAATCTTAATATTTATGATTTCTTTTATTCTCAAATTATAATCTCTTATATAAAAAAAAATTGAATTCAAAATTGAATTTTAATCATTTATATAATTATTTTTAAGAAATACTATCGAACAAATATAAAATTTAAATTTTAATATTTACGATCATTTTTTATATCCCCAAACTAATGACATCTTTTATTAAAAAAAAAAAAATTCAAGTTCAAGCCTCTTATCTCAAATTAAGAAAAAAATTTATCCCTTTTAATCCTTATCATCAAAAGACCTATTGTTTGTTTTATTATAATTCCATTAAGAAAAAAAATTATCCATTTTAACTCTTAATTGCAATAACTTAAATTCTACTACTAAAAACTTTATATCGTTTCTTCAGTTGTAGATTTCTCTATCTTAAAGGAGTATTGTCTAACAAATTAGTATACATGCCAAGTCTCGCTTACTTCTATATTCAAGAATTTTGTAAGTGATTGTAGATTACACTACTTAATTTCCATTCTCTCACTAATCGTTGTTGATCATGAAATTATAAGATAAAATAAGTTTTTATGATAAAAGCATCACGTATAGCATAAATAATCATGCATTCGAGATTAATGTTAATAAGAGATTCCGATATAAGTTGAACCCAAAATTAATTATTATTGAGTTGGGCAAATTTATAAAGGGGAAATAAAAAAAAAATCCACCAAAGAAACTATTTGAATCGAGAAATCCGCAGAGAAACTTATCAATTACACCCATTGCTATTTTCAGTATCTCAAAAGATTACTTTACAGTGAACAACAAAAGTACAATACAATATCATTGATTACGCTTTAATTTACTTGTGACAAACTCAAAAAAGCACTTTTTGGAGGATTCACAATTTCCAACATTAACTGCCATTTATAGGGTAGTATTTATTTATTTAATTAAATAATTAACAACTGCAAAGAAGAGCATCAAAAGTTAACCCACCAAATAATATGGAGAAACATACCTTAATTTATGTGTAAAGTGAAGCCCAAAACCTTCCCCAGCTCCCACAGTTTTTCCAATAAAGTTAGATTATAATACAACTCTTTAGACATAAAAATAAAACAACCTTAAATATGATTATGGATAGAGATAGGGAGAGACAGAAAAGAAGAAAAAGGAAAAGAGAGAGGATATTCTAGCAAAATATAGGACTAACCAAAGTCCCAAACCCAGATCCAAACTCTCATTTTTTCCCTCATGTCTTGGTGTATACACAAAACAAATATGTAAAAATTATGGGTTTTTTTTTTTTTGCTTAAGCTCTCCCTGGAGTTTTGGGATCATGGTTCTTGTTTGCACCTGTCCCTGGATAATCTGTGCTTTCCATTAGCATTCTTTCCTCAACGAATGCATATCCTTCCCCAAACAACTTCTCAGATTCACTCAATTTCATTACATCCTGCAAAAATAACAAAACACAACCTTATTCAAATTATTACATGCATACAACCAATGTCGAGAAGAAAAACTTGCATGAATGTTCTAAAAAAATGTTTAGCATGACTTGAAAAAAATAAAATTTTCAGTCTGACAGCTTTCCTGGGTTGTCATAGCTTTGACATTCCAGGTTTTCTTTTTGGTCAAAAAATTAAAAAAAAAATTTGTTAAAATTATGCATATTATATGCCTTGAAAAATTATGAACTTGATAAAGAGAGGAAGAGAGAGAAGAAACCTGAGCAAGTAAATCTTGGACAGAAGAAGAAGGGAGTTCCTTATTTGACTTGAGGCTTCCTATAAATAAACCAAGTAAAAGTTTAAATAATATCTATCAATAAATTTTTCATCAACAAATCAAAATGTTAACATCAAAATCCACAATTAAAATTGGCTAAAATATTATGCTTACTTGTTGTAGGAACAGCAGCACAGGAAAGCAGAAGATAAGAGAAACCCAGAAAAAGTAGCATCAATCTAACAAAAGCTTTTTTCTCCATGGTAATGATCAACAAGCATACAATAACGACAAAAGAGAAAGAAAATTGGTGATGGCAGAAGAAAGCATGTGGGCTTGCTACTTTATATAGAGAAGAAATAAGTGAAGAATCCATTTTTTAAATATTTATACAATTTTTTTTATTAATCAATTAAGAAATTGGAAAAAGAATAAAAAAGGTAAGTAATGCTACAATAAAACAGCACACAAAGTCAACTTCTTCCATTTATTTTATTTTAAAAGTTTGGGTGAGTTCCCACTTGCCTAACTCTATCCCCTTTCCTTATGTCATTTTCCCTGCGTCTACTAAAAATATAATTCATTACATGTATGTGTCACGAACTTAAGGGAGAATTTTGAATCCCACATCGAACATAATAGAAAGGTCATTGAAGTATAAAAAGGTTCACACCATCTCCACCTTATGAAGCGCCTTTTGTAGGACAAAACTGTGGGTCAGAAGACTAGAGCGGACAATACTTTATAAGGGTATGAATCGTGATAGGAAGGCTGATTTGGAACGCCGGAAGGATGAATGCCCGGGTCTCGGAGTTGCGCGGGTTCGGAGCTTAAGTCTCGACCCGTGACAAGTGGTATCAGAGCCAGCTCTAAACCGTTCGATCCACGCCAAGCACCTCGAGAGAGGCAGACAGGGTGGCCAGCCTCCGTGACGAGTGCGTCACGAGGTTGGGTGCGAGAGAATGTCACGGACCTAAGGAAGAATCCTGAATCCCACATCGAACATAATAGGAAGGTCACTGAGGTATAAAAAGGTTCACACCATCTTCACCTTGTGAGGCGCCTTTTGTAGGATAAAATCGTGAGGTCAGAGGAGCCAGAGCAGACAATACCTCACAAGGATGTGAACCGTGACAGGAAGGCTGATTTGAGACGCCAGAAAGGTGAATGCTCGGGTCTCGGAGCCGCACGAGTTTGGAGCTTAAGTCTCGACCCGTGACATATGCACATTAATATTTAGATAACATTATGTGGATTTTTGTCTGTGTAAGAATTGAAGACTATAGGACAGATATGAAAAACCAGCTAGAGATTCACGGGATTTAATTGATAAACTCCCTTTATTTAGCAATCAGGATTTGATTCTTTATAAATACTTTGACAATAAAATTTTAAATGTATTAAATTAATATGAAAAAATATTTTTAAAATCACTTGGAGAATGAATTGGGTATAAAGTTTGGAAATATATACATTTGATTGTATTATAAAAAAATAAAAAACGAAACAATTGAGTCAAAATTGTAGTTTACCCTGTTTAATATAACCTATATATGATGTAGAAACTCGGAAAACGAAAGGGGAAAAGGATGGAAGATTGATCAAATCCATTGGTTAATTTAAAAACTCTCCGAGGCCAATAATTTTAACCTGTTGTATTCACATTT
This sequence comes from Durio zibethinus, assembly GCF_002303985.1. The sequence continues at coordinate 9,474,123 of NW_019168004.1, forward strand.
GCACAAAAGGCTTTACATTATTTTTTTTGAAGTAAGAAAAACATTATATTTTATTATATGGTGTGAAAACAAAATTATTAATTATAATAATTAAATGTGATAATAACAATTTATAAAGGAATATAATCTAGTTCATTCAATAGACATTCGAGGACTATCCTTTTATTAAAAAGAAAGCAAGATAGTGAGTGAAGGAATTATAATTTATTTATTTTTATATTTAAGTTCCTTTTTTATTAACATAAATTAAATTCATAATTAGATCTTAAAATTTCTTGCTTTTTAATGTATCAACAAAAAAAAAAAAAATCTAGACTTTACTTAGCAATTTTTAACCCCGTTTTAAACTATAAAAAAAAAAAAGAGAAAAATTTAAAGCCATCATTCATGTGAATGTTGGATAATGTAAAACACGTCTATAACATATTATTAAAATTATCCCTTTAAGGTATAGTAGGGTGACATGTGACTGTACATGTGATAAGTCCTTTGTTTGTTAAGTATTATTTTTTGAATTTTTTAAAAAAACTCTTTGTTTCAAAACTTCTCTTTAAGGAATTAGTGTTCGCTATGTGATATTTTAGATTTTAAAAAATTTTAAATATTTTTCATTTGCTTAATTATAATTATAATAAAATAGAAAATAATTAAAAAAAACATAATATGAGGTGAGTAGAGGGAAGAGGAAGTGTTGTGGCAATTAAAAAGCCCACCAATTTTTTTCTAAAAAAAATCAAACTAAATACCTAAATAATACAAATCCTTAAAAATATATTCAACTCATCAATAAAAAAATCAACTTAAAAAAATCCTAAAACTAACCAATACATTAAATCTTAATTACAAATTAAGACATATAAGCGGATCTACCTTATAAATTAGGTGTCCATGGACACTTCCAAATTTTGAAAAGAAAATTTTCACTAGTCACTTTTAAATTTTCCTATGGACACCCTTAAAGATGGAAATGTAAAAAAATTTTACACCCAAAATTTTTTCATGGACACCTTTTTCGTCTATAATATTAGTAAATTCATTGATATTTTTATAGTATATATTATAAGTAGACCACCCTAGAAAACAATCTTAGATCTAGATCCGCCATTATAGACCTGATAATTTATAGTCATTATGTTTTATTTCATGTCAAATATGATTTCAGACATGATATGAATAATCTTGATATGACACAAATACTTAAGTGATACGAATAATCTAAATACAACTATGACATGTGTTACACATGACACGATATAATTAATACATTTAAAATTAATTTGTTTAATACAACCCAAATAACATGACATGATTAACACGATTAATCTATTTATTCAAATAAAAAATCATTTAAATTAGTATTTAAATAAAATATTATTTTAAAAATTAAAATTTATAATTTATTTAAATATCAATATGATACAATAAATATGATTATTAATTTATTTAAGAAATAAATTAAAATAATTTTTATAGTTTGTATGTTATATATGTTTGCATGAATATTATTATGTCTTAAACGTGTCATTACTATTTAACACGAACACGATATAAATAATTAGGAATGTAAACGGGAATGGTAGAGTATTTTCTATCCTCATCCTCAATTTTTTATATTATACCCATCCATGTATTTATATCCAGTTTATATTCTAAATTTATCTTTATCCCCATCCCCGTAGGTATTTAACGGGTCTGTGTAATCCTCGTATCTATAATTTTTTTAAAAAAAAAGAAGTAAAAACTAAAATTTTGTTAACTTTTTTTATTTTTATCTTGTATATTTAGATAATTTTTTATAAATATATATATTAATATATATTTCTCAATAAAAATATATTAATTTTAATTAATCTAAAATAAAAATATATTAATTTTAATTAATCTAAAATAAAAATTTATATTACTTAATAAAAATCTATATAATCAATATATATAAATATATATATATAAGGTACGGATACGAGGCGGGTGTTATATTAACTGTCCCCATCCCCCGTACAAAATAAAAAATTAAAATTATACACATCTTTATCCCCATACCCATAATATAATACACATCCCCATCCTTACTTATATAAAAAATTAAGTTCCTTATTGGGTATGGGTCAAATTGACATCTCTACAAATAATATGGTGTCTTAATCGTGATGACATGATTAAAATATCAAATATGATTACACTAAATTCATATATAATTTTTTTGTATCGTTTTCATGTTATGTCATTGTATAATATTTAAAATTGTTAGATCTATATCACTGTTAAGACATAAAAAAAAAATGCAACTAAAACAATAATCAATTAAAAAATAACTTACACAAAAATCAATTAAAAAAATAACCAAAACATAATTAAATTTTTTTTTAAAATTACGAAATTTAGAATTTAAATAGTTTTTCAAAAAATAATGTCTCCAAAAAATAAAAAATAAAATTTTAAAAAACTAAAGACATTAGATTTGTTATTTTTTAATAAATTTCAAAAAAAAAAAAAAAACAACAACAACCAATCAACACAAACAATCATATAAAAAACTCTCGTTATAAGATTTGTAATTTTTTTAAATCTCAAAAAATCCAAAACTAAAAAAAATTAATTTTTTTTTTTTAAATTTGAAGTCTCTCACCTAACCTAAGAGTTATTATCTACTTTAATCCGAAAATCTCATAGTTTTATCTCATAAAAAATGTCTCATAAATTTAAGTTTAAACCTCTACTTATATATCATAGTAGATTCTCAAAATTTTTCGATGTAGGATAAAGTGTTACAAACTCCTCCTATTAAAGCTCAATGTCCTTGTAAAGCCCAACTAAATACAAATAAAATCACAAAATTGCACACAAAATCATAGAATTAAGATCATATTAGATCTTAAAATTCTAAAAGTAACTCCTATCATGTAGCACTTAATTCTTGTCAAAATGATAATCGTTTTGATATCATTTGTGAAAATTTATATCTAACTTGTAAGATATTATTTGTTTTAATATGAAATTTTCACAAAAAAACACATCACAAATTTATATTTAAGATTAATTATATATTATAAGAAAATTTCAAAATCTCCTAATGTGTTACAATAAAAATTATAAAAAAAAAAAAAATCCCCGACAAAGCAGGAATAACATTCCAGTCTGTCATGGTTACGGCACCTTGGGTTCCTGACAGCTAATATACAAGAGATTTTTTGTTTTTGGTAAATTATAAAAGAAATTCAAGTCTAAATAAAATTAATTTTCTTGGTAAGGAGCATTTAACCAACTTTTTAACCAGGTTGAGTTTTTAATTGGCTTTGGTTTTTAGAAGATATAGCAGCCATGGCCATGGTTCATGCTCTAAGCTGAAATCTCCCGATTTTAAAAGTTTTTTTTTTTTTTTTTTTTTTTTACTTTGTGGTTATCAAAATCACGACTCGGATTTGGTGGTTGTCTCCACACCCATATCCATCTTGGGAAGATTTCTCAAATCTTTAAATTTCCCCGACATACCATGCAATTGGCATTAAATAATTCTGTGAAGGCCTCTATATTGTGGGCAAACATACCTACTTGAAATCTTTATTTGTTGTTTCGTTGTCACAAAATTTTCTTAAACTCGAATTTTTATTTTTAAAATTTTAAATTCGAATTTTATGATGAACCAAATGAGGTTTATGGAGTAAGAAAAAATATTTTGTTTAAAACCCTTTCTTTGCATCTTCAAATAAAATAAAATTTTAGAAATTTTCTTTTTTAAAAGAAATTTGGAAAGAGAGATAATTTAAATGCCAAGAAATGTTCTATAAACTAAATCACAAGTTCATTATAGTTTATCTTAGAGGAAAAACAAAAGGGAAAAAAAGTAGGAGGATTAATTGAGGATTTTTAGGCCAAAATTTGTGACCCCTCCATTATTTTTTTGGTCTTCTCCATGTCCTTCATGGTACGGTTTTCCAGTGTCAATGTTATTTACAGATCAATCTTGACAATTATTCACCTTCTTTATATTCTCTGTCAAGTTTAACTAATTTTAAATTTATTTTGGTTTTGTGTTATAGCTTACAAATAATTTTTTATGAAAAAAATTTGGGTAATCTTTTGTTTTTGTACAAAGAGAATAATCTATTTTCATATATTTACATTTTTTTAGTTGGTTTTTGATATATTGTTGATGAAATTTTTTAATTTCAGAAGTGAATTAAAAGACTAACACTTATCTCATTTTTTTAATTAATTTTTTTAAAAAAATTTAATATACCTTGAATATGTATTATCTTGTTAACCTCATTTTTGGAATTAAAAAATTTTACTGACAATAGATGTGATAATTTCTCTAGTTGATAGTTGAATTAAAGGCTCATTTGATAGAGAGAAAATGTAAAAAAATGTTAATCCAAATTAGCTGAGCTACAAAACAACAAAAATTACAATTTTTTCCATATTCCCTACTAAACAATAAAGAAGTCAAAACATGCATGCAAATAAACTAAGGGATAATTAACTAATAAACATGGTTTACTCGCTACGCTATATAAATTTAATAAGTGCAAAAATGCTGCTAATTAAAGACTTTTAACACTAACTCCAAATTTTGTGAAAATTGACATTTTACCATTTCGATTCTTCATGTATCTTCAAACATAATTGATAATCTATCATATATATATATATATATAATATGAATTACTCTTAAAATTTTAATTAAGTTGATATTCAAGCAAAATTCAGAACTAGTATTATTGGTAGGTGAGACTGAGAATATATTGGAGGCCTGTAGTCACTTCTCTAAATATATAAAAAATAATATGATCATTTGGTTGCCTGGATTTTTATTGCAGTTATGCCTTTTCTAATTTTATCATCTAAAGAAAATTAAAAAAATGATATCTGATTTTTTTTATTCAATAAAAAATGCATGTATTTCATGCTAAAAAATTAGATTCACTTCCTTTTTTTAATGAAAAAACTTGTAATTCCCTCTCTTAATTATATATAATTTAAATATAATCTCTAGAACATGTTATTCAATTATATATCCAAATTCAATCTGATCTTAAATATATTTGATTCTCAAAATTAAACAGATCTAATCTAACTTGATTCGATTCATTAATATGTCTACTCACATTATTATGGAATACAAGAGTACAAATTAATTAATCTAATATATTAGTATTATGATAATGATTTATGGTAGGAACTATTTGGCTTATATAATTAAATGTTAAGAAAGAGAGAAAATGATGAAAAAGGAATACATGGAATCTAAAGAAGTCTTTAATTTGATGCAAGACCTTCCAAAGATTGAGCTTGGGCGGTGGGAAGAAAAATGACATTATGATTTGTCATGTAATAGATTTATGTGACAAGCACATTTGTCTCTTAGTTTGTTTTCTCATCCAAGGGGTGGCTGAAGTTGGCCCCATTTTAATAAAGTTAACTTACATAATAGAGGGGATACATCATTTCATGCCTCCTTTCGAGCTATACAGAAATCACATAAAACTTATCTTCTTTTAAGCCAAGGACATGAATTATTAGCCAAAACCACATAATTTAATAATTTATATTACTTATGGAAATGGGGTGTCCCCTTGTGTAAGTCATGTTAGTCAATGAATTAATTTGTCAACAATTTTATTAAGGTTTATTTATGGTTTTTTCTTTCAAAGTTATGAAAGAAGGATCGAAGCAAATAACTAGTTGGTAATATGTAAGTTTGGCCTAACAATTGTTATCCTAGTTAAAGAATGGTCAAAGCATATAACTAGTTTATCAAGAGAATCATTTTCTAAATAAGAAAATAAAAGCTGTTCAACTTAATTTATACGGATCATCTTTAAAAATGATATCAGGAAGATTTGATATTTAAATTTTAATATATATATTATAACTATTCTTTTATCCCTAAGTTGAGACGTAAAAAAAAATATAAAAACTTAGTCTGTCAATTATTATGATAGCTAGCATTTGAGGTATAAATTCATTCTAGTTTCTTTCTTTTTTTGGATTTTATGTGATTTTTTTTTCTCTAGAATCTATTGGAAAATCAATACTGAGACAAATATAAAGTGCATTAATGGTTCTATTTAGGAGGAGTTAAAACCTATAGTTTTGGTCTTACAAATGCAAAGATTTGACTTTGCATTTATATATACCTAGAGTGTAATATTGATGAAATAATGACAACAGACAAAAGAAACCGGACCGGATAACTAGGTAGTTTTCACCTTTATTTTACCTCATGTTATTCTATACTAAAGTGGAGAGTAATCAAACCTGTCTTAATTGAGACAGTATGTGAAAGGCTTCGGGCACACAAACAAAAGAAATCTATTCCATTCAGCTATATATATATAAATATATATATATATATATATATATTTCCATTCAGCTTTTTCAATCATGTGGGTGAGAGAACAAAAGCAACAAATTAAGAGGCAGTCAATTCAACTCCTATATATGAAGTCGCCGTTTTTACCTACTCTTCATGTTCATATGGAGTACGGATCCAAGTAATAAAAAGACGAGTGGAAGCTGTCTTTTATTCATTATTTGCATAAAAATATGCTGAAAGTAAGAACAATTTGTCAAAAAAGTGAGAATGAAATAGTAAGTGCTTTTTGACTTGGAAAATATCACTTCAAAAGAAAAAAAAAAGGTGTAAAAGAGAAGAATTCACTTGAAAAACTTGTTAATTTGACTTATATATTTGGTTAGTAGCTCGAGATTAGATATGCAATGTTTTGTGGGCTAAGTAGCTAGTAGTAAAATATTGACCTTGTATTGTAATCAAATAGCCATTGGTCGAGTGAGATTCGATATTTCGATTTAATTACCATCATTACCATTATTATTAACTTTGGGAAGACATGGGATTTATACATTGCTTTATTTTTAACAATCTCCCTTCACACATTGATAATTTTTTAGCTAATTTTTTAAAAGTCCCTTGGTCATTTGGAGCTTTTGCAAGTTGCTTTGATAATGGATATGTAATTTGTAAGTTGAAACAAGAGCTAGAAGAAGAAGAAAGAACAGGAAAATTGACATCCATTAAGGAATCAATTTCAATTAATGAACTATGTTGTTATTAGTACAAAACAACAAGGTATAAATATATATTTGGCCCTCCAATTATGCAAAATGAGTCATTTTGGCTTTTGCAATCAATTTGACCGGAATTTAATAGAAATTGATCATGTGTGCACTCGTGATTGATGGTTTCATTTGGCTTCACAATCCAGAGATTATATAGCCACATGGAAACTCACATGTCATACACCGTGGCAAAAAATTACCACACCATTCCAAATGATAACAAATGACACGTTTTAATTATTAAAAAAGAAAAACCAGATTTTCTCCCACTCAAGAAAAGCTTCTTCTGAAAAAAAAAAAAAAAAAAAACCCTTTAAATCTCAATTCTTGACTGCGTCATTGAGGACAAAAAAAAATAGCAAAAGGATATCAAAAAATTAAGTTAATAAGAAGAAGCTTCATGGCGAATCGTCGGCAGTCAAATTTACATGCATCAAAAGTTCATGCCAATCTCATCAACTAGCTTGGGGAAGAAAGAAAACATGATTATTACAAGAAGAAAAAAGGAAAAGACAGATGTTTGCATATGTAGGGTTTCATGGTAAGTTCAATAGTAAAATACACTCAATTCGAAAGGAAAATACATTAATAGTTATGAATCATTTAAGTAGTCGGCCTGACAGCAAGCATGATTGAAAATTTCATTTCTTATCCAATATTTGATGGGACAATATATATTATCAATGTATTGAAAAGGGAAATGCTTATCATTGGACAAAAATCATTTCTCAAACAAATTGTTACGAGAAAGCTGTGCATAATTGTTGAAGATGATCTTACCATCTTTTTTATTGACTTTTTTTTTTTTTTTGCCTTTGATATATATTGATTGCTCATGCAGCATATATAAAGCAAAATTATCTATATTCCTATCACCTATTCAAAGCAGCTCGATTGATTTGATCTCATTTTGGGTTTGAATTGCTTTTTCTTTTATCAGAGATAGAGTATACCATTTGTTAAAACCATGTAATTTTAAGGTGTGAACGATTTTAAGATGAAATTTTGTTCCTCGTTTGATTGAAAGCGACTTGACAATCGTCGTTTAGAGAATATACATTGAACATTTATACAAGTTTACACTTACATATCTAATCTCAAATTAACCTTTTAGTACCAATCTTACCCTATGTGAGTCATTACTATAACATTACATTGTTTGTACATGCGTCATAATGAACAAAGTTCAATATACTATTATGACTACTTTCATTTCACTCATATTCATAAACCCAAATTATGGATATAGTAATTTGTAGTGGAATGATTAAAAGAATTTAAAAGATATCTATAAATCAGAATATGGTAACTGATATTTTTAATGACCAAATTCGGTCCACAATCTTTTTTCATGAAAAGCAATGATTTTCTAAGAAAATGTGTAGGCATTTTCATGGACAATTACAACTGTTGACGAGTGAATTTGATGAAATCCAACCATTAAAAATGGAAAATTCTGGTAACAAAAGAACAATGGTAATGGAATGTTTTGAGCCCACCAAAACAAAGAAAGTGGATATTATTTTCAGTATTATGAAGTAAGAGCACTAGATATACTTGTTGATGATGATTGATACCCTTCAAAAAGCATGGTTGTGTTAAAAATTCAAATTTTGATCATACCGGATAAAAGAAAGGTCAATTGAGAAAGTCATTTTGAATATGATATTGCTTCATAACCACTAGCGACATGACAGTTCTAATGTTTTTTTGAGGTCAGAAAATGGCCTTTCTCTCTATACATGATTTAATTTGACCAAATAATCTAAAGTTCTTCAAATAATGCATCTTTGCATCCTCTGTTCTTTCTATTTGGAATTCGAGAATGATCTATAGCATGTCGAGGTGAATTGAAAATTTAAAACGAGGTAAAGTTGAATTTATGAGTTAATGGAAGGGGTTGAGGAGCGGAAGAATACAATCCAAATTCAATGCTTTTCATTTGTTCTAGTTGTCCATTTGGAGGGGTGCATTTTTCAAGCCTGAAATATTTCTGACATTGTGTTTGGTAGGAGAGAAAAAGGAAAGAAGAAAAACAAGCGGAAGGAAAAATCACTTTCTTTTCATCATTTCCTTCGTTTGGTAAGAGAGAAATAGGAAAAGGGAAACAAAATATGTAGATTTGTACCTTTCTTTTTCCTCCAAATTCAATCCTTTCAAACCTTGGCAGAAAAACGCTCGTTACAATACTACTAAGAAAACAAAATCTGAAGCTTGGTTTTGAGCTGCATTCCACATCAACAGAAAATCAATCAGTTTAAAATCCAATCATTAGTTTCAAAAAACATTGAACTTCAAATCAAGTAATTCAGTATTATTGTAATTGGCTTCCAAGCTAGCCCAAGATGAAATTCCATTTTAGTAGCATATGACATATATTCAAGGTTAGGAGGAACTACAATAAAAGATTATCCTAGAAGAAAGAAACTTAAATGATGCTAATTTCATAACAGTTTGGAAATGAACCATATATTGCAAAACTGAAAGCACCAGATAACAGAATTTTTTGACCCTACTGCAATTTTAATTAGGAGATATGTCACTCAAATTTTCAGGCCAACAGAAAGGAGGGTAATTTAGCTATGTTTTGGTATTGATTTAAAATACAATTACTCATTATTCCAATCCTTTAATATGATATAGATCTTCAAAATAAGAGACGAGTTTATTCAATTTAAACTTTTAAGTAGTGTGCGTGCAAATAAGATATCTGATTCTCAAAATAAGAAATGATATCAGATTTAAAATACACCTTTGCCTCTGGTTGTCATCATGCCACATGTGTTGCAGCTGCCATTTTAAAAAACAATATGCTGCAATTTCTGGCCTGAGCTACAAAAATATCAAGTGTCATCATCCTGAAATCTCTGATATCTTATCCTTGTTCATTGTTATGTACTAAACAAATTTCCTTTGTGCTATTCTTATCTGTTCTCCATGCAAGATTAATTTTTCCTCTTTTGAAATTGTGTGGGAGCCTCTACTGGTTTTTGATACTGTGGGGTACTTAAGATTTTGTAGAGTTTAGTGCCCATAGTAGTTTCTAATTAAGGTTCCAGGTGTCATTTATAGTGAACCTTCAATAGACAAGAAGTTGCAGCCTTGCCTGATGTATCCACTTGAAAAGATCATATAGGACTAGAAGACTGCCAAAATCTCCTACACTTTAAGATAATGGTAGCAGGGTGGCATATATCTGTTTTATTATAAACTCACAAGTGCATATTCCGATATTTATATTATTCTTCATACAATTATCAGACATAAAAGCTGCTTCCATATGGTGAGGTAGTGTTTCTGTCAGACACAAAATATAGCACTGTGACATTATTGCTTTGTGGAAAATACTGTAACATATATCCCCAAAGTTTAACATGTGTCTCCCTAAATCGGGAGCTTAAATTTCATACAGTTATCTTTAGAGGTGGCATCCAATAGTCAGTACCTGTAGCCCCATTCTCAAATGATGGCTTCCTTTGTAAAGAAATGTCTCCCTTTATTAACGGACATTATTGCAAACTAATAGAAAATTAATTATTCAACATTTTAGTTCATTTGAAACATTCCACAATTATTGCTACAACCTAACTGATACCAACATGCAGGTTGGTTACTCCCGTGGCTAGCTGCTGCCCATGATTCAAAATAATGTGCATAAAAAAAGGCTAATGGGTTCAATTATATGCCCAATTCAGAATACATCTAGTTAATGGAAATTCTGAGACTTTAATCTCAACAGAAAGATTTGGTGAGAATCTATATTTTATTCTGATCTTGCACCTGAGCCTGCAATATGGATTTTAAGAGTAATTTTCAAGCATAGACTCCTGTTAATTGTGGGGGAAATTTGCTTTTTGGATTCAACATGAAAGTGGATCAAGCATTAGGCTCTCAGCCTTCTCCAGAATGTTAATTGTGCTTCTATTATGTTATATTATTTATAAATGGGACTGGTATCTGGCCATGCGAAGTTGATTGGATGCTTCAAAATTTTGAAATGCAGAGGCAGTGATGCAATTAACAGACTCGAAAAGGCTTGTCTTTGCTACAATCCTGAAATTATATGATGGTTTTGGATTTGAAAGAAATGTACAGATAGTGATGCAATTAACAGAGTTTATAACTGTTTTCTGACTCTGCAACAATAAGCCAACAAGTTTGGACTATGGAGAGATAAACTTAATTGGTAAAATTTTGTGAATATCATGGACTCTAATTTAGTGGTTCTTTGTTAATTTCTCAGCTTTGTATAAACTTGATTTTTTTTCTTGCTCAAGACTATCAAGGATTAAATTTTGATTACTAAAATTAAACAATTAATATTGTACTAACAGATTACACAACCGCACAATGATTGGCAAACAAACTTGATGTCATTTACCATTAATCCATTTGCTATTAGATGAAGTGGAAATATCAGTAGAAAGATCTAACAATTTACATTAATTTATTAATCTGATATTTTCCATGATTATCATCAACTAGAAAACTGAATTGCAGACACAGGTGGGCATGCATGCTAGTTTAGTACACTATTGAAAAATCATTCATCAACATCAATCCCTTGTCAACAAGCAGACTGGAATCAATAAGAAAATGGTGGATTACATCCTTTTACCCTTTGCTGGTTTTTTTATCATTTTTGTCTTCTTTTTTATAATTATCCTGAATATTCTAATGGAGTAGAAAATAAATATAGGAAAATCCATGCTGTTCTGACATGTGTTTTTCAGGCTTAGTGGTGTTCTGATAAATGTAACTACAGTTATGGATGCTTTGTCATCTTAGCGTACTTGTCTGCCAAGTTCTAACTTAGCTTCTTTTTTTTCTTCTTTTAAATTTCCTTTTTTGGACACATGTTGGGAGGAAATAAAACACTTGCTCAAATTCTTTGTTTTATTGTCAAACTCAAATTTTCGTATGAGTTGTGGATTAAACCGGTTTATTTAATCAACAATTTATCAAAATGAATTAATTAAATCGATTAAACCAAATTCAATCCATATCGATCAATTAAAACCGACTTATGCTCGCTCTAATCATAAGCTTCGTTCTCTAAGCCCAGGTTATTGTCAAATTTTCCTGCATCCCCTACGTCATGTTGTATTCGTCTGCTAAATTACGTTCTTCTTTGCCAATTTTAGAAACCTTCTTTTCCTTTTCATCAGAATGTGATTCTTTTTTTTTTTTCTTGCGTTTCTCTGGACCACCTGTCATGATAGCAAAGAAACCAAACCGTAATTACGTCAATAAATAAATAAAAGTTAAGAACGTACTAAAAATAGAACAAGTTCAAGCTAAGACAACTTCATGAAGTTTGTTTCGGAAAACAAAAAGCCAGCCAAGCAGCAACATATGTAAGATGTTTCCAAGAATTTCAGTTACTTTGATCACTCCATATGAAAGACCAGGGTTTTTCAGAGGTTTAATATTTTCTCTCTGGTAAAGAAATAGAAACACATGTTTGTAATGGTTAAAAATGGTACATATCTTATAGCCAAGGCACCATAGGACATTGCAACTACGGTTGAGGTAGCATCACCAATTAACCAAAATTTTAAAGACAATTTTGAAGCTGTTTCGAATACGGTAAACAGGTTTATTCTACTTTGGACGCCAAACTAAACACATTCACAAAATTGGAGAAAATAAAAACGTTCTTGTAGGATTGGAAGATTAATCTTGTCTCCTATATGCATATTATAACCATGATATTGTGTGCCAAAATGAGTAAATACTTGAGTGCAACTATTGATTCTCTTTAAATGTAACATTTTTCAATCTGAGCAGTTATTCTTGAGACATAAAACTGATATTAAGAGATACAGCGAAGCCTCAGACATTTGAGATCCAGAATCATGATAGCAGGAGATCATTAACATAAGACAAAAGGAAGATACATAGGGGGTTTGTGGGTTGTACTGATTAAAGCAAACATAAGAAGCAGGCAGTGTCATAACACCCAAATTAGGAAGTATTTGCGTTGAAGTATTTGTGTGTATGTTTGTGTAACAATTCGTTTGAAACATTAAGAGCAAATTAGCGATAAACATACTGGTCCATCAAAGAGTTTCTCCAATGCATCGTAGTTGATTTTTGAGCTTAGTCTCCGCACAGAAGCCAAATTTTTTTATCCACCAGTGGAGGGGAAAAAATTAAGCAATACGGGTAATAGAATCCATATTAAGTATCTATTAAATTTGTAGTTTTACAAGTAACATGTACCACATGCATAGACACAAGTTTTAACTATAGAACCTGCACACATGCATGACTATGACAACATATGCGGATTCAAGGTGCACCTTTGCTTTTACTTATAGTCATAATGGGCAAGCTCTAGGCCTGTCAAATGGATCCTAGGAAAATCAGCACTCTATGTTCAGGGTCATTTTGTTTTGACTCCAGAGCTGGTTATTGGGGCATAGCAAATTCATCTACTAGCTTGTATATCTCATTTAAAAGAGATAATCTGGAATAGGAAGATCAGATTAACCTCTGTTTGAGGTTTCCATTTCAATTAGGTAATGAGATTGAATGAAAAGCCAACTTTTAACATTATTTCAATAAACAAATTCCAAGTATCCTAAGAATTTTGAATGCATATGATTTATAAATGTCAAGAAAGTAATCTATTAACAAATGATGATGTTTTCTGGCAAAAGACAAAAAACATAACAAATGACAATTTTGTAGTATTTAGCTTCTCTTATGACTACCTATTATTTCAAAATTACACCATAATTGGCAAAGTTTACAACCATCTGGACAGAGACCATTATCAGTTTTACAATTTTACTTTCATCACCCCAAAATTACTTTACTTCAGATAACAAGATTCCAGTAGATGGATTATTACAACACTACATTGTTCCCATTTCCAAGGAAATGCAGTTTTGGGTAACCAAAAATCTCAGAACTATGTTTCTATATTCAGCCATGCAGTATCCCCTAGACCAAAAAAAACTATCTGATACCTTTATAGCCAGCATTCACCAGGTCGCTTCTTCAGCGGTCTGAGCAGGACATGTATTTTTTGCTTCAGCAGCTCACTTTAGTTGCACCTCCTGTTACGACAACCAAAACAAATAAAAAGAGAGAAAAACAAGTCAAAATAAAGGCAGAATTCATGAAGCAATATGTCCTAAGAAGATAAGTACCATAATCCAAAGACGATAATTGTTAAACAAAAAAAAATGCATATTGTAGGCTTAATAAGGCATAGAACTATGGATATAATTATTTGCAAGTTTGTAGCCATGTACATCAGTAGTTCAGCACAGACGTACATGTGTATGCTATAAAACTGACACACAAACAGCTGAATCATCACGTTTTAAGTTTAGACAACAAAAAATTTTCAAGTTCAGGTAACAGTGTTTCCATGTAATGACATTACAAGTTTAAGAAAGCAGAAATTCCTCACTGACATGCAAGATAAAGACATGCAGCCTGAACTAGCTCTGATCTGCGCCCCCTAGTGAAATTTCATTCAAGGGCAATCTTCACAATGCAGATTAAAATAGTTCAAAATTTTGAGGGGAAAAATGTAAAAAGAATGAAACTTACGCAGAAAACGTCATCGCTATAATCATCAATATTTAGTGCATCCTTCATACATTCATATCATCAAAAGCTGCATCAACAAACAAAATTAAAACCAGAAACAAGACGTTTATAAGTCACGATGGAATAAGCACTTTAATGCCAACATATTATAACCAAGAAAACAAAATTGCAATTAGATATTCAAAAGTAAAATTTGAGCCAATAGAAGTGCAATAATAGATGTCAACAAGTTCTGAAATTAGAGCACATAGGAATAGAAAATAAAAGGTTACGGAAATGTATCAATAATCCTTTATCTAAAGTAGGAAACATATATTTTCTTGCATAACATTCATGCAACTTAACAAAACATACCTTTATCCATTGTCCTCCTATGGGCATCTGAAATATCTTGAACAGACATTGCAAAATTTCCAGACAGTTTGCTTTGAAAACAAAGTGAAATTAGAAACAGAAACCAATAAAAAATGTGAGCCAAAACATGAAAACAAAGAACAACAAACAAAACCAAGGGAAATAAAATGCCCTCGATTCGATACACTTCACATGTAGTCTATTAAAACACATCCAACAATGAGACTAACATGCCAATTTCTTCTTGTTTTTAATTACATATTCAGCCAGCCATGCTCATACTTACGAAACTATAATTAACTAAGCAAGAAGTAATTTTCTACTCAATGATAGATGCTCAACTAGCTTAAACTTAAATCGCAGCTATTCCACTAAATTTTAGCATAAAAAATTGAAACTTTTAATGAATTTAGCAACCTGGAGAAATTCTTGGATATTTATTCATAACATTACATAATTCCCAAAATTATATACATATGTATATATATATATACACACACATATATATGTATACAGTATATATATAAAGAAAGAATCATTACCAGGCCAGCTGAATCCTTAACAAATGGAGGATCAGACGCAAAATTGTATTCTTCCAACACCTTCCCGCAAAAAGTACAACACCTGCAAAATTAAATCAATAAAAAATAATGAATAAAGAAATTGAAAATTTATCCAGAAAAATTAAAATTGTTTAAGAGCAAGAAACAAAGTCAATTACAAAGGACCGTCGTTGACGCGTTCTCCAGTAACGTTTCTGGAATAATTATTACAGTAAACCATTCTCCTAAAACTATGAATTTAAAAAATAAAGAAATATAACAAGCGTAAACTTTTTTTTCCTGTCCTTCCTTTTCTCAGCAACCAAAAAGAAAAACTATAAATCGTTGGAAATTTCAAATTTTAATATGAAATCAAGTTAACAATGGATAATGAAGAACAATTTAAATTAAAAGATAATTTAATAATAATAATTAGAAAAAAAAATAAAAGAAAAATTAGAAGTTGAAGACTGCGGTGAGGGGAGAGTAAAGAGTGGGTAACGGTTAAGAGAGAAGTAAGGGTTTAGTGGGAAAAATCAAAATTGAAGTAGGGAAGTTTAAATATTTTTCAAAATTTTGGGGCGGTGAAAATTCAAACACTTGATTTTCTACAGTTTGACATGGAGGAGATATTATCATTGACTACTAACTTTGGCCAACACATTATCAGTGACGTGGAGAAAACCAATTGGCTCATGGGCGGGAAAGGACTGCTGTGGTTAAATCAGGTAGTTGACCAGATCCATATCATCTATAATTTTTTTTTTTTTACAATACAATAACTAATCAATTACAATAAAAAATTATATAAAGATCAACCGTGTGAGCACTACATAATTTTTTTTATAGGTATCATATTATATTAAATTATAATTAATTAATTATATTATAATAAGTGACCACCAATTTGGCAAAAAAATTCATATTTTAATTGCTTATAACTGACAACTATAAAAGGAATTTAATGACTTAAAAATTTTTCATCTTTTTGAGGGGAGACGCTCCTGTTATGCTTCTTGGAAATTTGGAGTTTCTGGAATAAGAGAATCATGAATTTTGTTGCTTTGCCAGAAATACGAGCCATGACTTCCCAGTTCCTTTGTGTTGCTTTTGAATCATGGGGTCTCAAATCTCAATTGTCAGGAATGGCACGAGGTCCTTGCCCGTTGATAAAGGCATCCACCGACCACTGGCTCCAAGTTGAGCTTTAGATTCAGATCATGTGGTCCACTATCCTGATTCCTTTTTCCAAAATCTATAAAAGATAAGGCTCCTATAGTTCTATTCCATGATTATATCGACTAGGCCTGAGGTTGAAGATGGAGTAACCTCTCCTGTTCTTAAACTTTTTGTTTTCAACCAAAAAAAATCCATGATGATATATATATATATATATATATATGTTTGATGGACATGCTATAATAATTAATCATTTCTGTCATGTATATGTATATCAAAACCAGTTGCGAGGGTAAAATTCAATCTGGTAAATTCCTCACCTCATTATATCTTTAATACTTCATTGAACTCATCTTCTCGCTGTATAAAAGAAGGTTCTAATTAACGATCGATTCACTCAATCGGTAAGTTTATTAGTTGGTGTGATTTTAGATTTGATTCTTATCGACAACTTCTGTAATTGTTCTGGCATTAACCTCAAATGCACAATCAATAATATCTGTAAAAAATGGGATATTTACCGGAAGGAAAGTCTTCTGTAGATAACGACATCCTTCAACAATTCAAGCAGCCATATGTCCAGGCATCCACCATGAAACTTCATCATCAAATTACTCAAACATTTGAGTCAGTTACCGTACGTGGGATGCATTAAAATTTTCCACTGAGTGGGTATCATAAATCGTTGAAATCAGGAGCCTCTTTCCATCTTTTATTTTTAATCCCAAGTGACTGATGACAGACCGAATCCAAGGAAAAGCACGGGAACAGAGCAACGTTCATTTCTGCAGTGTAGCAGATGCATGCCCACTTGTGTTTGTGTATATGCCTTTTTCCATTATAGATAAGAGAAACATATCAAAGATATAGCTTATCTTAGCTACAAGCCAAATCAACTGAAATTTATGAGAATCTTGATTTGTATATTCTTGTTTTCAGATGTAAAAATCTTGGTTTCTGCATACAAAATTTAACCTCTTCATCAAACTAATTATACTAGACTTTACAATGTAAATCTATGATTAAACATGATAATTATGTAGTGTCAACTTCATTTTTTACCCCTTTCCTTTTTCATAAAGCTTAATAATCATGCATTAATTTCACCGCCTACTTTGGTTAATTTGTGCATGCAAAAGTCATAGATAAGTTGATGTTCACAGTTTTTTGTTTCTTTTTTTTTTTTCTATTTTCAAAAAAACTTGATGCTTATAAATGTTTTCACGCAAGAAAGAAAATCTGGAGCAAGCCCCACAAAAATTGTGACTTTGTACGACACAAACTCAGGCAAAGAGTAAAACTGAAAAAGATCCAAAAGCGAAAGGAGTTCCTTGTGGAAAAACTTTGATTTGTTCCCTATTCCCATACATTTATTATGACTCTTTCATAATTCCTTCCTTGATCCTTCTGTCAATCAAATTCACACAAAAAATGAACATTGCATTTTGGTAAATATTTACAAACTCAAGCCTCAGTACAAATTACCAGTAGTCTCAGCACCAGACAAGCTGGCTTATGCCTGATCCTGTCTCTATAATACATCCAAGCCAATTATGCACTCCAAGATCAAGCCACGTGTAATGTTGTCCTACATGTCATTGCTGACATGTCCACGCTCCACTCTCTTTCAAAGTCTTCTCCTTTTTAAACCCCCACCTGGCCCCCATTTCCTCCACTTTTACTCACATAACAAAAAAAAAAAAAAGAAAAAAACTCAACGTCTCTTTCTGTTGAAAAACTCGCTTTCTATTGCTTTATTTGCACAATCTCTCCAAACCCAGATCGAAATTTCTTTGTATAGTTCAATTGTTTCACAGAAAAATGGCAGAGAATTCCAGTAGAAAGCTGATAGTTGAAATCTGCAACGCCAAAAACCTGATGCCAAAAGATGGGCAAGGAACAGCCAGTGCTTATGCTTTAGTTGATTTTGATGGTCAAAGAAGAAGAACCAAGACAAAGTTCAGAGATCTAAATCCTGTCTGGAATGAGAAGCTGGAATTTCTGGTTCATGATATAGAGTCAATGGCTGCGGAGATATTGGAGATCAATTTGTACAATGATAAGAAAACTGGGAAAAGAAGCACTTTTTTGGGTAAAGTGAAGTTGGCTGGCAGTGTTTTTGTGAAGGCTGGAGCTGAGAGTCTTATTTATTACCCGTTGGAGAAAAGGAGTGTTTTTTCCCAGATTAGAGGTGAGATTGGAGTTAAAGTTTTTTATGTAGATGAAGAAGCGCCTCCAACACCGGCCGAGGCTGCGGCGGAGCAGAAAGCAGAGACGGTAGAGGAGAAGCCACCAGAGAATCCAAAGCCAGAGGAGGATAAGAAAGAAAGAAGAGGAAAAGCCTAAAGAAGAAGCACCCAAAGAAGAAGAGAAACCAAATCCACCGCCGGTAGAGAGTAGTAATCCTCAAGACTCAGCCGCGGCTGCCACTCCAGGGACAAATCCACCGCCGGCAGAGGTGGAGAACCCGCCACTAACACATAAGGAAGAGCCAGCAACAACGGTAGCAAAAGACAAGGCTGAAACAGGAAAAAGCATCGTCATCAACGAGCTAGAACTCCGATCACTTTCCGGTGACCATACCCGTATCGCATACGATCTTGTAGACCGTATGCCATTCTTATACGTCAGAGTTGTTAAAGCAAAACGAGCCAACAAAGAACCGGCCTGTCCCCTTCATGCCAAGCTAGTCATTGGTACTCACAGTATCAAAACCAAAAGCCAAATTGATAAAGATTGGGACCAGGTTTTCGCCTTCGACAAAGATGGATTGAATTCAAGTTCCTTAGAAGTTTCAGTTTGGACTGAAGAAGAGAAAAAAGAAGAAGGAAAAGAAGGGGCTTGTTCTTTGGTGGAGAATTGTTTGGGAACGGTGCCGTTTGATTTGCAAGAAGTGCCGAAAAGGGTTCCTCCGGATAGTCCTTTAGCTCCTCAATGGTACAGTCTTGAATCCGAGGAGTCCCCCGGAAATGATGTGATGGTTGCTGTTTGGTTCGGGACTCAGGCCGACGAAGCTTTCCAGGAAGCTTGGCAATCGGATTCGGGTGGGTTAATACCCGAAACCCGAGCTAAGGTTTACTTGTCTCCAAAGCTTTGGTATTTGAGACTAACGGTTATCCAAACCCAAGATTTGCAGCTTGGTTCGGGATCTGAAGCAAAGGTTCGGAGTCCTGAACTTTATGTTAAGGCTCAGCTTGGGGCTCAAGTTTTTAAAACCAGTAGGACTCAAGTTGGGTCAGCTTGGAATGAGGATTTGGTTTTTGTGGCGGCTGAGCCATTTGAGCCATTTTTGGTGGTCACGGTTGAAGATGTGAGTAATGGGCAGTCAGTGGGACAGGCTAGAATTCATGTGCCAAGCATTGAGAGAAGGACAGATGATAAAATGGAGCTAAAATCAAGATGGTTTAATTTGGTTGGTGGTGAAAACAAGCCTTATGCAGGGAGAATACATATGAAAGTATGTCTAGAAGGTGGGTATCACGTGCTTGATGAAGCTGCTCACGTTACTAGCGATGTTCGAGCCGCGGCTAAGCAGCTAGCTAAGGCTCCGATCGGGTTGCTCGAGGTTGGGATCCGTGGGGCCAGTAATTTGTTGCCTGTCAAGACCAAGGACGGTACACGTGGGACGACAGATGCTTATGTGGTAGTCAAGTATGGACCTAAGTGGGTTCGTACGCGTACGATTCTTGATCGATTTAATCCACGCTGGAATGAGCAATACACATGGGACGTATATGATCCATGTACGGTCCTTACTATCGGTGTATTTGACAATGGAAGGTATAGGCATGATGAAACAGGAAAATCGGGTAAAGATATACGTGTTGGTAAAATACGTGTTCGGCTATCGACACTTGATACAAATAGGGTGTACCTGAATTCGTACGCCCTCACCGTATTGTTACCAAATGGGGCCAAGAAGATGGGAGCAATTGAGATAGCCGTTAGATTTTCTTGCTCATCATGGCTAAGTTTAATCCAAGCTTATGGCAACCCAATGTTACCAAGAATGCACTACATTCGCCCATTGGGTCCAGCCCAGCAAGACATTCTGCGCCACACGGCCATGCGCATAGTGACGGCTAGGCTAGCCAGGTCAGAGCCACCTTTGGGACAAGAAGTGGTTCAGTTCATGTTGGATAGTGATACACACGTGTGGAGCATGAGGAGAAGCAAGGCAAATTGGTTCAGAGTTGTGGGGTGTTTGTCACATGCGGCAACTTTGGCACGTTGGTTAGATGGGATTCGCACTTGGACACACCCTCCAACAACCATTTTGGTTCACGTGTTACTTGCAGCAGTCGTGCTATGTCCACATCTAGTGCTCCCCACCGTATTCATGTACGCCTTCTTGATCCTAGCGTTGAGATTTCGTTATCGCCCAAGGGTCCCACATAACGTGGACCCAAGACTCTCCTACGTGGATGCAGTGGGTCCTGATGAACTTGATGAAGAATTTGATGGATTTCCAACAACGAGATCACCGGATACTATACGTATACGATACGATCGTCTACGGGCACTAGCGGGCCGGGCTCAAACACTGTTAGGAGATGTGGCAGCCCAAGGGGAGCGTTTGGAGGCCTTGTTTAATTGGAGGGACCCAAGAGCCACCGGCATTTTTGTGTTGTTTTGCCTATTTGCTTCATTGCTATTTTATGTGGTACCATTCAAGGTGTTTGTGCTAGGGTCAGGATTCTATTACATCCGCCACCCTAGATTCAGAGATGACATGCCTTCGGTTCCGGTCAACTTCTTCCGGCGACTACCGTCGCTTTCCGATCAAATTATGTAGACTCCCATCCGGACACTTGGTGAATTTAGCTACTAGGACATGTTGGATTTGGTCTATGATCTTTGTTTTATTGGATGGTTCTTTTGTTATGTATTGAAAAGGAATAAGCGGTGGTTTTAAAGTTGGTTAAAAGTTGGTCTTTGAACTCGTTAAAGTGGAAGAAGTGACCGTTGATGTCTGCGGAGAATGATTTTTAAAGAAATTAAAATGAATACATTTGGGCAAGAAGGTGACCGTTGGCATTGCATTAATGAATAAACTTACGGGAGCGCTTGCATACATATATGGAAACATGTTTCAAAGTTTATAAGAGAAAAGTTGGCAATTTAAGTAAAATAGTACTATTCTTTTCATCTTTTTAGTCTTAAAATTTTGAAATTGGGACACCCTTTTCCCCCATTAGTTAAATTGCTCAAGAACATTTAGATGATATAAAACAGAATAATCAATTCAGAAATCAGAATACTGTATCAATCCAATGACTTAGTACTGATACCGGACAGTTCATCCCAGTAAACCAAGCAATAATGTCCGCGAATCATTCTGCACCATAACATGTCTCCTCTACCAGCATCCAAAACAAAGGGACAGATCAGAGTCAGCATAGCTAGCCGCAACAAAACCCCCCTTTGTAATTCCAAATAGCAGCTGCTCCTATACTAAAGCAGTAGAACCTGTTCCTATCTCATATGTTCCATAAAATTTTAGTTTCAAACAAGATAGTAAAGTCTCAGAGCCCCCATTAGCCACAGCTGCTCTGCATACTCATATGAATCTTATGCATGTGCATTCACTGAAGAACTATTTTGAAGGAAGACTCGCCTGGCTATCTTTTTTCAATTTGAGATCAGTAAATAAAGGGGAATATTTCTAATTTTAGCAATGTTAAAGCACCAACAGGATCAAAATAAGAAAATTAACATTATAATCTGGCAACAATAACAGCAAATAGGTTTGTATTATTCAAACCAACAGATTGAAATTAACATCATCAAAAAACATTTACTGTTATAAAGATATGAACGCAAAAGAAGATTGAATACATTTGCTTGCCTGTTTTGCAAGTATGTCGGGGATTAATAACTTGATAAAAGAACAAGGCTGCAACAATAGAAGTGCAGAACATCTTACTCCTACCAGTCACCAATCTTTTAGGGTTGAAAAGAATTTCTTTTTCCTCAATTAAAAAGCTTAGCACAATCAGAATCCTCACTTCATGCGTTCTCCTCATAATCTGCCCAGACAAACCGCCTCAAAGAAAAGCCCCCCCTAAGGGATCCACTTTGCAAAGAACCACCAAACCACAACAGCAAAACAAACATTGAAACAGGATTACATAGCATTATTTGAGTACCAACGAACCACACTAAAAAACCTTAATGATCCAGATGACGAACCAATCCATAAAGCACAATTGGTAACGAACTTATGATGCTCCTCATGGTAAACCAGATCTGATTAAATGTGTAAAAGACTAACTGTGGTCAGAATAGCCAATTTTCTAATAATTACTACCATTAAACCAATTCCAAGCCCCGAGTACTAACCCCCAAATCACACCAAAAAAGCTTATTTGAATCAAAGTCAGCCCTATAAACATAATCCAAGGATTTTCACTTCACAAATGGAATCCCAGAAGGAACTCTGCGAGCATACTCCTCATAATCTGCTCCAAAAAACTTCCTCAAAAGATACTCTTCATAAGGAATCCGCTTTGCAAAAAACCTCCAAACAACAACCGCAAAACCAATAGTCGATATGGGATTACACAGCATTATCTGAGTTCCAACTGACCAAATCAGAAAACCACAGTAACTCGGATGACGAACAAATCTATAAACTCCATTTGTAACCAACTTATGATCATCCTCATGATAAACCTTAATCAAATGTGTAAAAGATCGACCTGCTGTTACAATAGCCAATTTTCTTACAATTTCTCCAATAAAAACCATTGCAAGCCCCAGATTACTAACCCGCAAATGTTCTTTTAATCCAGGGAAAAGAAGGACTTCGAAAAAGTATTCAACCAATGAAAAAACCATGGCTAGAACATATTCTTTACTTATAAGAAGTGACTCGAGACTGACATTTGATATCCCATGGATGGCAACGGCTAAAATGTATTCTGAGCTATGAAAAAAGAGAATTGCCAACAAAAATTGAGATAATGGGTTCATTTTTCTGAAACTAAAGCTGCTTCCTTGAATGTTAAAGTTTAGTCCTTTGAAAAACCTACCTTCTTCTCTTCCAATTTCGCTAAATAACCTTAGAACAAAAAAGTTGAGTTCTTTGAATGTAAAGTAGCTTCCTTTGAGTTGGGTTTTGGGGTTTACCTGTTGGGTTTGTACCACCGTGGATCTACTGCTTTGGCGAACGATGTTGCAGTCTTAGCAGAAGGTGCGGCTGAGGCATAGGAGCATTAGCATAGATGCCAGGGAAGAATAGGGAAAAGGGATTGCGGATTTTAGTCTTTTTTAAGCTTTTTTTATTTTTTTTTTTTATTTATTTCTATTTAAGCTCAATTTAGATAATAATATTTTATTTGAATTAAATTAAAATTAAAGTTTATCGAATTTTCTCAAATAAAAATTTTTCTTGAGGAAGTTGAGAAGGTAAAATACACGCGTTGTTAACTTTATGATGCATTAAATTTTTTGGCTTTTGCCATGGCTAGTTTTTGCAAATGTGCCAAATTAAACGTAGAATTCGTGGTTGACAATGTAAAGTTGCTTGTGGCTGATGTAGTAGTTTTGAAAAAAATATTAATTCCAATTTTGAATTATAAATCCTAAATTAACTAATTAATTTTGGGAAAAAACCAATGGTAGAATGTAAAAGTTAACTAGTACAAATTAATGCAACTTACCCGGTTGCTATCATCACTGTATCAGGCAAGCAAAAGTTTTACGTAGAAATGTTCATGCCTCGTATTAGATTAGATTTGGATCGAATTATAAATGATATTAATAATTTATATATTTATTAAAATTTGATTTAATTTAAAATTTTAGATTTAAATTTTTTTTTAAGTTTAATCAAAATTAAAAAAGTTTTTCAAATACATTCATTAAATTTAATTTATATAACAAAAAATTTTAAAAATATGGTTTGACTTAAATTTAATGAGATTATATTCCATTCACATATATATATATATAATTTAAAATTTAAAATTATATATAATGTATAATTTTTATTTTTAATTATATATATAAATTAATTTTTATATAATTTACATATATATAAATAAAAAAATTTATATATATATATGAATTTGAATTGAATTGGATGAACTCGAATTTTAAAATTTTTATTTAAAATTCAATTCAAACTTTAAATAAATTTAAAAATTATATTATATTCTATTAATGAATTTTAATTTTTTATTTAAATAAAATTTAAACAAACTTTTAAATTTAAATAAATACCCCAACTCTTAAATAAATCGTTCATCGTTAAATTCGCCCTTATAAAGCATAAGAAACTTCTCATTCCAACCACGAATTCTTTGAACTCCTCTCGAGTTCTTCGAAAGTGAACATTTGATCTCTCCTGATCTTAAGCTCATCCAAGTGGCGACGGATTTTGTCAGTCATTTTGGTAAGAGCAGCCTCATTAGCTTTCTTGAAATTTGACTTTTTTTTTTCTTTAAATTGTGATCATTTGGTAAATTACATGTTAGGTATTTTTGGATGTGAGTCTTAGAGGATTAGATTGCTCATAATAACACGTGATAATGTAATGAAAATTGCTTCATACAACCCCCATCTAAATGAAGTACTAATGATCAGACATAATACTTTTTAGTAAGTTAAATATTTGTTGTTATTTCGTTTTACATAGAACAAATGTATCATATTTCCAAACACTGCAAAAATTTTTACTTTATTTTTATGCAGTAAAAACTTTAAAAGCGTGGCTATTTAAATTTTTTTATTTAATTTTTTTTCACATTTAATAACAATTTATAGTGTGCATCCATTGTTACTGTATGCAACTTCTATATGTAATTGCATGTTGTTCAAACTGTTGTCAAAACTTTGTATGATGGAGCCAAATTCATATCCATGCTGTTAAAAAATTAAAAAGAGTGCATCTAAAAAGAATTTTAACAGCATTATTGGAGAAAATGCAATCAAAAGTCAAACTTATTGTAGTGAAAAAATCCTATTAATTCACCAAAATCATCTTTTTATTAAATTCTTTTAACTATCAAATAAACTTAAAATTTGACATGTATATATAATTCAATAATCAGTGTGCAATTAGAGTTTTTTAGTAATTCTTTTTCTATGCGATAAATAAATAATAAAAAAAAAACAGTGCAAGAGTGATGAGTTTTATACAAGTATATTATGTTTCTTCCCTAATATTTGTATTTGAAACCATCTTGTATTCTTCATATATAAAGGGGTTGAAATCCCATGTTTTCTTACCTGCAGTTACCTCATATGGTTCATGGAGATATATTTATGAGATAACATTTAATAAATTTTAAATTTAATATTTAATATTTATAATTCTTTCTTCAATCCTCAAATTATAAATTCTTTTGTGAAAAAAAAAAAAAAAAAGTCTTTCCGTGTTAAGTTTCTTGTATAGCAAAAAAAAAAAAAAAAAATCAAATTCTGGCTCTCCTTTGGGATAACACATTGAGTCAAACAACTAACTGTCCTTTGTACGAGCCTCACGAGATTTTTGTCGCTAAATAATTCATGCAACTTCAGCAACTTTCTTAGCTTCATGTGAAATGTCAGGTCTCTACTAGTATAAAGTACCTTGGAAGCTGAAGTGCATTACCATATTGTGAGAATTAATAACATAAAAAAAAAGGTGCTTATTGACTATTTAGTTGTAAGTGAGAATTGGAGGGAATTAAGCCAAATTCCATTGGCATTATTATTTATGCTTCTGTTTTGATTTAATTTCCTCCAATATCTCACCTCCAATTCTTAGTAAATTTTAGTATTTCTTTCTCCAGATTCTATTACAAAATCTAAAACTTCAAACTCAAGGACTATTAGTGAATAAGCCGTATGTAAGAATTGGAGGAAATTAAATCCAAAACCAAGTAACACTAGTTTTATTAGGTTTAATTTCCTCCAATATCTTACCTCCGGGATCACTTCAAGCAGTTCAGATTATCCAGATAACCAGTTTCAATGGTGCCTTTTAAGGATCTATGAATATTTTATATTGAAATGATTGATAGATTTCCATTTTTTTTTTTGTTATTTTCCTTCCTAAATCTTTTTAGTGCTTTTTTTTTTCAATTATGAATGCTAAAATACTCTTCCTCAAGTTTATAGTACATCACCTTGAAGATTAGTTGGTAGCAATTCAGCTGCTACTCAATACAAGAATCAACACAGATGATTTTTATTCAAAAAGAAAAAAATACAAATTTATATTAGTATTAATTCATTTAAGGAGAAAAAAAAAATAATCTACAATCTACACTGTCTCTTAGTGAAATTCCTTGCTGAAAGAATTTTTGTTAGCAAAGTTTTTAACCTCCTAGAACCAGCTCCAGGCTTCAAAACACCGTAATTCTCACCCTGTAAACTTGAGCATGCCCTTTGTTTCTTTCCATTTTCAGAACACCAACCCCCGTAAGGGAACTTTCCATGCCTCCTCTTGAGAATTTCCCTGTCAATTTTGTCAAGAACTGGATCATTTCTCTTGAATTTTCTGGCAAATGGACGGTTGCTCAGAATCATTTTTCTGAAATCTTTGAGTCCCAGGGACCGAGGGTGTTGCTTTGGAGGTGTATCCCAATTAATATAGTGAAGGTCATGGTTGACTGATGTGTTCTTGTAGTCTTCAGAGTTGCATATCAATGTCTGGAAGTAACCCTCAGGGGAGGACACAAAATTGGTGTAGTAAAGAAGCAAAGTTCTTGGCAAGTTATCCCAGCCGACTATGGAATACTCGGCAAAAGATCTTGAAATCACAGTCCAAGCTGAACCTGTTGTTTTGGAGCAATTGAATGATAAATTAATATTGATTTTAAATGGAGATTTCTAATGAACAATCTCAACTAATGTTTCCCTAGACAATTTTATTAAACATTTTTAATTTTTTTAAATGAAAACAAAAAAAAATTAATCCATGTAAATTTATGGGATAATCCCTAAAGAGTTTAATGTATCAAACTTATAAAACTACAAGTTTCCTTTTCTTTTGTTTCAACTTTCCTCAAACCAAACAGAATGGCAAAGATTTTATGAAGAAATAGAATTTGTTTATATGATTTGATTTGCTAACAACATTGTTTGGTGATGGAATGATAATGGTTAAACCCCACATAATTACAAGGTTAGTTTGGTAGAATGATGGAATGTCACGCAACATTGGTTACAGCCCTGTTTTGTGGAAGATTATAACGTCACAACTCGCCTACCTTGACTGCCATGACTAATGGCGCTATTTGAAAGGAGGAAAAGGACATGGAACAACTATAAATAATGTGCGCACCACTAACAAAAGCCTAAATCTAAGTCAAATTCACAATCAAAATTTCCTTTGCAATAATCTTCAAGAAATCATTTTCTTTTGATTTTGTACTTATCTTTAACTAGGGAGTTTAAATCTATGGTATTTTTCAATCCATAATTATTCACAAGTTATGAAACTAAACTTGTTTACATTGAAAAGAAAATCAAATCCCTACACTTAATTCAATTATTTCATATAATTATCTTTAAAAGATAATATCTAACATATAAGTTTAAATTCCAGCATCTAAATTCATTTTTCTATCTCTAGATTACGACTTTTATTATAAAAAAAAAAAATAATAAGAGTTAAAAAGTTCTCAAACAAAAATTTAATAATCATTTAAATCACTAATATTTTCTTACAATCAATTAAATATTAAATCTTTTATTTCAAATCAATTGAACCCTTAAACATTTATTTTCACCTAATTAAACCTTTATACATTTATTTTCTCTAAATTAAGACCTTAATTGAACGAAATCAGTTAACTATTGTTCCTCTAATAAAAACTCAATTAATGAAAATAAATGTTTTAGAGTTTAATTGATTGCAAAAAAATAAAAATTTAAATAATTATTTAATTTTAATTCAAGAACTTTTTTCATCTTTTTACTTTAAAAAATGATAAATAAAAATATTGAAAACTTGATGCCACATCATTTAGATTAACCAATTGTTTTTTTTAATTAACGTTAGAAATTCAAGTTGAGGAAACCTTAAAACTGGATAGGACCCACTTAATAAAAGCAAAAAGAAGAAGGGGCACAAGACTAATTTTAGGAGTTTTCAAACTAGGACCTTCAGCTTTAAGGTTTTTCTTTTTGAAGCAAGTCAGTATTCAGTGAAGGATGATTTTGTCGGCAGTGGGTTGATTTGAAAGAATCTAATACCAAAGGCAACAAATTGAAAAACAAGGGAAAAGATAAAATAATGCATCAAAATATGCCAAAAACACAGGACCAAGTTTTACAAAATCCCAAAAATTTTTTGTTCTTTATTTTGTTCATTATAAATTCTCAATCATGTATCATGTGCATGTACTATGGTGATTCAATGTGATGTCTCTTCACTTTGTGCAGAAGCTCACATGCCAAGAGGTAAGTGAATGAAACTTTTGAGGAGGTAAATGGAGAAATAATCAAATACAGAAGTATAGGAAAAAACCTGTGTAGAGCTTGAAAGCAGTGGGCAATGTCCTTTGTTTAATAACCCACCATATTTCTGTCTTGTCGAGGCTGTAAAGCCCTGGGTCTACTATTATAGGTTTCCCTCTCTTGTTCCTGTAAAATTTTATTGTGAAAGTCATTTTTTTATAATAAAATGTCATTGTAAACAAGATAATGTAATAAAAACAATTATTGAAACAAAAATTTCTTACAGTTTCCAGCCCAGGTGACTGCTATGTTGAATGAAATTGAGATCTTTTGGCAAGTCAGAGAATGCATGAATCAGATCTGAAAACCCCCAAAAAATGAAAACTCATGAACCCACATCATCATCAGAGAGACAAGTGCAAAAACTGTAAAACAAAACTCTATGAATATATACAAATAGATAGAGAACTAACTGACTAAAACCATGAAAACAAGGCCACTCACCTTACCATCTTGAGTTACTAAAGGATAATCAGAAGCACTAAGATTAATAAACCAATCCCATTTGCAGCATCTCAAAAGCATTGACATTGCATGAAGAGTTGTAGCAAGCATGGTTGGACCTCTATAAGTAACCAAGTTTGGTTTCCCAACAATATAAACATTACCAACCAGGCTAAAAACTGGGTCACTGGTTACAAACTCTGCAATCTCCCGGTGCTCCCAGGCGGGCGCATCGTAATCCAGGTGAATCAGATACCGATTTCCAGGATGGTACATGGCGCGTATGGCGCGTTTTAGCTTGATTGTGTCTCCTTTCGATGCTGAGATTAAGTATGCAAATGTAACTGGATATGTCCTGTTCGATTTTTGTACAATGTTCAAGGTTGTCATGGGATTGAACCTTGTAATAGGGATGCTTAGTTTAGTTGTGATGTATAAAAGACAGAACAGAATTGAGGTTAACATGAAGGAGATCATGAAAATTTTGATCCCCATTTTAGTTGGGAGAATGAAATTTGTTACAAGAAAATTAAAAAAAAAAAAAAGAAATTGAGATACCAAGGAAGAGAGAAAGAAGGAAGTGGCAGTTCTAAGTGGTTAATAATTGAAAAGGTTAAATGGAAGCGTGTGGATAAGAGGGCTATGGAGGGTTCCTTACTTTGAAGTGAAGGCCTCCATCTGTCACACCATCAATTTGTTTGGTGGGTAAAGACCCTTAATATCAGCCGGGTAATGTAATTACTCTTTTGCCCATGGTTTATGTGGCAAATATTGGATTTTATAGGGTATTTGTGGAATTAAACTTACAAGATTTGTAAAATTTTCCAAAATTGTTTTGAATTTTGTTTTTGTCAAAACAACCTTTTATCAGAAGGTGCTGCTTAACCTGAAAGAAATGATAAGCAGTCGGCATCCTTGCCAAAGAAAAAAAGACAAAAGTGAAAAGCACTCAACGTATTCTATTGGAAGCTTCAATATTTTTTTTTTTTCATTTTCATTTTTCTTTACTTTTATTCTCTTGTGGGTTTGGATTATGCGAAAAGGAAGATAAAGCCTGATGACCGGAAAAAGTTGAAGTTGGGCTGATTCTTGGGGTTCAACATGATAGAAACCCTATTAATTTTAAGATAGGCCCAGGCCAAAATTTGGACCTGTTAAATTTAAATATAATATAGTAACATAATATAAAAATAATACAAAAAAATATAAAAGTGATATAATTTAAAATTTTAATAAAAATTTATATGAAATTAACAAAAATAAAAAATATATATTTCACCCATATTTAACAAAAAGCGAATACATTACAAATACATGACATATCAAATTAAGGAAAAAAAAAAAAAAAGGAAGAGTGAAAAAGGGGTGAAACATCATTTTAAATGAGTAAACATGCATTTAACATACATATGATGGTAACTAAACTTTTTGGTGGAAAAATTAAACATGACCGATGAGGAAATTAATTAACCAAACTGCTAAATGACGTTTATTTTGGTTGGGGCACATGATTCATGCCACCCTCAACCTAACCATCGCATATATCATTTACTCAAAGTAGGTTGGCTTTAATTTAGCATAGGACTATGTAAAAAGGAAAAGTGCACTCAAAATTTATTCGAGTTATTTTATGTAATCACTTTTAAAAGTTAATATCAAATTTAAAACTTAATTTAATTTATTTATATAATTATCCATAAAAAATAATATTTAATTAATCTAAAATTCGAATATAAATATTTACAATCTCTTCACTTATTCTTGATTATACTCTCAAACTACAATCTTTTTTTAGCTAAAAAAAATGATATCCAATTAATATAAAGTTTAAATTTTAATATTTATAATTTCTTTTTCTACCTCCGTATTACAACCTCCTTTATTAAAAAAAAAAAAAAGATAAAGATGCAAGCTCCTTGAAATCTCCAACTAAAACCTTGACCTCCACTTATTTTAATAGGTTATATCATTACTAGTAGAAATTAAAAAGTGTAAAGGACCCAAGTTCCATCACTCAAGTTTACTTTAAAATAATTGGAGACCATAATTTTCATTAATACATTAAGGTCATATTTAGAGTATAAAATGATGGATAAGATAAGATGATAATTATTTTATATTATATTTGATTTTTATCTAAAAAAAAAGATATACTTGCAAAAAAGATTAATAATCTTTTTGGTATAAAATGATTTAATACTTCAAAGTGAAAAAAATTATTTTTAATTTATGAGATTGAACCTACTTGTGCTTTTGTACCCTTAAAAATTTCATATTCCAAAAGTAAAGATAATTATTTTTAATTTATGATATTAAACTTACTTGTGCTATTATATTTTTAAAAATTACATTAGCAATTTAATTATATAAATTTTAACCAATAAATAATTAAATATCATATCTTAACCCTTACACATATCAAATATATAATAAGATGATATTATTTTATTTAATAATATTTATAATATCATCTTATCTTATCCTATCATAATCTTATGTATCAAACATATATAATATTTTCGAATGTGTTTGAGACATTATAATATGATAAGATAAAATAAGATTATAAATAAGATTAAATTAAATAATATCATCTCATCTTATGTTTGATGTGTGCAAATATTATGATAGAATAGTTTATTTTTTAGTCAAAATTATCGTTCTTCAAAATTTATACTATTTAAGTTATTGATGTAATTTTTAATGATATAATAAGATATGTAAATTTAATATCATGGATTAAAAATAATCCTCTCAATTTTGAAAGGAACAAATCATCTCATACCAAGACGATAATTAATTTTTTTTATAATTCTATCTATTTTTTTAATACATACCAAATATAATATAAAAAAATTATTATAGTATCCTATCCATCATTTTATACATCAAATATAACTTAAGATCGTTATCTTCTTTAAGATAAGGTTGAGAAGTTTAATTGCTTTTCTTTACTTAAATTGATAAAAAATTAAATTTTGATTATTATAATTAAAAACCTAACTTTTTATTAATATATCACATGACAGTTGGTGCCTTCCATTTTTTTCTTATATTGTAAATTTAACCATTAGAATAAGATAATTTTTCATATCTTGATCAATTTCAGCTTTCAAGACCTTTTTTCCCAGCAAGTGCCAGGTATATACGATCAGACGACTGAGATATTTTCTTGCCACCAAATCATTATTATTCGTGGAAATCAAAGTTTTGAAGCACGCCAATTGACAAATATTTATATAAATAACTAAGCTTTCCATGACGTTTAAAATTAATTAATTGTTTGGGGCAATGCTTTATATTAAGCAATTTTCTCTGGCCCCCCTCACACCTAATCCCATGAAACCACCCCCCCCCCCCCCAATTTCTCTTATATTTTTCGTAAAGGGAATGGCAACCTACCAGTCATCATCAATTATCAATAAGGGGCTTTAGACTGACCTTTTTCCTTATTTATAGTTCCACTTTTTCTTTTTTCTTTTGTGAACGTCCAATAAAATTTGAAACCTTATGGAGAAGATGATACAACTCCATTAATTTACTAATTGCTTATGGGTTCAGTAGTTTTTGACTTGTTGCATTTTCTAATGTACAATTTTTTTTTTAATAAAAAAATAGCATCTTGAGGATAAGATAATAGATTGTAAGTGTTAAATTTTGAACTTTAAAATTATTAGAGGCTACTTCATATATATGATTGTATGAACTTATTAAATTAAATTTCGGGTTCCTTATATATATTTGTTTTAATTTATGAAATTATATATATAAACTATATGCTATTGCATCTCGTAAGATTGCACATCTACGTATCATTTACTTGCAAAAAAATAAATAGCAAAAAAATTTAAGATTTAATCAATTATTTCGTATAATCATTTTTAAGAGATAACATTCAACAAATATCATTAGATAACAATTTTTTTAATAAAAAAAATAACAAAAAAAGTATTAACTAAAATAGAGTCTAAATAAATGATCCTTGTTA
The DNA here is from genome assembly GCF_002303985.1 of Durio zibethinus. The sequence continues at coordinate 9,507,732 of NW_019168004.1, forward strand.
TAAAAAATTTTTACCAAAAAAAAAAAAGAATAAAGGATATTGGTATAGATTTATGTGGTATTTTTTTCCCTTGAATTAATGTCAAATGTGAATTCTTTTGTTACATTTACAATACTATATGCCTTCTAGTTTTTTTTAGAGAGCATAAGTTAATTATAACCAAAAGAAGTTTGTAGTAATCCCGAGATTATGACCTTCTTTTATGAAAAATAATTATCATATATGCTTCTCCTCAAAAATAAAGCGACAATCAAACAGAAATTAGTTATTACTTGAACCAAATTAACAAGTTATCTTTGCTCTGAAAAGGAAATTGTTTTTGAGATTCTTAAGTAACGAACAAGGCTTTCAAAAGTTTCTTTCAAAAAAAGGAGAGGTTAAAGTTAAAGTGTTCAAACACTCAAAACACATATCAAAGAAGACTCACCTACATCACTGGAACAGTACACACATTGGACTTGTCATAATCTTCCACCTTATCAACCATCCCAACATAAGCAAAATAAAAAAGCTTCAAAACTACAATCCTTAATCGGCTTATGTACAATATTTTTGCGTATTTAAAGTATATACACTTTATGTCATTATAATGATTTATTATGTGAGACATTCATATACAAAATTGATACGATGAAAGATAATAATAATCATTGGTAGAGTGTTGAATTTTCTTTTAATTTTAATAATTAAATTTAATTTTTGATAATTTTAAATATATATACATATATATGATGAACGAAGGATTACATAGTAAATGTGTACTTTATATGTTAAAATATGGGCGCACTTAACATAAAATTCCAACAATTATTGGTCAATCTATGAAAATGTGTGAATGATGATTTGCTTAGGACTGCAACAAGTCATGTCGTCTAGCAAAAGTGAAGAGTACAATAATAATAATAAATAAATTTATTGGAGTTCAAGTTTAACCAGATTTTGCATAACCGTGGCTGCCAAGTAAGAGGAAGACCAAGAATTTAAAACTCAACAAAAGACTTCTTTTCAATTGAAGTAGCGGTCAAAAATGGAAAGATCCGGGGACTCTCATATGCAGAACTCGAATTTGCAGACTCAAGAACAAACTATTCCCTCTACAGCCATTGTCAAGGTCTCTTTCAACCCATTTCTTGCTTCTTTTTTTTTTTTTAATTTTATTTCTTACCCATCAGGCTCTCTCCATGAAATATCTTCCCAAGGTTTTCATTTCATCAAATTCTTGTCTTTTGGCCCTCTTCCATTTTCTTCTAAAGGAAGCCCTGCCTGCCAATTTTCTGTTTCCTGTTTCCTTCTTTTCTTTATGCTCAATTTTGTTTCGACTTTCTTTCAACTGGTTGACAGAGACAAGAACCAAGCATCAAGATAGAAGCAACTGTGGCGGGACAATTCCTCAGGAAGCTCTTTCAAATCATTTTCTACATTCAGTTGTTCATAGTCTCCATCTTAGTAATCGTCTTAACCATCCGTGGCCTCATCTATGCAAGCAATACCAATCGTTTCCACCCCAAGAAATGGTACCCTCCACTTCTTGTTTCAACAGCTTCTGCTGGAATTGTTTCTTTTCTATGGCAGTCGATCTCTTTCCACAATCCATCAAAAGCCATAAAAGCAGCCTTCTGGGTTAGTCCCTTGCTAACATGTGCAGTTGGTGTGCTCCATGTATTAATTGGTTCTCCGTTGAGTTTAGCGGCAGGTACAATTGCAGTAGTTTCTGGCGTGATCGAGTCTCTCTATGCCTGTTGGGTCAATCCCAAATTTCTTTATGCAGCCGACGTCCTCAGAGATTCCACATTTTGTCCGCCTGATAAAACCACTACATTTGTCACTGTATCCATCATAACCTGTGTATTCTACTCCTCTTTCTTGGTGATTGGAATTGGAGGAGCAACCGCGACCGGAACCGGCGTAGACATCTTCTTCATCATATTCATCGTGCTTACCTTCGCATGGAGTATGCAAGTGATCAAGAACATGCTATATGTTACAATCTCACGCGTTAGATACATGAATTTTGCTTCTGGAGTTGACATGAACTCCCAGATTGCTTTGCAAGACACAGTCAAGCATTTGGTAGGAAGCGTATGCATAGGATCAGCCCTTGTTCCGGTTATTGGAACCATTCGGGGCTCAGCCAGAGCAGTCAATTTGATTGCAGGGGACACAGACGAGTTCTTGTTCTCATGTGCTGATTGTTACTCAGGAGTGGCTTCAATTCTGATAACATATGGGAATCGCTGGGGTTTTGTTCATGTAGGGGCTTATAACAAAGGTTTTGTGCAGGCATCAGCTCATACATGGGAAATGTTCAAAAGGGCAGGATTGATTTCATTGATTGATTCTGACCTCACAGGGGTGTTCTGTTTTCTATCTGGGATTTCAGTCGGTTCGATATGCACCCTAATCGGAGGAACATGGGCGCTGGTAATTCATAAGAGCTATGCTACAGAAGTGTCCATCTACGCTTTCTTGATCGGCTATTTCATGGTAAGAGAGTAAACCATGCCTGAGAAACATTTTCTTTACATGAAACTCACAAACATTCATTTTGGTGTGGCAGTGTCGGATAGCATTGGCCTGGCAACAAGCGTGTGTTTCAGCTTACTATGTTGCTTATGCTGAGAACCCTCAAAGCCCTCGGTTTCGTGCAACAATCCCGGATCGCATTCAAGTGCTTCAGAGGTATCAAGTTTAACCGTCAATGGGAATCTATAGCAAACCGTAATGCGAAAATTATCATCGTAAGCAAAATCTTATAATTTTGGCGAGCCTGTTTGTTTGCAAGAATTCCACATCTTTCTAAATTCCATACATTTCTGTTGCAAGTTTGCCAGGATGTAAATCAATAGAAAATTAATGAATTTTGTTATACTTGTGATTCTGTGATTTTGATATTCATGAAATTAATTAACAAATCCTGAAATATTGTTTCATAATTGCTGTTGCAAGTTTGTTAGGGGTGTAATCAAACTAAATATGAATGAATTTTATTGTGTTATTTATTTATTTGTTTAATTAACAAATCTTGAAATGCTATTTGTGATCATTTGTTAATTTTAATGAACAAATAAATAAAAACCGAATATGTTCACCAATTATTTGACAAATGCTCGTTCACAACTTCATACATAAACAAATCAAACACGAACGGATTTTGTTTTATTATTTGTTTAATTATAAAATTATAAAATATTATACATGATCATTTGTTAAGCTGATAAACAAATAATAAATTAACAAAACCTGAATTTATTTACAAATTATTTGTCAATTGAACGTTGAGTTCATTTTGGTAATTTCCAGGCTTAAAGTTTGTAGCACCTTTTAAAAGGATGGATAACATTTCAAATGGAATACTATCTCATTATAGACAAAAAGAATGCAGATTGCTGTGTCAACGGATCATTTTCAATGCAATACAAGAATCCATTGTGGCCCTGTCTAAACGCAATATTTATGCTCTGGCGTTTATGTTTTCAGGGAGTTACATCAATGAACCAAGAAAAGCACTATGGAAACAAATCAACAGAGATGCATTTCACCATAAAGCAAATGCAGCTCCGGATCAATCAACATACTAAAGGGATTTTAAAATGGTTGCAAACACCATTAGAAAATTGCATGATCAGATACATTGATTTAATCTCTGTTATCATTAACTAACAAAATAGGACATTGAATTTTGTAAACGAATTACATTACTAAAATAAATGGGATTCCAATGTGTAAAGAGGCCAGCCATAGAGCTAGTTGGATCCTAGATGACCACGGCCGCCGCATTCAGAGCACATGATATTGCCAGTTCCTCCACAGCCTGAACCATAACAAATAATGTACCATTACAACATACTGGCCACGTATAAAATATAACGGCAAAACCATATTAATAATAACTTGGAACATATGAAGTTAAAAGTCTACATATGAAAATGTGATACAAGAAAATGACAGTGAATGCATTAGAAGAATACTCAAGTGGCCCCCAATGGGGTTGAATACAGTAGCAATGACAAGCGGTGTTGACAAAGCTTGTATTCTAGGAATGCCTATGGAGATTGGACAAAAAAATAAAGGACAAAAACCGCATTTGTGATATTAATAGGTAGAATAGTCAAGTCAATCCATGTGAATCAAAGTGAATGAGTCTGACGTGTTCATTTTGGCAAAGTAAACACAGAATGCATAACACTAAGCTATTGGACAACACTAAACAGTGAATAAATTTCACAATGTTTACATTGCACAAAATCAAGCTATTGGAGCATTAAGGCCAGAAATGACTTTGAATTTTATTTAATCTAGAAGCATCAATGAAAAACCTACTTTAATCACTCTGAAACTTCCGTTTCATTTCACAAAACATACTCCATAGAATAGACTGGATTTAAGAATCCTATTTAGAACTCCATCTATCATGCAGAATCAGGCTTTCGGGATCGAAAATAGTCACTTTCTATAGCAATGTGAAACAAGAAAATAACAGATGTAGAATATTGACTGCATAAAAATCCATTTACAAACAGAAAGTCATTGGAGAAGCATTAATTTTACCTAGGCAGCGGACTTTGACAATGATACCCTGGCTCTCCAATATTGAGTCTACATATAATCCAGAACCGGAGCAAGTGGTACAAAGGACGGCACCTTTGGCCTGACAATCAGTGCATCGGAGATTATCTCCAACTACCTTTTCAGCCAAAGATACCCCAACTGGTTCTTCAATTCGTTCCTCTGGGATAGGTTTATCATAACAAAATAGAGATTCCAGACTGCTTCTTCGCCTGTGTACCTCTCCCACAGCCCTTGGCTCGGCCTGTAACATCAGAATTCACAATTTTAGTTATACACACCAATGATAACCGACTTATTTTGAAGGTGTTTCAGAATCAGAGATAGTCAAACAATTGCTTATAAAGATGAACTTGCGCTGGCCAGCTGCAACTTAGACTAAATTTGGAATAATAAGTGTTTTTTGGGGTCAATGACGATTGAATCGAAGAACACCAACTACATTTCTTAAAGCTTAATTTTTTTAATTGTACAACTACACATCTTAAAGCTTAATGCATAAAAATGGACAAATTTAAAGTTAAACATTTTAACAAGTTGAATTAAGTCAAATCAAAAGAAACCCAACAAGGAAAAAAAATTGCAAAGAAATTCTCATATAGTGGCATTTTTCCTGAATGAAATATTCATTGTAATTCAACTAACGGAAAAAATACTGAAATTAATTTAAAAAAAAAAAAAACCCTTTCATTCTATAATTTTTCAATTAAGAAAATTTAGAGAACCCATCACAGTTTAATGTGAATTTACGTAAAATTATAAAAAAAAAAAAAAAAGAGAGGAAAGAAATGGAACTAACCCCACGAGAAGCAGAGGATGAAACAGAGCCATTGGAACAAACGGCGCAGATTTTAGAGATGGAGCTGCTTACATTGGATCCAAACACATATGAAATTTTGTTAAAATTATTAAATTTTTGTGTTGAATTTATCGGAAATATCATTGAAGAGAAAATTTTCACGGTAGACTCCATTATATCCCAAAATTTAAAAAAAAAAAAAAAACGACAAAGCGAGTTTCTTGATGAAAACCTGCAAATTAGAGAAATGGGTTTTGAAGTAAATTCGAAATTTGTAAGAGCTTCGAAGAAATCGAAGAATTGAGATTTTTTTAAAGGTTTTTTAGTGGCTTTGTTGTTGCGTGACTCGTTGTTAACGATGTTCGGTGGGAAAGGAAGCTGGGTCCTTTAATTCTTTCTAGTTTTAATACCCAAACTTTTGAAAAAAAAAATTGTACTTGTTTTATTGCATGTAAATAAAATTATTTTTTTATAATTATAATTATAAATTAATTAAAATTTTAATTGAAATAATTTTTAAGTTCTTATATAACTTAAATGGTTTTATAAAAATCTAATTTGAATACTGTTAGATTAATTATGAGTTGTTAGTTATATAGCAATGCTAGATAACAAATGTTAATATTCTGTTATTTCAATTAAATTTTGTCACGAGTTTGTTAATATTGTTAGACGATAAATATTAATCTTGTTATTTTAATTAAACATTTTTTAATTAGTTTACAAGTTAATTATAATTACAAAAAATTATTTTTGAAGGAATATTATTTTTTTTAATGATGTATTTAGGTTCTTAATTTTTTCTATATATTTTAGTTTGGAACGAAATTTTTAGTCGAAAAATACTGTCTCATTTTCAGGTTGAAGTACTATTATGCGTTTTATTAAATTTTAATTTTTTTTAAATGAAGAATTTTACAATTTGATAAAGCGTTATATTTTTAATTTCGAAAATTAAAGTTGAAATTTTTATAATTTTAAATATAAAAAGTTATTTTTTAAATAATTTTAAATTGACCTAATATTTTTAAAAAATATATGAATAATTATTATTTTAAAAATTTATTTTTGATACATTGAGAGAGTAAAATGTTTAACTTCACAAATGAAGTTAACATACGGTCACATATCTCACTTTTTTTTACTATTTTTTTTTTCAAAATTTCAAATTTTAATTATTTTTTCTGTAGATAAATTTCCGAATAAAATGAAAAGGAAATTATTGTTTTCTGTTGGGTTGCCGGATCCCAAAAAAAAATTAATGGGGACATGGCCCAAGATACTATAGACCATTCGAACATTGTCAGACTTATGATAGAAAGCAAGTGGGCTGAGATTCGTCCTTTGGGCCCAAGTGGAAAATCCATGACTTGGAGAATATTACCTCAATTTTTTTCTTGCCCCCAGCAAAAGATTTTTTATGATTTTTTTTTTAAATTTCGATCCTGATTTTAAATATGGATTTTTAATTGAAAACGGGATGAAAATCCCATTTCTTTAGGATTAAAGTGAAGTCTGAACATTGATGGCTAAGGAAAACAAATTTTGGAAACATCCTGTTTATACAAAGAGTCAAATTAAGGAATTTGATGGAAATTTTAATTGGTTTATGCAATTTTTTTTAAAAAATAATATTAATAATTTTAAAATTAAAATCTTAAAATTTATAATTTTTACATGAATTTAAGATTAAAATCCTAATATTTGTAACCTCTACTTCTATTTCAAATTATAACTTCCTTTGTAAAAAAAAAAGTATAAACTAATTAAGACAAAAGCTTTATTAATTGGTGTACATATATATATATATATAATATGCATTATATGTATTTTTATATAAAAAATACGTAATTTGCAATAAAAAATTATAAATATTAAAATTTAAAATTATTATATATTATTTTTTAAAAGTAATTATACAAATCAATTAAATTAGATTTTAAATTCAAGTTATATATATATATATATTTATCCTTTTAAATAAAGACAAAATGTTAAGCTTTCCAAGTTATTAGTCTTCATATCACGCGTGGTACACATGATGTTACGTGTTAATTGTTTTTAATAAAATTTACAATTTAATATTCTATTTTTTTTAGCATCTCATTAATTTTAATTTTTAACATATTTTTTTAATCAAATGCAATTTGATGGTATTTTTTTAAGACTAGTGATGCATAGATATATGCCCTCATGATTCATGTTGTTAATATTATAGTATTTTTTTATTGATAATTCACATCACTATCTATCCTCCTGAGTTGTTGTCCCAATTTCTAGTTTTCTGACATTGGACGGCTTTCGGATAAGATGAGAGATTAAATATTTACACAAGATTCAAAATTAAAATCGCAACTAATTATGAAATTTAACTAATCTTTTAATATAAAATAAATCATAATTTGAGAATAAAAGAATTTTATGTATGCTAAAATTTAAATGTCAAATATAAAGAAGCATTTGGTTCTAAAAAAAATTAGATTATCCTTAAAATTTTACTTTCCATAATTTGATTCGTTAATTTAGCTAATGGTATCTGATTTCTAAATATATTCTAATATTATCAACAATATTCAAATAGTTTGAAATAAAATACTTATGTCTCCTTAAGATTTTTTTGAAAAAGTAAGTTTTGTCCTTCTTTTTATTTTAACAATAAATTTTTTAAATATTTTTTATCCTTAAAATTATATAATTACATAATAAATCGAGGCCCATTTTAACATAAAAAGCCATATTTATAACCACATGATTAAGTAAAAAGCATTCCTAATCGTACGATTGGACATGAAGTAAATTATATAGAGTAAAGGCAACATTTTTAAAAGAATAAACTTAATAGATTATTGCAAATTTAAGATTATGAATTTTTTTATTTTGAGAAGCATTACATTTTTTACATATAAAATATAGTGGATCAATTAAAGTAATAACAACATAAATTAGATATTTTTAATATCAATGGAATTTCTTAATTTGGAAACATAATAATAGATATAATATTTTAATAAATTATTGATGATACTTTTAATTATGTTTTTAATATAAAAAAATGTAATATTTGATAAGTAGAAATTTTTTGTAATTCAATAACTACATTTATTGTTATGGAAACATAGTTATTAATAAACAATAATTTTTTTATTTTTATAAGCACTACATTTATATATATATATATATATATATATAACATAATTGATCATCTAAAAAATTAACAAAACAAAGTTTTAAAAATTTCAATCTCAATGACATTTTTTATTATGGAAACATAATAATAGATATAATATTTATAATAGAATATCTAAGATATTAATAACTATGTTTTTATATGTCAAAAATGTAGTATTTGATAATCCAAATTTTTTCAATTTTTAATAACTACATTTCTTATTATAGAAACATAGTTATTAATAAACATATTAATTGATCATTGGAAATGTAGTGACTTATAATGATCATGATTCTAGTTTGAAAATGTCATTGATAATAGATAAAAAATAATAAAATAAACTAATATTGAACACAATATAAACCACATTTCTTTTTTAGACAATATTGTAGAGCTCTAGTCAAACCCTAAATTGCATCTTATTTGTTTCACACAATATCACCTTTCAGCTTTATAATATCATTTTCGTGCAAGGTTCATTTTAGCTTATCTTTATCATTATACGGTTAGTTTACTTTTTATTTTGTATGATTTGTTTTGTACTATTTGTTTGCGTTAGATGTTTTCTTACTATATTGATAAATTTGAGTTAGATTTTGATTGAAAAGTTATTGATCTATCATACATTTTCTTGCTATTGTTTTTTTTTTTAGTCTACAAATGTTTTCTTGTTATTTCTTGATCTAATAAAATGTTTTCTTGCTATTGTTTTACGTTGGATATGAATTAGATTTTGATTTATCAAATGCACATGGTTACTTTTGACACAAGTTTTTCACATTAACAAAAAATCTTTTTTGTAAACAATTATGGCTCATTTATCAATAAGAAAAAAGATACAATTGGTAACAATGCTTATTTTGTAAATGAACCAAATGGAGAGTATGTTTCAATTGTTGCTTATTGTTGCTGTGACATTAATGGCTATGAAACTTAGAAAAAAATAAAAATCTCTCATATTGATGAAACTCTTGATAGGCTTCGTATGAAGTCATTAAACTTAAATAAGAAGGTTTTTTAGAGTGATATACAATGTATTTATAGAATGGATAGGAAAGTTTTTACAAAATTATGTTAATTGCTACAAACAAAAAAAAATATTAAAGGCATCCAGACATATGTCAATAAAAAAAATAGTTATTAGCTTCTTTCATATCATTGCCCATCATACACAAAATAAATTTATGAAACGTTAAGTAACTAGATCTAAAAAGACAATTAGTAGGTAATTTCATATTGTGTGAAATTTTGTTTTGAGATTGTATTTCCTATTATTTAAAAAACTAGAATCGATAGCAGAAAATTTAATAGATTAATAGATGAAAATGATTCAAGGTAATGTATTAATCATTGTTTGCCTTGAATAAATATTAATAAATCTCAAATTTATATAATGTATTAATCAAAATTGTTTGGGTGCGTTAGATGGAACATACATAAGGGTGAATATAGACTTAGTTAACAAACCTAGGTACAAAATTAGAAAAAATGAAATTGCTACTAATGTTTTAGTATTTGCACACCAGACATGCAATTCATTGATGTTCTAACAGAATGAAAAAGTTCTTCAATAGATGACAGAATGCTCAAGAATGATTACACAAAAAAATGTTTTAAGGATCCCACAAGGTATTAGTTTGAATATTTTGGTTTTAGTTATGCCATGGAACATATTTTAAATATTTATTAATGTTGTGACACTGGATTAGGTTTGTACAACAGGTATACAATATATATGAATGAATATTATTATTTAAAGAATGAATGTATAAGCTAACCTTATGTATGCAAAGATTTTTTAACTGATATTGCCATTATTGAACAAAATCTAACAATCTTTTCCTACCCAATCCACAAAACTAATAGATAATTAAATATTCCATCTTCGACTTTCATGTTTATTAGTGATCCACCTAGTAATTGATGTTTCATATAATAGAGGAAGAAAATGCATATTAGATTCTGTAAATGGAATTTGGCTAATCTTAGTCTGTAAAACCTGTTACATACAAAATTCAAGGGTATTCATATAAAATCAAATGACAATAATAAAAAAATCTAATTAATTAAGTTAGAATATGTATAACCAAAGAAGATGATTGGTCAAAAACTTCATCCATAAATTTATTTCCTATATTTTCTGTAAAAAATTAACTTATTATGTTAGTTGCCATACCTGCCAATTATACCTCCAGCTTAGCAATTTGTTCATTTTGTTGAGTTATTATAGATTTTAATTCAGTAGTCTTGGATATGTGGGGTTTAGGTTTTGTCTTGAAATAAGTAATTGGACAAAAAAAGCTCCCAACACCCTTAACAAAGCCAAGTCTGTCTTTAGAATTGAAAGCCAAAGACAACACATTTACATCATCACCAATTTCAATTTCACCTTATCTACATCTTATAACTAAGTCATCCTAAAACATAAAATGCTTACGTAAGTCAATATGACATATTAACATGCATAAACAAGGAAGTAGCAACCGAGATATTTATGAACTTACCATTTTCTTAGCTAGTTCTTTAGTTGCTTCATCAGTATACTTTTCAATTTTTAATGCATAAGCTTTTTTTCAAGCATCCCATCTTGATATTTCATTATTTGATCCAAATGTTTCCTACAACCATATAAAAATATAAGTTTACAACTGGAATGTAAATGAATTTCAAATTTCCTAGCCAAGTGTATAATACACAATAAAAAAACTTACAATTTCATACTTCACGTTTGCTTACCCTTTCTTAATGCTTGATGGTTATACTTTTTTGGGCTTTTATTTTCTATTGAGTTTCTTTTATTTTCTACGACAAAATAGGATAAGAATTATTACATATTAAGAAAACATGAAATAAACAACTTGAATAAAAATTGCTCTTTAATAATTTTCTATAAAAAATTACTATGCATACATTGAATTCCTCTTATAATCAAGCTAAAACAAATTTCATCCATTTTATATCACTAATTATATATGAATTTGTGGCTGGGAGAGAAGCCAAAAATTTAGAATTGTTAGCATTAGGTAATTTATATTTTTATGTTAATCTGCCTTTAAAGTTTTTGAATTTTAGAAAAGAAAATTGCAATACAAGTTTTTTATACTCAATTAATACGTCAAAGCATTCCTATAAAGAATAAAATACTACATTGGATTCCATAATCAATATACATCAATTAAGCAATATAGTTGCATTCCATATTTAATAAATGTGTAATTGCATTCCATAATCAATAGAAATCAACGGAGCAATGGAATTGCATTCCATAATCAATAAACAGTGTAACTGCAATCTATAATCAATAGATATCAATCGAGCAATGTAATTGTATTAGATAGTGTAATTGCATTCTATAATCAATAAACATCAACTAAGCAATGTAATTGCATTCCATAATTAATGGATAGTGTAATTGCATTCCATAATTAATACACAGTGTAAGTGCATTCTATAATCAATAGACATCAATCGTGCAATGTAATTAATAGATAGTGTAATTGCATTCCATAATCAATAAACATTAACCAAACAATATAATTACATTCCATAATTAATAGATATCAACCAAGCAATAATCTCATTTTTATTAATATAACTTACCACAACTGATTCTTATATATGGTTCTTTTTTCTTTGATGAAATGTTCCTCCAACTGTTGTAGTTAATAGACGAGATATCCAATATGACTAGCTTTTTTGAACCCACCACTTAAGGTAGGTTGGCCATCGCATTGAACCTAACATGTATTTCTCTTTCCAATTACTTGAAGGAACTTAGATCATCCCCTAATTATTCTTTTTTTTCTAACATAATAGTCATAATGTATAGATCTGTAAACTTATCATTTGATATAGACTTAAGAGTCGCCATCAATATTTTTTGTTTAGGTAAGATTGGCTACCTTATTGAATTTGTTCCTTTTTAAAAGATGTCCTAAACTTCAGATATCTTTAAAAAGTATATTCTAACCTATAAAACCAAAACTAGATCCGAAAATATGATTACATATGAGAAAATTATAGTATACCTAAATGCTCATCAAAGGATGATATGAGTTTGATTTCATATTATCCAAGTCTTAAAATATTTTTATATTTTTATCAAATAATTTAATTATTAGAAACCTCTCATAAAATTACTTCCATTGTTCGATGGCAATTTAAGACAATTTCATTATCTCAAAAGTATTCATAGAGACTCATGTCCCACTCTGAAAAGATTTCATCATTGGATTCATTAATATTTTTTTCAAGAAAATTATTTTTGAAAACAATCAATACAATCCTCCAATCGTTTGATAGGATTTTATTTTAATATATATCCTTCAATCATTTAGTGAGATTTTTATTTGAAAATTTTTTTATGAAAATTAAAAAAAATTATTAAATCTTTCAATAATTTGATAAAATTTAACTTAAAAATTTAAATTCTCTAATCATTTGATAAGATTGAAATTTTTTTTTAAAAAAATCCATTAACTACAATTGTTTGATAGTGCTTAATTCGATATTTGAATATTCCAATCATTTAGTAAAATTTGATGAATTTATTATAAAAATTTATTTTAAATATGCATTAAAAAAAAAACAACTAAGTGAAGTAAATAAATATACAAATAAGCCAAAAATAGGAATTACCAAATAAATAGGACTAAATTCGATTAGCTCCATCAAGCTTACTCCATATCTGGGCAAATAGATTGGCTATAAAGCCAAATATTATCCAAGGCAAATTTCAAGCCTATTCCACGTTTGGACTAGTGAGAAACCAAGGCCAAGTTAATTAAAATTTCCAACTATTTTAGTACTTTCCTTTCCTACCATTGTCAATAGTCAAGCCCTTTTTGTCTTCTTCAATACAACTTGTTTGTCTTTACATCCTTTAGTCCAGCGGGGCCACCTTTAATTTTTCACCAACAGCTATTCTCTATTGCGACAGATTCCACACCTCAACTGTTATTTTCCTTTTCTTTTCTTCCAATCTTTTATTTTCCTTGTTGAATCAAGACTCTAAAAAGGAAACCGAAACCTTATACCAAAAGATCCAAAGCCTTGAGTTGCCGTTGGTTCTACTGATCCACCTTCGTTCCCAGTCTCCCTTCCCTTTGATCCTGTCGATTCCCAACTCTCAAAAGAAACCCTCAAATCATGTAATCACCTACAACTAAAAATCACTACTGCTAGGATTTTTCAGAATTACACCAAAACATTTCCAAATCTTGAATCAAAACACTAAACAAGACTACTTGATTTTGAACTATTATTGTTTCAGCTGGTTGCTTTCCCTCTATGTTTTTCTTTTTATCTGATTTCCTGTGTTTTTCACTATGAATTGTTTTTGTCCATTACAGCATTTTTATAGAAAAAAAAAAAAAAACAAAAGGAGTTTTAGCTCTATCAGGATTAGAATTTCTTTTAAAAGGCTAAAGACTATCCCAAACTGTTTTAAGATCACCACCGAGTAAACTTTTAGCTTTTCCCTTTTTATAATAATCATAATTTGAATGTAAAATCATGACAAGAATGGTGAAATTAAACAAACTGATATAACTAAGGATAATCAACAAATAATAAAAAAATTAAATAAAACAAAATGATAAATAAAAAATATATACAAATAAATGCAATGAAAATAAAAAGATAAAACAAGAAGTAAAAATAAAAATAAAATCTAAAATTTTACTATTAAGCTTAAATTAAATTTAAATCTTATTAGTTTGAACCTTTGAGCTTGAAATTAAATGGGTCCAATTGACTTAAATTTCAAATTAAATAAAATATTTATAATGAGTCAACCAATAATTTTTTTCATGTTTGATTGAAGTAAGTATATGTTTTTACGAATACATTAAAACAATGTTTATCTATATAAATAAATAAAACTAAAATTTATTTAGATTGTTTACAAAGCTAACCTTATTTATCCTATTATTTACATTATTTCATAAAATAAAAAAAATGTCCAAACAATTTGTTACTTGAAACGAAACTGATAGCAGCGACAGCAATGCTAGCAAGGACAGCGGCTACAACAATAATGATTGTGATTCGACGGCTTTAAGTGTATGAATATTGAGATATGTCGAGTGATTTTGAAAAAAATATTTATTAAAAATATTAAACATTGCATTTGTCATTTGATAAATGTTATGCTTGTTAAAATTTTTTTTGAATGATTTGTTAAACATTATATCTGTAATAATAGAAATGTCGTCTTTGAGCATAGATTTTATTTATAATTTTAAAATGCTGTGCTTCTTTAATTATCAAATATTATATTTATAATTCTACAAATATCATGTTTAATTAAAAAATTACATTTATAAAACTAAAACATGATACTCGTTGTGCTTGTTTAATTGTTAAACATTGTGTTTATAATTTTACAAATGTCATGTTTAATTAAAAGATTATGTTTATAAGATCAAAACATAGTGATTATGTACTTGTTTATAAATCAAAATATAGTAATTGATTCTTTATCAAACATTACATTTATTGTGTTAGAAACATCGTGTTTGTTATTTAATGTATTTATATAACAAAAACATCGATGTTTTTTCAATGAATTTTTTTTATTTGTTAAATATTGTATTTATAAGTTTAAAAATATCATTTTTGAATTTTATTATTATTTTTTTGCATAATATAACACCTTATTTTTAACATATTAAAAATATATTTTTTATTTTTTTGTTTAATGTTGTCACATTTTTAATTTTAATAACATAATTGGTAGTTAAAATGTTTGTCATGTAAGAATGATAATAGAGCAGATATTTGTTATTTTTGAAATATCTATATCTGAATCCGTTTAATATTTATAATATTCAAATTTAAATATCTGTTTAAGTTTAATATCATTATCTAAATTCGAATATATTTAAATAAACATTATCTTTTTAAATATTCGAATCTATTAAGATATTTGCTTATTTAAATTTGTTGTCAAAATATAAAATAAATAAAAATTTAATTTAAAATTTAAGTTTACTTTTAATTAATAATAAATAAAAGTTATTTTTTAATGTCCAAAACCTTTTACAAGCATAAACTTTTAGATACTTTATATACACATATCATATATATATTCGAATATTTATTATTATTCATTAAAATTTAAATAGATTCAGATATTGAATATCCAAAGATACTGTTGTATCAACTCTAAATCTATCATAAATAATAAATCTCTTTTTCAAATCCATTATTTATTCATTTATGATTTTTTAAATCCAACATAAATGAATTGAAAAATATAGAGTATCTATTTATTTACTATTCATTATGATTCTTATTGTCACATGTTATTCATATATAATAAAAGACATTATAATAAAAAATCTTTATTAGGTTATTTGAGATTTCATGAATCAAACATAAAAATTTAATATTCTTATGATAAAAAATCACTTTTTTTCAAAAATTCATATTTCTTCAAAAATTATTATTATTTTTTAAATTTAAAATTTTACAAACGAAATATCCCTAAAATTATTTTATATGTTACGGCGTCAGACGCCACCCCTCCATACCTTCCACTTTTATTATCTACAATCATTCTTGGCTTCTTCCACTCATTCTTTCCCAAAGTAGCTGACTTTTTATGAGGTGGTCCTTGTTACCAATTTCAAAATGATGACTCTTAATACCTAATTAGTTGGAACTGTTTTTTTCTATATTTCTTTTACCAATTTGTCAAAATTTGTGTTTTTGATAGCTAATCAAATGTATTCTTTAATTTTCATCAATAAAAAAATCTAAAAATAAGATGCTTCAACATCAACATGATAAAAATAAATATTTTAAAAATTATTAATATTTTGAAATAAAAAATTTAAATATTAAAATTTAAATCTTAAATATATTAAATATTATTTTGTAAATAATTATATAAATTAATTAAACTAAACTTCAAATTCACAAAATATATCAAATTACATCTTGCAAGAATCATGTTTTTGAAATTAATATCGATATGAATAGTTAAAAATATGCACACTAAAAATTACTAATCTATAAAACAAATAAACTTATTAATAAAGTCAAGTCTTTTTTTTTTTATTTTATGCTCAATTAAACTTATATAGTAGTACCTTTGTATTAAAAGTAAATGTTGTTATCTAGATAATTTAAAACACAATAATATAATTAATATAAAAATAAAAATGATTCGATTTAAAATTTTAATAAAAAATAATATAAATTTGATAAAAATAAAAAAATTATAATTTTATATTCACATATATTATAACATATAATTTTTATATAAAATATAATATTAAATATATAAATTATTAATATTATATATAATATAAAGGTATTATCAAATTTAAGTCTACAGTAATTTCATATAGTAAACAAATAATTATTGAATCCAAATTTCATGTTGTAGCTTGTTTCTCAAATTCACATGCGTTCTCCTTGTCATAGGGAAATGTGTGAATCCCCAAAATTATGAAAGACGGTCCTACACTTCTGTCTGTTTCGCTTATTTTCCACATTGTGTTAACAATATCCCATCATTCTGTTTTTTTTTTGGGTTAACAAAGTCCTCAACTTACAATAATTAATGAATACGGACGGCAACCAGGTCTAAAGCATGTATGATTTGATTTTGCCCTCTATCCACTTTCTTGCTCGGTAGGTATGGTGCACCTATGGGGACGGTATGTGCTTAATTATGTATCATTTATTTCCTTCACCTAATTTTAGGAATGTGAATGGATAAAATACAAAGAAAGTAGAATATTTCATATTTCTATTCTTAAATTTTATATTATATTTATTTTTATATTAATATTTTAAATTTATTTTTATTCTCATCTCATGAATATTTAATGAATATAAGTAAATCTCATATTTATAATTTTTTTAAAATTAAAATTTATTTTTTTGTTTTTATTTTTATTTTATATATTTAGATAATTTTTTATAAATATATATTAAGATATATTTTTTCAATAAAAATATATTAATTTGAATTATGTAAAATAATAATTTATATTATTTAATAAAAATTTATTTATTACATATATATAAATATATGTAAAATATAAATACGTAACAAGTATTATTTTTTTGTCTTTATTTTTATATTTATTAAAAATTTAAAATTATATCCTTTTTTATTTTTGTCCTCAAAATAAAATATCCATTTTCGGTCTAAAAAATGGAGTTCCCACATTAAGATTACCCCTGCATACCCTCCATCCAACCATAAATTTTTTTTTTCTCGCACATTGTAGAGGTCTCCAAACTTGTGTTATCCTGCACCAACAGAAAACCAGGAAGTATTTATGAGAAAACTGCTTTAACAGCACATACACAAGGTTAGTTCCTACCTTGGATTTACTTTTCTCTTCCAAGTTTAGCTAATAAAGTAAAAGAGTTAGCCTGATCGCTACAGTCTAATTGAATTCCGTAATCATGATTTAGTACAATCTTTTTTGTGGCTGGAAGAAGTTTTTGGTTTGAGTTTCTGTCATGGGTACTTTGGTTTCCATATCTGAACACAAGGGCAAGGGGTACATCATTTTCTTGAACATTTCATTTCTCTTGGTAGCATGTGTTTTCTTGATGGTATGTTTTAGGTCTTCAGAATTTCATGTTTTAAGCAGCTATAATTCCAATATTGACAATATTCAGCAAGATTGTAAGGGCCTGGAGAAGATAGATGATTTCAAAGCCAAGTGCTCTAACCTTAAGTTCAATAACCCATGTGTTTCTCAAGGCTATGTTGATTATCTCTACCTTTTTTACTGCAATTTTGGAAGATTTCCCCTATTGGGTCATTGCCTTTTAATTCTTTGGCTCCTTGTATTGTTTTTTCTTTTGGGAAACACGGCCTCTGAATACTTTTGTTATTCTCTTGAAAGCTTGTCGACCCTGTTAAAATTGTCTCCTACACTTGCTGGTGTTACTCTCTTGTCTCTTGGCAATGGTGCCCCGGATGTGTTTTCCAGCATAGTCTCCTTCATGGATAGTGGAACACGGGAGATTAGCCTAAATACAATTCTGGGGGGTGCTTCTTTTGTAACTTGTGTTGTGGTCGGGACCATAAGCACTTTAGTGCACCGGAAACGGGTTCAGGTTAACAAACCTGCCTTTTTAAGAGATGTTTGTTACCTCCTCTTGGTTCTTGCATCCTTAACTTTGATATTGATTTATGGGAAAATCAATCTTTGGGGAGCAATAGCGTTTTCTTCAATGTATATTGTTTATGTTATCATTGTTTACATCATATATGTTTTTTGGAATTCTGGTGGCATGGACAACAAGGATTGGGATTCAAGTTATAAAAGTGGTTTGAGCATACCAATTTTGAATGAAATTGAGAAAGTAGAGATTGATTGTTTAGAGGAAGGGAACCTGGAAGATGAAAAAGGAACAGAATTCAGGAAATGTTGCTTTTGTTTAAGTCTACCAACTCCTTGCAGTATGTTACTTTGGATCCTTGAAATGCCCCTTTATTTACCTAGGAGATTGACAATTCCAATTGTTTGTCAAGAGAGATGGTCTAAGCCAATAGCAGTTGTTTCAGTGGCATTGGCACCAATTCTCTTGTCTGTACTTTGGGACCTTCAAGATGACAATCTCATCTTTAATGCAGGCTTGGTGGTCTATGGCATTGGTTTCCTGTTTGGAATCACTTTGGGTGTTCTTGCATATTTAAAAACCGAAAAATCTAGCCCACCAAAGAAATGCTTGTTTCCTTGGCTAGCTGGAGGGTTCTTGATGAGTGTGATTTGGAATTACATTATAGCTCAAGAATTGGTTGGCTTATTAATTTCACTTGGGTACATCCTTGGAATAAGTCACTCTATCCTTGGTCTCACAGTCCTTGCTTGGGGTAACTCACTTGGAGATCTGGTAACTAACTTGACAATGGCATTGAATGGTGGTCCAGAAGGGGCACAAGTGGCTATATCTGGCTGTTACGCTGGCCCCATCTTCAACACTCTCTTTGGTTTAGGCATGTCTCTCGTTGGTTCTGCCTGGTATGGATACCCTTCACCTGTTCAGATCCCTAAAGACCCTTATCTCCTGGAAACACTGGGTTTCCTAATTGCTGCCTTGCTATGGGCACTTTTGGTTCTGCCAATTAAAGACATGAGGCTTGATGGGGTCCTGGGAGGAGGCCTTTTTCTGATCTACTTGACTTCCATGTCTTTAAGGCTGATTCAAGTAGTTGGACCCCTCCAACTTCATACCTTTACCTAGTACTATTTATCATTTGAAAGCTATATGTAATTATATTTTTGCACAATGGATGCAGCAACCCAGAGATAAGAAAAGGTGTAGCAGTTGCTGGATTTGAATCAAACTAATTGATGTCACTTCTTAAAACTATATGTAATTTTTCTTTGTACGAACCAACTGACTTAAATTCAAAGTTCAGCTTTATGTATTTATAAGATGTATATATTGCAATCAAATTTTCAATATGCCTTCATGTATAGTAACAACTAATTTAGTGGTTGTATTTTCATTGACTGGTATGTACACCTAATTCTATTTCCAAACATCAATGAAATCTCCATTCTTTCTAAACCATCATTTGGAACAGTCAACACCCTCCAACTGATAAGTTGATTAGTCCTGAAGTGAAGTTCCAAAAAATGCACTTGATATAACAGAAACCATGGTTTGCAACAAAGTCATCGGAAAACACATAGCAAATGCTTGAAACTTTGCGGGATTTAAGTGATTGAAATTATGGTAAACAACCACAGTATGATTTGTTGATAAAATATAGATCCTTAATTTCAGTGATGAAGTTAAATTTTTGACGATTTCAAATGTAAAATTAAAAAAAAATTATGGTAGAATCAGGTGAAGCTGAAGTTTTGATGGGGAGTTGTCAATTTCTACGGGTCTAATCTACATTAGAAGAAATGTATTAACCAGTATAAAATCTCAGAATCTCTCGCTCGTATGAAACGAAATGAAATTCATTTTTTAATACATATGAAGAAAAAGATGGAAGCAATATTTCCCAAAATAAAAAATCTGAAGTCAACCTTAGTTGCGATAAACCACAATCAGGAGGGGTAAAACTGAATGCTGATGGAAGCTGAAACAAAAGAGAGACAAAGGCTGGTGCAGGCGGTGCAATCAGAGGAGATGGGGCAACTGGGCAATCATTTAGCAGAGCTTTGAGGAATCTTTCATGGAATCAACTTACCAAGGATATGGGATTTGGATAAAGTTGTGAGATAGAATCGTTCTGTAATATTAATAAAGCAGAAGACTCCACCTCAACACTAACTTTATCCCATTATGCAAACAATCAAAAACCTCCTTAAACGCTTGGAGTTGGCGTTTGGAAATTATAATTCGAAAAAGTTTATGTTTGTAATGTTACTTTTTTTTCTTTCAATTAAATCAGTATAAGGATATAATAGATTTGTTACGCTGATTTATTCAATCAACATAATCAAATCCTTTGGAGCTCATTGGGTTGTCCAACCAACATAAGTCCAATTGCTACGATATTGCTCTTCAAGTATTGGCTTGCCTCTCGCCCAAGGGCGGGCTCCTCCAACATTTCTACTAACATCTCATCAAGTCTGATACCAATTGAATATTTGATTTTTAATTTATATAGAATCATTAAATATAGATCATATATATTTGAAATTATTAAATACAGCTTATAATCACTCACGTAGATTCTTCTCGAATTTCACGGATACTTCTCATTAACTGTCAGCTATTTTTTATGCATACATCTTATTTCCTCCTCCTTCCTTAAATCCTAAATACTTCGTTGATTTGGGTATTAGAGTATATTCCAAAAACTCAATATCAATATCTTTGACCATGTTTTCTAACTGCAAGTTCAGGTCACTTCGCCTTTTAACCTTTTATCAACTCATTCCAGTTAAGACACTAAAAAAAAACCATAAAAAGATTAAAAGTTAAGAAAAAACCTCCTTAAATACTGATTGGACCTGGAAACTATACAATATTCCTAGAGAGAAAAATTTTATAACTGACTGGCTCACAAATAAAAGTTTCATGTCCAGGATTACAATTACATCATCAGGCACGGGTTGGGGAGCTTTCTCACCAACTTGCAGATTATATGAGCGTTGCTTATCCTTGATTAGTTTAATTGGTTTTTTTTAAGGGTCATTGGCTCTCCTTCGTACAAAAAAAACAAATCGAATTTTAGACTTATCTAAATAGAGGTAAAAATGATTAGGACAAAATTAATTATAATTCAAATGAAATTGAGTTCATAGATACCACTTGTGCATGAGTCTTTTCAAACATTTCTCAATTATTTTGCTGCAGGGAACTAAGCCAATAATTGTACTATCCTACAACTTTTTTTTTTTTTTTGTCTGTGTTGAAGGTACTGTCATCCAAAGCTAGAGGTCAATGAAATAAGACGAAAATCCCAAACTTTTTGAAAATCACAGAAACTTACAATTTCAAAAAGTTGGGTGAAAAAAGCAAAAATTTTTGACAATATCTCAATATCATTAGCTTTTCTTTATTGTATCCGTTTATATATCCATAATTTACAAAATTCCATATTTCTCTGGGTCTTGGTAGAAACATGGTGAAAGAATGGTACCTGGTTATATGGAACCAAGGTGCAAAACTCCATTTATTATTATTATTTTTTGTCAACATGCAAAGGAAAGGAGGGAATTGTTGTTAACAGGATCGGTAAAGAAGCAAACAATGAGACAACCAAAATTATTTTCTTCTTCCATTCAACTAAGATTTCAGAGCAATGTGATCCATTTCAAAAGGAACCATTAATGTCAAGTTTGGCTTTTGCCACAACTTTTGGCACTGTACATTTTTTGGTCCCATTTTTGAATAGTTTCAATCAGCTTTTTATCTAGTAAAATTTTGCAGAGTGAAATGTCAGCTTAATCCTCAAAATCAACTTCTTTACAATTACTCCCATAAGAAAAAAATCAATTAACAAGAATAATAAAAAAAAAACCCTTCCCTAAAACTCGGTATTATAAAGATTAGTTCAGTTGGTAGAAGAGAAGTCGTACCGAAATTAAGTCTAAACAAAGCTCGGGATACCCACTATTGAAAAAAATTTGGTTTTTTCGTTGATTTGGAATAAATTTGGTAATTTATATATTTATGTAGAGTAAAATATTAAAAATATGTATATTTCTATTATATTTTATAAAAAAATTATGTGTCATAATTCGTATTAATATAAAAATATAAAATATAAAATTTTAATTTTATTAAATTTATTTATAATTTTTATTAAAATTTTAAATCTTATTATTTTCAAATTTATTATTCATATTATTTTTATATCATATCATCCTATCACATTTAAAATCCACATGTCTAGGCTAAAACGAATCGAGCTGCAACTAGCTTGATTTCAAAATCTTACCCATTATTTCTCTGGGTTGTGTGTAGGCAAAGCAGCAAAGCCCAATTTCAGCTCTAACAGCTTCTCAAATCACAACATAAGACCCATCATCAAGTGGGTGAAATGTCAACATAATTCCATCTTTTGCTAGTTTTTTTATTCGATCAACTGCTTCAAGCAATGCACTGAAAAAGTGGACCAAGTGAATACGATTGGCTGCTGCATGCTTAGTGATTCCTGCCATCAATTCAAGCCTCAAGGACACAATTAAAATATTTCCAGTGAATTCATGCACTGATACGTAGTTAGGCTGCAACTTACAAGATAACTATCGATGTTGGATGTTGTCATGTGGTCATGTGTCAATGTCCTAGTCTTGTTTGGCTCCTTTTAGGATTATTGTCTGTTTCACATTCAAGGGAAATAACGTTAATCACAGTCAATAAGGTTGTCTACAAAGTTTTGGATGTGAAAAGCTTTTCTTGATAAAAGCGTATTTGTTGCCCAACTCCATTTTTAAATTTTAATGTAAATATTGGATTTTTTGGGGGTTAGTTATATATGAAGAGTAACTGTGTTTTATTCTAAAGGTAGCCAGCAAAGATGGATGAATCAGATGCACTCAAAATATGTATGAGTAACAATATTTGACACAAGATTGTTGGTTTATTGCTCGTAAATAAACTACTAGCAAGCTGCATGTTTTTCACCTTTGATATGGAGAATCTTTAGAAAAATAAAAGTAAAAACTTTAAGGAAGCTTCTCCTTTGAAAACTAAAGCAAGGTGGTCCAAATATAATTAAAGTGTGATAATAATAAAGTTAAAGCCAGGTTTGTCGCTAATACATTTTAATAATAAAGTGTAATTTATTAATTTTAATGAATGATTACGAATCATATTTTAAGATTATAAATTAAATAAAAATATCATGAATATAAAAAATTTGTTTATGTTTAATTCATTTTTATTTGAAATATAAATAAATAGAATATTCGATGAATAATTTATGAATATATTTATTTTTTATTTGTTTATTAAAATTAAAAACAATCACAAATAATATTTTAGAATTCGTCAATTAAATAAACAATATTTGACTCAAAATTGTTGGTTTATTGCTTGTAAATAAACTTATAGCTTTGATATGGAGAATCTTTAGAAAAATAAAAGTAAAAACTTTAAGGAAGCTTCTCCAATGAAAACTAAAGGAGGTAGACCAAATATAATTCAAGTGTGATAATAATAAAGGTAAAGACAGGTTTGTAGCTAAAGCGTTTTAGGAAATAGGTTTGATTTTTGTTTATTTATATTTATTTAATTTTAATAAACGATCATAAATAATATTTTAAGATTGTAAATTAAAACAAACTATCATGAATATAAAAAAATTTATCTATATTTTGTTCGTTTTTATTTGAAATACAAGCAAATAGAATATTCGACGAATAATTTATGAATATATTTACTTTTTATTCATTTATTAAAATTAAAAACAATTATAAATAATATTTTAAAATTTATTAATTAAATAAACAATATTTGACTCAAAATTGTTGGTTTATTGCTTGTAAATAAACTATTAGCAAGCTATATGTTTTCACCTTTGATATAAAGAATCTTTAGAAAAATAAAAGTGAAAACTTTAAGGAAGCTTCTCCTTTGAAAACTAAAAAGGGTAGTCCAAATATAACTCAAGTGTGATAATAATAAAGTTAAGGACAGGTTTGCAGCTAAAACGTTTTAAGAATAGAGTGTAAATAGTTTTGATTTTTGTTTATTTATATTTATTTATTAATTTTAACAAATGATCACGATTAATATTTTAAAATTATAAATTAAACAAAAATATCACGAATATAAAAAAATTTATTTATGTTTCGTTCATTTTTATTTTAAATATAAATAAATAAAATATTCAATGAATAATTTATGAAAATATTTATTTTTTATTCGTTTATTAAAATTAAAAATAATCAAAAATAATATTTTAAAATTCATTAATTAAATAAACAATATTTGACTCAAAATTATTGGTTTATTGCTTGTAAATAAACTACTAGCAAGCTATATGTTTTCACCTTTGATATCGAGAATCTTTAGAAAAATAAAAGTAAAAACTTTAAGGAAGCTTCTCCTTTGAAAACTTAAAAAGGTAGACTAAATATAATTCAAGTGTCATAATCATAAAGTTAAAGACAGATTTGTTTCTAAAACTTTTTAAGAATAAAGGGTAAACAGATTTGATTTTTGTTTATTTATATTTATTTATTAATTTTAATAAACTATCATGAATATAGAAAATTTCATTTTTGTTTCGTTAGTTTTTATTTGAAATATAAATAAATAGAATATTCGATAAATAATTTATAAATATATTCATTTTTATTCATTTATTAAAATAAAAAAATCACAAATAATATTTTAAAATTTCTTAATTAAATAAACAATATTTGACTCAAAATTGTTAGTTCATTGCTTGTAAATAAACTACTAGCAATATGTATGCTTTCACCTTTGATATGGAGAATCTTTAGAAAAATAAAAGTAAAAACTTTAAGGAAGCTTCTCCTTTGAAAACAAAAGAAGGTAGTCCAAATATAATTAAAGTGTGATAATAACAAAGTTAAAGACAAGTTTGTAGCTAAAACGTTTTAAGAATAGAGTGTAAAGAAGATCGATTTTTGTTTCTTTATATTTATTTATTAATTTTAATAAATGATTATGAATAATATTTTAAAATTATAAATTAAATAAAAATATTATAAATATAAAAAATTTTATTTAATTTTATTTAATTTTATTCGCTTTTATTTGAAATATAAATAAAAAAATATTTGATAAATAATTTATGAATATATTTATCTTTTATTTATTTATTAAGATAAAAAATAATCATAAATAATATATTAAAATTTATTAATTAAATAAACAAATAATGAACATAGTAAGTTTAATTTCGATTGCACCCCTATTTGTTGCAAAAGTTAGGTAAACGCGACGGCCTACCTATAGATTTAGATTTTTAATTAAGAATGTCATTTTAACTGTTAAATCATGGTTGTGAAATTTTGACAATCACATTTGAGGCTGAGAATTAAAGGGATATTTTTCATTGTGAGAAAGCAACAATGCTGAAGAAGCCAGTGGCGAATATATATTATTAAAGAAAATGTTTTAAACTGATAATTTATCGAGTCTCCATCACAGTTCCCATCAGATTAATATATAGCAAAATGTGTGGATCAATTAGATGATAGCAGTGTTCATCTTGTTTTAAAACTAAACAAGGAAAATGGAAAAAAAGAGAGAGCTCCACAGTTCAAATTAAACTAATATGCTAAGGAGAAAAAGGGAAAAGACATGACACAGCAAAAGAAAGGGTCATTTTCTTAGTGTTGCTATTTATACCTTAATTTTTTTTCAATAAACTCTCAAATTTTAATTTTCAATAAAATTACTTAAATATCCATTAATCAATCATCATTTTATCTTTACATCTTATTTTGAAAATTTATTTTCAAAAACTTTTAAAAATTTTTAAAAATGGATATTCGGAGACTTTAAAGAATTTATGAAAAAATCTATTTTCATAAGTTTTTTAAGTTTTTGAATATCTATTTTCGAAAATTCAAAATTTTCAAAAATTTTTTAAGTTTTTAGATATTCATTTTTAAAAACCTTTAAGAAATTTTTAAAATTTGTTTTTGAAAGTGTTAAATTGCACTCAAACATTTTAATATGAAATTTTATGAAACTAAATATGAAATCAAACGAAAAAGTAAAAAAAAAATTATCTACTTTTGATTTTTTATTTTTTAACTTCAAATGGATGAAATTTTCTTTGAATTTGACTTGATCGAGGCTTAAAATCGTTTAAGTTTTTGGTTAAGAAGATAGAAAGATAAGGTGTAATGGGATATGGTTTTTGATAAATTTGTGTTTTAAATTTGAAATATATTAAATAAAAAATTAAGTGTTAATAATAATAAACTGCAAAGAAAAGAAATTGGGGTACAAATATAACTCATCTTTTTCTTATTCTCCTAGGATCTTATCCCCAAATTTCATTTTTGAAGTTCAAAAGCACTGAATTGACAACTCCCCTTTTTCAGTCCATGGACACTGATTCCTCTGATTGAAAATAAGAAAGTGAAAAAGAAGGCTAAGATATGAGAAAATCGATGTCCATAATTCAGTACCTACTCCTACTTATGCAACCAGAAAAAAAAGCAGGTAGCTTTGCTTGTTGATTCATGCAATACATATTGATTCTCTTATACATATACTAGTTTAGTGCCATATGTATCTCTATAAAGTTACAATCAAGAAAACCACCATTTTAGGGTCTGATAAGAGAAACCCTGATGAAGATTCAACAGACCAAGAGCTCTGGCTAGTCTCAAAGAGAGAAAGCAGAAGTAAATGGCTAAGAGACCACCTCCCAGAAACCTGTCCAATCTCATATTTTTCCTTGGCAATATAACCAGGGCCCAAAGCAAGCCTGCCATTAGGAATCCTAGGGTCTCATAAAGAGAAGGGTCTCTAGGAATCTCAAATGAAGAGGGATATTCTGACCATGATGACCAAAGTAATGACACCCCCAGACCCACTAATGTGTTGAACATGGGCCCAGCATAGCAGCCAGAGATGGCAGTTTGAACCCCATCTGCCCCACCATTAATTGCCATAGCTGAATTTGAAATTAAGTCTCCAAGTGAGTTGCCCCAGGCAAGGACAGTGAGCCCCAGAACTGAAGGACTTATCCCCAAGATGTTCCCAAATGAAACCAGCAAAGATACCAGTTCCTCAGCAGCAAAATATGTCCAGGTTACACTCATAAGGAATCCTCCAATAAGCCAAGGTAATTGGCACCTCTTTGGTGGGCTAGAGTTCTTGGTAGTCACAAGTGCAAGATTCCCAAATACCATTCCAACCAATCCTGCTATCATATAGGTTACCAAGCTGCTTTTGGAACCCATCTTTTTTTCCCTTTGAGAATTGCAAAGCTCTGCCAACATTAATGGTGCCAGTGTCACTGAAATGACTGCATATGGTTTGGACCATCTCTCCTCATTAATAACAGGAATGGTTAATCTCCTTGGCAAGTATAAAGGTAACTCCAGAAGATAAAGAAACTTAACAAAGTAATGAAAACCTGGTGAATCAAAGTTGAAAAACTTTGGAGTTTCCTCCTGATTTTCAAGAGTTCCTTTATCCACCATAACAGGTTTTTCATCACTAGCATAACCAAGTAATGGTATACCAACCTCTCCTAAGTTATCATTGCTGTTTGAAACAGAAGACACTGGTATCAAGTTCATTTTCCTCTCTTTCTTTTTGTTGAAGAAATGTGGGGCAGAAACAACACAAACATACAAGAAGTATATAGAAACAAAAGAAAGAGCTCCCCACAAAGTAATTTCACCAATAAAAATGATGACCATGAGGGAAGAAAGTGAGAAAAGGAAGAAGAGAATATCTCTAATGAAGCTAGGCTCATCAACTGAAATATGATGACGGCTAATCAAAATACTAATAACCCCAACAACAGCACTAGACACAAAAAAGGCACCACCTAAGACACTATTTAGACCAACACCTCCATTGCCAGACCTTGTGAAGGAAACAATACTGGCAAAAACATCAGAAGCACCATTCCCAAGTGAAAGTAAGGTGACTCCGGCAATTGCAGGGGAAAGCCTTAGGATTTTAGACAATCTCTCTAAGGAAGTACAGAAGTAATTTGCAGCTGTGTCACCCAATAAATAGAACAAGACAAACAGCCATATTAATAGTACAAGATGACCAAGAATTGGAAATCTGCCACAAGTGCAATAAAAAATCTGGAGATAGTTTATGTACCCTTTAGGCCTGCACCCAATTTCTGACTTTACATACAAGCACTTAGACTTATAATCAGTGTAGTCATGGAGACCGGCGCAGCTATCACTGTTACTTCCATGGGGGACTAAAGAATGGCTAATAATGATGGGAATTTGCCCATTTTTGGATTGGCCAAGAAAATCATAAGTTGCAATAAAGAAAAAGAGTAGGAATAGAAATGATATGTTAAGGAAAAAAGGGAGTCTCTTGGGCAGAAACAGTGAAGTTGGAGTTGCCATTTACAGTTGACAGAAGCTTTTACAAAAGATGTCAAGGGTGTAGATTTTGAGAAGTGATCAGGTTCATGGTTTTTGAGAGTTAATTTCTGGCGGGCAATGATGAGTTTTCTTTTAGCCTTTGTTATATGGAGGGGGAGATAACATTCAAAAAGCAAATTTTGTTATAACTATAAGACAATAACAGTAAAAAAATAAATTTATTTATTTCATTTTCTCAAAAGATAGTATACAAAAATTTAACAGTAAAAAAAAATTTAATTATTTCATTTTCTCAAAAATTTAATATCAAGGTATGAATGAGGTGTCACTATCCCTTGAATTAATTAATATATTATTAAAAGTGATACTTAAAAATTACGAATTTAAAAAAATTTAAACACATAATATCTTATTAAAATAGGATAAAATAGTTTCAAAGACTTAAAAAGGATACAATGAGGTGTATAACTTGCGTGTTGTAGATAAAACTTCCAACTAAATGAAAGGACAGATTGAGAAATTTTAGAGGAAAAAAAATCTCAAATCACATCATTGTGCAAGGATTGGACAGAATCAATCTCTACCATATATTATTCAGTAGTAAAGCAAAATCCATGAACAATAGGTCTGGATTTTAGCTTGGTTTTATACATGCTTCAAGTGTCTATCCAGACCATCTCATTTCTGTTTGAAAGATCAGAGAGTGGGAGAAAATATGTCTATTTTTTCTGTTTATTGTTTTAGTTTCCTCAAGAGCATAACTGGTGGAGTTCGATGGATTTTGTGCATGACTTTAATCTGCAATGGCAAACCTTTGCTTGTTTGTTGATTACAAAGTTATAACCATTTTATGGCTTGTACCTCTAATACGTACAAAGGCAAGGAAATTTCGCAATGCCAAAGCTTCAAAAGGAAGTAGAAAAGGTGAAGAGAGCAATTGGATATCTTCAAATGCAATTTTCAAATTTCAACATTTCAATCCATGAAAACTTACTAAAAACCATGGCAGTTTAGTATATGTTCTTGATACGTCAGAATCAGGGGTAGGAGCCTTTGCTTGTGCCACAAGTGTTTGCTATCAGATATGGGATTTTGATTTTCCTGGGATTCATGAAACTTGTGAAGAGAACACCTAGAAAATGATCTTATTAATTGACATTGGCTAATGGAACAGAAGTTTTGGGGGTACTCAACTAGCTTGTTCTTATGAGATAAATCCTCTACTTGAAAATATAGTCCTCAGTCTCTTTCATGTGAGCTTCATAGATTTTGATTTTTTTTTCTATTCCCATTTTAATGCCTCCTGTAGCATTGAAATACCAAGCTCTATGGATAAAGAAGCAGGTAGAGTACCTCTAATAACATTAGCTTGATCTAAGGATATGAGGTTGAATGAATCAGTTGCATGTCCAGTTCCTGATTCAACTTGTTCAACCGGTTCAATTATAAGAATCAATCCAAACGTGAGACTAAATATTTTTTTTCTTTTTTTGGGATTTGTTTCTCTCGTCCATATGAATCTATTGAAATTAATAATTAAAAAAATTAAAAATTAAAAAATTTTATACAAGTGTAAATTAATCTGTCATCTTCATTTAAATGCAATATTTGTTATAAATCTTCTATATAAATTTAGCAGATGCACTTAGTCAGCAGTACTGTCATGCGTCACTTTCCTGCTTTTTTTTATTTTTTATTTTTATTCTTATTTTTTTCAAGTAAGGCTCATCACTTTTTTGTGTGGGACCCACTTCCCTCTCCTTTTTCATGTTTTCTTTTTTTTTTTTTTTAAATTATTAAATTAATTTATTTTTTTAGGTAAGTCCCTAACTTTGTTTGGACCAACTTTTTTGTTCTTTTTTTAATTTTTAGTATATAATATTGTTAAAATAATTTTATTATTTTCAAATTTGGCTTATTACTCTTTTTTGGCATCTGCTTTTCTTCCTTATTTTTTTTACCCTTTTTAGTATCTTAATTCTTTTCCTTTTTAAATTTTTTAAATATATAAAATTACAAATTTATTTTTTTGAAACCTATTATTTTTTAATGGTGGGACCTATTTTTTCCTTTAATAAGATTTTTTTTATCATTTTACTTTTATATTTTATATATTTTTTACTTTGTGTATCTAATATATAAATGTTGTAAATCGGTTGGTATTGTGTAAGCCACACGTCAGCTCCTTAGTGTTTTTTTCTTTTGCTTTTTTATTATATGGTAATTATAAAAAATTTTAACAGTGGGGCCAACTCTTTTTTTTTTTAATTATATATTTCATTATAAATACAAATTCAGTGGACACACTTTTATTATATTTTTAATTTGTATATATTTTATTTAAAAAACATTTTTACATTTTTCTCATTTTAATTTTTTAATTTTTTATATTATATATATTTTACAATTTTTATATTTTATTATAAATATATTATTTTTACGTGAGACCCATTATTTTTGGCGGTGCTTTTTTTTATTTTTTTATGTATTTTATTTTTGTACATCCATTTATTTTTTAATTTTTAATTTTTTTAATGATTCATGATTCTTTTAATTGTGTGCTCTAATTTTTTATTACCATGTGGGATTCACTTTTTTTTTGTTGCATGTTTTTTATTTATTTTTTAAATGTCTAATATATATATATATATTTATCAACTTGACATCAATTTTTTTTTTAATATTGATGTTATATATATTTTTAAATCATTTGATATCAAGAATATATCATATATTTTTTAATATTTTTTATTTTCTATTTTTTATTCAATAAATAATTTTTAAATTTCATTTTTTAATAACTCACTTAATATTACAAATATGTCCCACTGTGAGACCCAATTATTGTTTTGAGTTTTTTCAGTTTTTTAATATTTTAGTAATTCATAATTTCTGTAATGTCTTATCTATTTTTTTTTATTATATTTCTTATGGGATCCGTTTTTTCTTTGTTTCTTTTTAAATCTTTTTGTGTTGTGCTTTTTTTTTATTATTTTTTTAAATGTTTAACATATGTTTTCAGAGAACGACTTGATATCAATCTTTTTTTATATTTTAGAAAAATTTAATTAATTTTTTAAATATCTTTTTAGATTCATTTAATATCGAAATATGTTACGTGTTTTCTTTTAATTTTAAATATTTTTTATTTTTTATATATTTAATAAATAATTTTTAGATTCCAATTTCTTAATAACTCACTTGATTTTTTTTTTTGCAAAACAAAAATATGATAAATAGATATAACAAAACAAAAAGAAAATTTTGCCTACAGTTAAACAATGCAATTTAAAAACGACATAAAATTAATACGAAAAAAAAAAAAGTAACATAAGTTATACTTCTAACACAAACATATATGAGTTTAATTGAAACAAAAAATATCTTTCATATATTTTTATTAATACAAATTATGATATGTAAATTTTATATAAAATATAATATTAATACAAATATTTTTATTGTTTTATATAACACAAATATATAAATTATCGTAAAATTTATATTTGATATATTATCTGTATATAAATTTTATACACTATCAGTTAATAAGATGATGCTATATCATTAATGAAGTAAATCATATGATATCATCTCATTAATAAATTTTTTAAAAA
Organism: Durio zibethinus; assembly: GCF_002303985.1. The sequence continues at coordinate 9,540,354 of NW_019168004.1, forward strand.
ATATTAATTTTTATATATTTATTTTAAGGATTAATTTTTATTTATTAATAATGTGATATCATTTGATTTACTGATAGTGTATAAAATTTATACACTAACAATATATCAAATACAAACTTATTATTATATCTATGAACGATAACTAATGAACAACATTTTAATATATATTAAATATAATAGATATTTAATAAATAAATGCATTTAATTTGATGATTTGTACATTAATAAAACTCTAAAAATTAAGGGTTTTAATCTTACTACATACAAAATACTTTTTATAGAATAAATAATAATTTAAATAATAAAAATATCAAGAACCAATAGATACAATTCGATCGATCAGATCTAATCTTGTTTAACCGAATTTTGACCGGTTGGGTGAAAAGGGCAAGTATTACGATTTCCTGGACCGGACATGAATCGATTCCCGATCCGACCTGCCAGTCCGATTCTTACAATATTGGTTTGGTTCAATTAAAATGACAGCAAGTATCGATATGACTTACTACAATTACAAATTTTCATTATGAACAGGTTAAACAATTTATATTTCTTTTGGCGCCTGTGGCTAAGGTGTTTTGAAAAAGATATATGTTGATTCTAACACCGTCATCTCTTTCTTTTTGTAAGGACTTTATCGTTTTATGAATAAAAAAATAAGTATAGCCAATGAAAAAGGGGAGGTCTTAATTTAAAACAAAAATTTTATCTCTTAAGAATTATTTAATCATCAAACCAACTTAGAAAAAAAAAAAAACTCAAAAGAAATTCTCTCCGGCCTCGGCTGCATCTCACTCTTCTTCTTTGCCATCCACCAAAAGATAAAAATAAATTTCCTTAGCACAAAGAGCTTGGTATCTACATGCGTCTTGTACCAAATTTTGGCTTATCCTCCTAACTTGCCCAGTATTTAATATCCTTTCCAAGCTTCCATCTCTCTGATAATAATTAGGGGACAGCTGGGTTATTTATGTTCTGCAAAATTATTTAGCTATACAAATGTAAATATAAAAAAATTTACTCAATACACTGTCCATAATTTTTTTTAATATTATTGATAAGATTAAAAAATTATCATACACCTAATTAAAATTATATTAAAAAATTAAATTATTATAATAAGAACACATGGCAATATTTTAACATCACTTGTGAAGTTTAAAAGTTTGAAAATTTCATGAATAATAATCTTAAGTATAATCAAATAAAAGTTACAGAAACAAAGATTAATCTAAGGACAAATTCAAGTGAAAACCTTATAGTTTGCAGAAGATAAAGAAAGCAGTAAAAGCACTAGTTCAGGTCAATACAGGTCAAATACAACAATATTGCAACATTCCAACTCCTAACCCCAGCATAGTTTAGCTTAGCCAATGTCATCAGATCCATGCAAAACCAGTTAAGTAAAGCTCAAACCTAGAGAACAGGAAGCTCCAATGCCTAAAAATCTAGAAAAGGATCATACCATATTTGACATATCTGCCTTGACTCTTGACATCAAATGATCATTAGTGTTGTATTTACGACTATTCTATTGAGGCGAACAAGAATGCCTGCAAAGAAGTATCCTCCATATGCAGAGCATCAAGGCCGAGGGACTTTCGGCTTGACTGGAAGGGTTGGATCATAACTCTTCGCAGGATGGCATTTCTTCGGGAGATACCTCTTAGGAGGATAGCTATGTAAGCCACCAGCCTGCCCATGGCAGTCACTATGGGTCGTTATTTGTCGTTTATTTTCAACCTCTCCATGGGAGTAGTGATGCAGCATTTGATCAGGGGAATCATCAGAAACTAAAACATGTATACATATGCTTCAGATGTCGGCAAGTCAAAAACGAATCTAGTTAACATGCGAAAAATGAGACTCACCATCATCTGATACATCAGAAAGTTTAGCAAGTGTGTAAAGCAGAGATCTTTCATGATCCTAAACCAAAATTTCCTCATCAGTGGAACTAGACAATAAAATATAAGCTCTTACTAACTAAAACAATTAACATGAGTAGATGATAATTGTTTCAAATGAAAGAACCAAACTTACTTTCAGCATTAACATTGCCCTCTCCACTTGTGCTGGGACAGTGCCTTCTCTTCCGTAGATCACCCTTTCAATCTGCCAGATGAAATGTCTTAGATTTCAGAACAGTAAAGAATTGCTACAAGAGTCAGCAGGTGAATTCTATCTTAATGCATGCTCAAAAGAAAATATATCATAATGGCCAACAAAGTCACCAGTCAAAGGACTTGTGAGAAATCCAAATGAAAAGAATAACAAGTGGGATGGAAGTAATAAAACAGAGCAATTCTAATGAATTCAAAATTTTGGCTCCTCGGAGCCCTGTTCTATTCAGAAAATTGCCTAAAAGATTCAAGACCCACCTGACATTGAAAACCATTTTAAGAATCCCAAATTATGTAATGAAATACCAAACTCTCATTCCTTCAAAAAATAAAATAAAAATTCTCATCATTCCTCTAATCATCACAAATTAAGAATGACAAGAGATCACATTATGACAAACCTTTTCAACTCTCCACCAAATGATAATTAAAACTTCTAAAGCTTAAAATTTACAAACTCCTTTCTCTCCCCAAGCCCAGCTCTAAATATATATATATATATATATATATATATATAAACAGAATAAAAGGCTCCTCAGCTATAGCTAAAGTTTTGACTGTAGTATTTCATGTCTTTATCATCTTTGCTCCTTTCTCTTCCTCCAATAAAAACAGCTCTCTAGAAAAGAGTGAGTTGTGCAATTCAACACTTTTGTATGGAATTCACTGTCATGTGTGTTGAAAGCAAAGTTGATGGCAAAATAGGACATTGTAGCAGTGTAGATATCATAGTTAAGACTTGGAAAAATAAAGTTGAGGTAAAATAACAGGAGAAAGTAAGCCACATCCCTTTTATTGCTGTATGAATTATTCCAACAGGATTATAAATGCCATAACTTTACATGCTTCGAGGATGAAAAGGAGTTCAAGGAACTAATACTTAGTTTAGTCCATAACTCCATAAGGATTTCAATACCACCTAAAAAGTGTTTACATTTGCCTCTTATGCATCAAGAAGTTATTTATCGAACAAGCCATTATGTGCATGCAACTTAGGGTCCGACAACAGTAAAACCCCTGATATCCTAGAAAAGAAATAATATACAAACCAAAGTTTTAGCTCACCTCATGAAGAAAATTTTTTGTTTCACAGATCACAATAACATCAGAACCTTTCCTTAAATGATCAAAGTACGGTGCTGTGTTATAACCTATCTTTGTTTCAGGTTGTACTATTCCCCTTCCTTTGTCATCTGATGGTGCCTGAAAACCATGGCTAGCTACTTGAATAGAGCGGCCAGAAATCAATGAGAACATAACCAATTTGTCACTGTATTGAACATCTATGCATTGTGCTTGATCATAACCAAGTTAAATTTGGAACTATATGGCTCTTAACATGTAAATTCTCATTCAAATATCTGAGCTATATATAAAGATAAATGCATAAAGTCCATGCCTAAATTAGCTGACTCTGTCTCTATTATTGTAACTTCTCAAACAAGTTGTTTTTCATTTATTCCTTTGCCCTCTTTCTTTTAAATTAACATTAGGTTAAAAACTGGTATCTTTTCCTATGTAACTCCCCCACTAGCTTCTTCCATCTCTCTATCGTCTATCCATCCAATTATCTACCTATCTCTAGATATCTGAATAGACATATAATAATAACAAAAATGATGAGCCAACCTCCTTCTACTTACAAGAATTGCAAACGGATGAACTACTGGAGAAGCCTGACCATGCAGCTCCTGCTTGTGGAAAATTGAATCAGAAGAATAAGAAGTCTTCCTTTTTTTCTGTAAGGCATAGTCCGTAGGATTAGGGGCAGATCCAGAAGCATTCAATTCACCAACAAGCGAGCCTTGAACACAAGGGGCACTTTTTCGCCATTCCCTGCTCCATTTATGACCACCCAAAACAAGCAGTACCAATAGTGTGACCATTCAACATCTTTATTACCATAATGTTCAGAGCAATCAAACACAACTATAATTATGAAGTAACTAGTGAAGCAAAAGGATTATAAAAACCTTATCATTTTAAGTGACTTATCTGAATTAATTTTCAAAAGCAGTTCTCCATGTTCTGTATCAGTGACATTAAGTTCTTTCCGCAGATCTGTCATGAGCCCCTCCTTAGCCTATAAAATGAAACCTATAAAATGAAAGAATTCTTTCGAGCAAATAAGATGAAATCAGTAAAGAAATTAAAAAAAAAAACGAAAATATGACATGGAAGGCAGAGAACATGTAAAAACTAAAGATGAACAAATTGGAGAGCCTTAATGAAAAGCTGGAATGGGGTACAAAAGCGCATACCCAGGAAAGAAGCTCAGATTGAGCAATGAAAGCTCTCAAAACAGAACTGTAAGCCTCTTTTTCCAGACATTGAATCTGAAATGTCATGTCAATTTCATCCCTTCCATGGGGTTCTGCAATGAAGCCATATCACACCAATGAGTTTATAAGGGATTATTTACATTTTACGACGAAATATATTCCTAATTTTTCAGTATAAATATCAATCAGATCATTCAAAGGTTCTGAGAACATCTGCTGGCCCTGATCATTGCACTGAAGCCTATTATATAACATTAAAACTGTCTTGGCAGCCAGTAACCCTTGGTCTAAAACTCCCCCTCCCCCTTTTCTCACAACCCAAAATTCAACAGTTTAAAATGAGGTGTTACCTTGTTCTCTTCTCAATTTGCTTTCCCTAAATAAAAGATCTAAATTACAATATGAAAATGCCAAGTAGTTATACAACCACAAGTGAATAGAGGCTAAAATAGTTACTTTTAAATAACATAAGGCATAGTAGACTAAAAAGTAGGAAAAGACTGATCACTTTCTCAGTGCATATTAGGTCAAAGAAATATTACTTATTTTCATTTGGTAGGAAGGAAAGAAAGGGGAAAAGAATTGAAAAAGTTTTAATCTAATGGTTGAGCTACAAAATAGCACATGTTATGTAGCTCAACCATTAGACAAAATTTATTTTGCTTTCTTTCCCCTTTCGTTCCCTCCTACCTAACGGATAGAGTAGAAGAAGCAAAATACTAAGAGTGCAATCCAAAATGAGGATTACTTAACTCATGGCTGCCTACCATCCCTACAGTTTGCTTCAATTACATTTACAGCAGCAAATTTTACAATTGCAAAGGCATGCCACTATCCCTTACCTTACTTGAAGAGTTGATCCATTTATACCAAGTCGAATAAAGAGGTATTGAGATACAAGAATAACAAGGCCTTCAAAAAAGGCACTTCACAATCTGAAGTTCAGTCAAACAAATGGAAGTTGACATATGCGTCAAAAAATAACAAGCTGATATTCAGCAACTTCAACAATAAATTTAACTTCCAATTTTAGAAGCATTGGCTGATAAAATATCTATTCAGAAAATTGGTAACTAAGATATGCATAAACATACTAGGCACCCTCATAATCAAGTTATTAATAGTTTTTTCCATCTAACAGTTCATGTCTAGAAATGTCAAACTGACAAAAATAACCATTCCAAAAGACACCTCAACATTTAAACCACAGACTCTTAACTTGGAAGTTTTATGTTCGAAATTCGAGTATATTTAGAGCGGACCAAAGCTTGCATACATACAAAAACGAAAATAATCGAAGCACATGATTGTCAATCTAATATTAACTATATATAAAAAAAAGAAAAGTAAAAATAAAAAGTGGGTCTCACATGTCAGCAAGATTAAAGACCAAAAAGAAAAGCATGATCACCTGTCTACATATATATATATATATATATATATATATATATATATATACACACACACACATACATACATACATATTAAAGTCAACATGCTGCAACTATATGATACTGAATACAAAATAAACAAACAAATAAATAAATAAACAAAGGAAATCAAACAAATCACAGCAAGACAAACAAATGCATAGAAATAAAAGTTTCTAACCACAATATGGAAACTAAAAATTTAAACAAATCAAAACTAAATTCAGAACCCAAGAAAGAAAATAATAGAAGTCCAATTAAAAAGGGAAAACAGAAAACCCCTTTTTAGTATAATAAGAATTTCAGGGCTTCTAAGAAAACAACCCATGTTTCAGTTTTATGGATTCTTTTTCTACCTGGGCTTCTTTTCCTTTTTTTTTCCCTAGTTATATTTTCTCGGGAACCAACGGAAAACATGAAGGATAAAAGAAAAAGAAGGGAAAATTACCATTTGGGAATAGCTTCGAGTAATCCATAGCACGACCTGTAGAAAATAGAATGTTTTATAAGCCTTTGCTTTTTAACGCACTGATAGAATCTGAAACCGGCGGGTTATTTTTTTCACGGCGCTGGAAAATATATAGAGGGCACTATAAGCCTAAACCTAGCACTCCGGCTGAAAATTTTTTCAGCTTTGTCCACATTAATATTTAGCTTTTTTTTCTTTCTCATTTCTTTTTTTCTCCCTTTTTAACCATTTTTTTTTTACCCGTTGAGTTGAAAATTTGAAATATGAAGGGGAAATTACACAATTAATTTTCTTTTTAACAAGAATATTTACCACACAAATTAGTATTTGGTTTTTATAAGGTTATAGAAAAGTGAATTTTGGATGAAAAATGATATATGAATTTAATAAAAATTAAAAAATATACTTCATATTTGATTTATTTTTATTAAATTGAATTTTTTTTTCTCTTTATCTATTAAAAGCATAAAAAATACTCTACAACACCACTACAAGGTCAAATAATATTTCAATTTTTTTTAATGCTTTTAAAACAGTTCTACTAAAACAGTAGAAGCAAGTCGGGCCAAATAGGCCCCAAGCTCCTTTTTATTGCATGTAATAAATTAAGAACACGACTGCAACGAACATCAAGAAAAGATTAAACTCCCTATTATTTCATGAAAATGTATCAAGACAGGGCCGACCGTAATACATGAGAAAGCCGAAACCACAACAGGTGCATAAAGCTGGGTGTAAGCATCCTCATGCGTGGCTTTTGCTAGACAATTTGAATGCATGGCTTTTGCTAGACAATTTGAATGTTAAACCTAACATATTCAACTTGTTGAGAACAAGCTTGTCGAAACGATCTGCCATGGAAGGCGTCATATAGTTGCTCCAATCTCCTACTTCTGCTTTCTGAAAGAAGGCGTTGTTTGGAGGTCCATAATCATTCTTTCCAGTCTTGTTCACCTCCAGTTCTTTCAAGCTCTCGAAGCTGCATAGTTTCCCAATCTTTTCTACTATTCTATGTTTCCCTTCTTCCGTGGAGAAAGGAAATCTCTAGAACTCAGCCAACTTCTTTGTGTAAAAACTAATGTTTTCTTTAAAATCTTCGTATTTTAAAAACAAGATTTTGTTGGGAATTTCTTGGCTTGCCTTCAAAAACCCAGAAGCAAGATTACTATACGGCCCAAACTATGAATTCCTTGGCAGAACTGTCGAATGCTTCGTCTAGTGATAATGGTTCACATTTTCAAATTCAAGTTTGTGACTGAAATACCAATTGGAGATGAACACATCCATTGGGTCTCTACAAATGTAAACAATCTTCGCATTGGAACCTTTAATGGAAGGTGGCAAAGAATCATAAGGCGTGTGAGTTACGAAAATTCTTGACTGAAAATCAGGGTTGTTTTCAAGATACGAAGATCCAAATAAACAGCAAATTAAAGAAGCGTACAAGTTCGTGAGGGCTTAAACTGAGCAAAAGGGTTGTCTTCCAATGCAAATTTATTGCAATTCACAATCAGGAAAGTCAAGGCTTTAAGCCAAGTAGTGCCAGATTTTGGGATACCTGTAAGAATGATATCAGTATCAAGTACTCGGAACTGGTTTTGGAAAGAGATTGTAGCTTTAAACATGAAAGAAGGACACCAAAAGCGTTGGTAAAAATAAAGATGAGTTCCATACCCATTTCTCTCTTTAGGTAAGTATAGAACGAATTCTTGGAATTCAGCATCACATGGCTCAGCTTCCTGGCTCGCTGAAACATTGCTTTTGCAGATTTCTGTTGTCTCCATTATCTTAAAAGTTGGCACAACGTGAAGAAAAAGCTTTTCATGTTACCATGTCAATCCTCTGCACGTATACATAAGAGCTCCAAATTGGTTGATTTACTATTTGTCCCATTAAAAGTTACAACATTTTTTTTTTTAACAAAAGAGATTGTAGTCTAGAATAAAATAAAAAATTATATGTATTAAAATTTGAGAGTCAGACCTACTGAATGATATCTCTTAAGTAATAATGAATCTATGTGATAAGGTAAAGTATTTATGAACAAACTCATAGATTGATAAATTAAAAGGAAAAAATAGAAAAAAAAAATCCTTCGACACTCTTTTAGTATTAGTAAATCTGTCAAATAAAATTTGACAATAGCAATGATTTTTAGTTGAATGATTGTTTGTTACATATATTGATAACGATGTATCTAATAGTATTAGTAGTGATATTTTCTTCAAGATACGAGAATTTATCATGGACAATTGTAATAATATAACAATATATTATTTCAAAATTTTGTTTATAAATTTTTAATATAATTATAAGTGAACAAAAAAAATAATGAATCCACTATTATTTTTAAAGGTGATTACATGAACATATTTTATCAAGTAAAGAATTCAACATTCTATCAAACTATGCGATGATCGACGTTATATCACACATTTTTTTTTTTGTACTTGTCACAAATTTTATAATTACCATGCTTGTCTTAGAACAATATATACTTAAGGCATATAAATAATGCTAATTTAAGTAAAAAATGTTTTAACTTTATTTCTAAGGGATAAATCAATTAACTTGAACAAAAAAATATGTTTTCTTGTTTTTTTCTGCCTTTAAGTAATCACTAAAAAATTTGTCCGACTATGTCCAATTTTTTGTAATATTCTAAAAAATTATTAATTATTGGAAATTACTTTTTAGGATTTTTTTTTTGAAAGATATGTTTAACCATTGGTGTTTTGGAAGGTGTTATTTATAAAAGTATGTGGAACAGGCTGATCAATGATATGATTAATCAGTTATTTAATAAATGGGAGAAATATGTCTAAGGGTGTCACAGTAAAAGTATTTTTAGAAGGACAAAAACATCACATAGAAGAAATAATAATAATAAAAAAAGCAATTTGCATTTAAAAAACTTATGCTACTGTATGTAAAGTTTCGATTCGAAAAGCTAGATTTATGACACCTACAAATAGGGGTTAAATTGAGTCGAATCGAGTCGATACAATAAGAAGTTCGAGTTTAAATTCGACTTATAATTTCAAACTTGATATTCGATTCGAACTCGATCGCGTTTTATTTTTCAAGCTCGAATTCGATTCGTGATCGAATTCGAGCTACTTGAACTCGTTCAATTAAGCTCGATTAATATATAAAAATAAACTCGATTCGTATACTCGACAAAAGTTCGATTATTTATGCTCAAACTCGAACTCGGACTCGAAATATTTTATTAATTAAAATAATAAATATATATTTAAATATAAAAGTTCGATTAGGCTCGCGAGCTCCTCGAACTGAATATAATAATACTCGAATTCGACTCGATCGATAAGTCGAGCTACTCGAACTCGAGCTTGATTCGATAATAATCGAATCGAATTCGAGTTTTCTTCGAATCAAACCCGAATAGCTTGTGAGTACTAATGTATCATTTACATTCCTACCTACAACATGAGTGAAAGAAGAAAAATGAATGGTTTTTTTTTTTAATAAATTGGATAATTTTTATTAAGCATAACTAAAGCTAAAAAGAGTACATGGCGCCCAAATCTCATTTTTGAAGAAAATATAAATAATCCTTATTTTATATACTAATTAGACTAGTTTTTGTAGTTTTCTTAACATAATTATCAATTGAATTGATGTCACAATTTAGTAATTTTGATCCAAAATTTTTTAAAAAAATGTAAAAGTTACATTTATATAAATAGATCTTTATTTTATGTATTAATATATAAAATTATTAATTAAGTTTGACATCACAAACCATATGACAATAACTTATTATTTTTCCAAAGATACATGACACTGAAGTTACAGTTACATAAAATGTGGTAAAATTATAAAAATAAAAATAGTTAAAAATATGTAAAAATAAAATTTAATATATCTTTTTTATATAAAAAAGATCGTAATTAGAATATAAAAAAAATTACAAATATTGATATTTAAATTTTAAACTTATGTAATATTATTTTTTAAAAATAATTATATAAATATACTAAATTAAGCTTCTATTTTTTTTTCTTTTCCTTTAGCTTTCACTTGGACATTTGTTTTTTGGCCATAAGTTACTTTTTTACATAATAAAAATACTTAATTAATAACTAATTTTATATTTAAAAAGAAACTCCCTTCCCTTTTTTTTTTTTTTCCTTAAAGAAAACTCCCTACCTATTCTAATTAAACAACCAAGTAGTGGCTAAAATGGGTGTTAATTACTTATCTAGCTAGTATATAGTATAGATATAGATTATTAATTGTTTTAAATTAGTAAGTTATAAAATAAAGATGAATATAGAATTTGAAACCGTAGGGTTTTTATTTTTTCCATTAATAATCTTTATTACTCCTAAGAAAATAGATGGTTTAGGAAAATATATCTATATTTTTTTATTAATTGAAAAAAAAATAAAAACCCTCCATATATATATATATATTATTTTCATCATCCAAAAATAAAAACCTAGTATCACCGGTTTAATCATACAAATAAGGGCTTTTACTTAAACTAGAAACATTTACACCCACTTTGTGGGTGGAAGCAAAGCAATTTGAAAAAAATATTTTGAGAGAGAACAAAATGGGTAGTTTAAAAAAGGATAATTTTTTTAAATATATATATTATATGGAAAATTAAAAGACATGAATGCCCCTATTTTATTATTTAATATTGTTATTTTTTTTATTTTTTGTATTTCTCTTAATTGAGTTGATGTCACTTAACTTATCATTTTAAACCCACTCAAACACTTTATAAATATACAAATTAGAGAAATTTTTTTTTCAATTAATAAAATAAATAAATATATATATTACTGATTACTTAAATCTAGCACTTCCGGTTAGACATTTTTTCAGCTTTTTCCTCATTAATATTTGGACTTTGAATTTGATTTTCTATTTCTATTTTTTTCTTTTTTTTAAACTATTTTTTATCCCATTGGGTTGAAAATTGGAATATAAAGGAAAAATTACAAAATTAATTTTCTTTTTAGGAAAGAGAGAGAAAAAAAATTAAATGGTTTTAAATTTTTTAATATGCAAGCTTAGTCGAAACCTTTATTAGTAAAAAGAAAAGTTCTAATTTTGTAAGAAACGATATTTCATGTGAAAATGAAAATAAAATTGACTTTTTTTTTATCAATAATAACTAATATCAAATATTATTGTTTGTTTCCTTTTTTGTTTTTAGAAGCCAATGTTGTATTAATCTCTTTTTGATGGACTTATTAAGTCACACTTAGGTCTAAATACTATTTTTGATGATTAAATTTATAAAGAAAATATATTAAAACAATATATAACTGTTGCGCTTATTGTAAATGTACATATCAAATAAGTAATACAGATGAAATGTATTTCGAACATCGATAATTTATTCAAATATTAGGAATTTGGGATTTCTAATTTAAAAATAAATTCTGAATTTTACATCTAAAGTATATATGGTTAGAGAAAGAAATTTTTGATTAACTAATTACCCTAAAATTAGTTCTAAAATTATCAAGTGATTAAATCTAATTAATTACAAATTATGAAATAAAGCTAAGTTGAAAGATTACTAAATATGGAAAACTACTAAAAATGAAAAGTTTCCAAATAAAGAAAGTTTTACAACTAAAGGGCAAAAAATTAAATTCTAAATTAATCATGTAAATGTAAGGATGACATAGCAAGCAAGTAAAATCAAATTAAATATGAAATTTAACACAAGCATGATAAACTACCCTAAATAATATAAAATATAGTGCATGGACATTTCGGATATGCAAATTACATTACCTAAATAGAGTAAACTATAAGTGCATGAAATTAAATGAAGTAAAGGAAATGCATGAAAATTAACGAGTCTAACTAGCATTAGAATGCTCTGGCCTAGATGGATTATAGGAATGAAACTGTGGGAAAATTAAATACCAAATGTAATTTTTACTAACCTAAATTTGACCTAATGCATATTTAACCAAATTTGAACAAGGATGCAAGAAACCAACTTACATTAGTATGATTCTAAACTATATTATAACCAAATGCTTTAACGAGATTAAAACAGACATTAAAACATGCAACCAAAATCATCAAAATTAACTAGCAAGCATTTAAAGAAAATTTAGACATAAGACAACAAGATATTGAAGCGAAAGGGAAGTAAGTTGCATCTTAAAGTAAAGGCAAATAAAAAATGAAACTAAAAGACGTTAAAATGGGTGAGATACATAACCGGTTCAGCAAGCTAAATTTAATCCATAAATTGAGCTAGAAGACAAAAAAAACAAAGTAAAAAACTGTCACAACGATTTTGGGATCGATTGACAAAATTTTTAATAATTTTCTTTAATAATTTTAAAACAATGGGAGTTATCACAAAAATTTTTTGTTAAATATGATTGATCACTTAAAAAATTTATTTTTTTAAAAAAAATCTTAAAGTTAATTAAAATTTATTAAAAATTTTTTATCTACAAAAAATTAAAACTAAATTCGAAAGTACAATTATGTGTTTAGGAAAAGATTAATACTCATACAATGCTCGTTTTTTTAAAAAATAATACCGGTTAATCATATGTTATCTTTTTGCTTCGATGAAAATGGTCTTAATTCAAATTTTGAACTAATCCCCTTAAATTTTTATGTTTACAAAAATATTTTTAAAACTTTTTATTAAGGAATAAAATAAAAATTTTTAGTTCGAAGCATTTTCTAAATTCTTCTATATTTAGATAGAATTTCAAGTAATATTTCTCCACTTGAGATTTTCAAAATAATTCTTAAAATCTGCCTTAATATTCTTGTACAAAAAGTAATTATTGAGAAACTCTCTAATATCTAGGTAAGATCCTAAAATTATTTTTTATTTAGGAATATTAGTTTTAATTTAAAACAATTCTTCAAAAGCACCATTTATTGATTTATTTTTTGAACTTTAATAGGATGCATGTAATGTAGCATGATGCAAATAAATAATGCAAATACAAATTCAAAGATGCAAATGACCAATTTAATTCCATTTAATGACTTTAATTTTATCTCTTTTTATTTTTTATCAATTTTTGAAAAAAATATTTAATGATAAAAGAAATTTTATTTATTATTATTTTATTTTGTGTAGGAAAATTTTTTTTAATTCCTAAATATTTAGGTGGAAGTTAAGTAAATTAGTCCTCCATTTAACAAATTCTCATAATTATTTTTTTGGTAAAACTGAGAGTGATGTCCTTTAGTAAAATATGATTTGAATTTTCTCCAATATTCATACAGGGTTTCTAAAATAATTTTTTCCTTAGGAATATTGTTCTATTTTTTCTAAAATAATTTTTGTCATTTCATGTTTATTATAAATGCCTAAAATTCATATATGACAATATGAATATGAATTAAATGATGCATGTAATTGTATATTTTAAAGTGGATTTTATTTAAGATGGCAATAGCATTTTTTGAGTAAAAAATATTTATTTTTATTTTTAGTTCTTTAATATCTAAATGGCATTAAAAAATAAGTTTTTTAGAGAAATTCACATGCATATTTTCTATAAAAAAACTAAGATAATATTTTTTTACAAAAACAATCATTTGAATTCCCTATAATATCTACGTAAGGATTTCAATATCATATTTTTATTTTAAAATGTCACCTCTATTTTCTTCAAAATAATAATAACGGTAAATGTTTTTATTCACAAATTAATGCTACAATTCCAATCATAAAAATTTAAATTTTTACCAAAAAAATTATTTTACATGTAAGACATGTGTTTTTGTATTTGACCTGTATATTTATACTCTTGAAAAAAATATGATGACAATATAACCTAAAGAATAAAAAATTATAACTAATAAGTTAAAGCCCAAAATCAAAATACACCAAAGTCCAACAAATACACTAGTAAGTTGGTAAAATGGACTTGGCTAGATTGTGGATGGAGTTATAATAGATGGGTTATGGAAGATAGGTTTGATGGGTTATGTTGGGCTATTTTTTTTTAATTTTTTTGAAAAAAAACCTTATTTTGTACTTTTTTCCTTTTCTTTTTTTTTTCCTTCTTTTCCCTTCTTCTTCTTAAACACCAAAATCAGGCCTTCCTTTTTTTTTTCTTTCTTCTCTCTATTTTTTTTTCTCTCTCACACTGCATTGAACCAATGCCCTTTTTTTTTTTCTTTTACTCCTTTATCTTATTCTTTTTCTTCCCTTCCTTCTCTTTCTTTTTTTCTTTTTCTCTCTTTTTCTATTTCGATTAAACCATGAAAACCCTCTTTTCTTTTCTTTTTTTCTTTCCTTTCTTTTTCTTCTTATATTTTTTTTTCTCTTATCATTTCTACTAAACCTCCCAGCAAAAAATTGTTACTATATTTTTTGTTTGACGTTGCTTATCAGTTGATCTAGAGGAAGTGTTTGGATTTTTTAAATTTATTTTTTTGAGTTTTTTAGGGTATTGTGGCTTAGTGTTTGCGTGAATGGGCTATTGAGATTTTTTGTACGTTGTGATTTGTTGATGGTGTATGGGTGAGGGATTTTGGCTAATAACAGTTATGGTGTTAAGATTTTTTTTTTTGTTGCTGGGCAAAAGAAAACTAGGTGGTGGTAGTTTTAGTCAAAATTTTAAAAGCAATAGGTATGGTAGTAAAGAGTAGATTTTAGTTTTCAAAGCTCTCCTTTAGACAAAGAATGTAACATGTTATTATAAACTTTTCACATGACGCCAATATGAAAATATCTTAGTTTTTGAAAAGCTTATCCCCTTTAGGCAAACAAATATTTTAGACCAATATATTCTCGACTTTAGGCAAACAAATATTTTAGACCAATATATTCTCGACTATGATGCTTCATGTCAACTCCAAATTACTAAACACAATGACCCTTTTTAGACAGGTGCTTGTATAAAGTAATTTGAAAATACTCTCGTTTTTGCATTTAAATTAGGGTAAATTTTCTTTAATTCTCCAACATCTAGATGAAAGTTAAGAAAATTAATCTTTCATTTAAGAAATTTCATAATTATTTTTTGGTAAAAATGGGAGTGATGTCCCTAAATAAAATATGATTTGAATTTACTCTAATTGAGATAGGGTTTCAAAAATCATTTTTTTTCTTTGGAATATTATTCTATTTTTTCTAAAAGAATTTTTGTTATTTCACATTTATTATAAATGCCTAAAATGCATATATGACAATATGAATATGAATTAAAAGATGCATGTAATTTTATTTTTTTTCAAATGTATTTTATTTAAGACGACAATAGCATGTTTTTGCATAAAAAATTTTATTTTTAGTTTTTATTTATATTTTTTTAGTTTTCCAATAAGTAGGAGAATTAAAAAATAATTTTTTTAAAGAAATTCACATGTGTATTTTCTAAAAAACCCTAAGATAATAATTTTTTACAAAAATAATCATTTGAATTCTCTCCAATATCTAGGTAATGATTCCAAAATCATATTTTTACTTAAAAATATCACCTCCATATTATTCAAAATAAGAATAATAATAAATTTTTTTATTCACAAATAAATACTACAATTCCAATCGTAAAAATTTAAATTTTTATAAAATTTTTTTACATCAAAACATGTGTTTTTATATTTTGACACATATATTTATGCTCATAAAAAAATATGATGATGATGATAACAGGGCTTAAATGATAAGAAATTATACTAAATAAGTTGAAACCCAAAATCAAGATAAAAAAACAAATTTAAGGATTACTTGACGAAAATTTTAATAGTTTCAAAACAAATGAAATCGTCACTAATTTTTTTGTTAAGTGTGATTGTAGATACCTATCTGTGTTTGGGATTGATTTTCATTACTATAACATGGTATGCTATATTTTTATTATAGTATAGTTTATAGTATATTATTATATTATATCATCATCATCATTATTATTATTATTATTTTTTTGTTTTTTTTCTTTTCCTTTTTTCTTGATCGATGATACAGGAAACCAAAATTTAGGAATTCAATGCAGTCAAAGGCTTTAATTTATAATCAAAGGGGTTACATATTCAATCCAAAAAATTAACAAGGAACTTATACCTAATATGGGGTTCGGGTATAATCTAATTTCAGGATTCAAGCTTGGATTGATTTTGTCCGTTTCTAAAAAATATGTCCTAAGAGTGCCTATAAATTGAACCAAGAACCACAAGAAATGGATATGGTGGATTTAGAAAAAAAAAAAAAAGGAACGAACTAGGTGTTTTGAAAATTTTCTAGGTAGTAGGGAATTTATGAGATTTTAACTTTGGAATTCTTGATCCGATTTAAAGTTTCTTGGTTAGATTTAGGTTTTTGGGGTTTGGATTAGGATTATGGAGAGTTTTCGAAGAAATCTGGGCAAATCTGAGCAAATTTGAAAAATCTGAGATTTTTTTAAAAAAAATTGGGTTAGGGTGAATTTTTTAGTGGAAGATGAATTTTTTGATTGAATTTTTTGACGAGGTTTGAATTTTTTGGTGGAATTTCAGTGGCTTTTTTAGAAATTGATGGGTTTTTTAGTTTTTGATTGAATTTTCTCGTGACATTTCCAAAAATCGATTGGTTTTTCAATTTTCGATTAAAGTTTTTGGTGGGTGTTCTTGATTATTTAGAGAGAAGGCAAAGAAAACTAAACCTAAAGAGAGAGGGAGTAGAAAGCATTTAAGATTCAAAACGCTGAGCTTGGCTTTTATACTAACCCAAAATGGTGTCATTTCGGATAACTTAGGATCCGCCTGTAACCTACTGACCTGTGTGTCGACCCACGTGTTAACTTGACCCAAATCGCAGGTTTTCCTTTTTCATTTTCATTTTCATTTTATTTTTTTATTTTTATTATCTTAAGTTTTTTATTTTATTTTCAGTTTTGTATTCAATTTTACTGAGTTTTTATTAGAAAAAAAATCTTTTCTTTATGAAAAACAGAAGAAGCAAAGGATAAAAACAAAATAAAAAATAAAAAAATCTTTTCAAATAAGTTTGAAAAACAAAGAAAGAAAAAATAATCTTTTCAAATATGGAATCCACCAAATTATTGATAAATTTCATAAATTAGTTTTCAAAAAAATAATTTTTAATCTTCTAAACTATTGGATGATTGCTTCAAATTAAATCCTACCAAACTATTGGGAGACTTAATGAAATTCTTAAAAAAATTTACAAATCTTTGTACAATAAAATCTTACCAACCTATTAGGAGATTTGCTTAAAAGTAAGTCCTACCAAACTATTGAAAGATTTTACTGATTCTTCAGAATAAAATATTTTAATAAATCCGATGACAGAGCTTCTTCAGGTTAGGACACTAGGTCTCATGAATACTCCTGAGGTGAAAGAATTATTTTAAACTGCTATTAAACTATTGTGACAATTTTAAGATTAATTCTCAATGCTAAATATTTTGACAAAATATAAACATTTTCAATGCTAAGTAATCTAAAATTAAACTGATACCATCTTTTAGATGGGTGTTGTGGGGGTGTTATAACATTTTTCATGCGTAACCGCACTTTCGAACCTAAACTCTGATTTTGTAGATAAAAATCTACTATTTAAAAATACCATAGTCAATCTTGAGACTCTTATTTAAATAGGACAGATTCAATCAGGTGGTTAATCACACATAAATAAAAAAGATTGGTGGCGACTCCTCTAATCCATGTGTAGCAATAGGTCCACAGATCTATATGTTACGACAATGATTGGTCACCTAAAAAGTTACCTTTTTAATAAAATTTTAAAGTTAATTAAAACTTATTAAAAAGATAATTTTTTATCTATGAAAAAAAAATGGGTTTAGGAATAGGGTTGCATGTGGGAAATGATTAGCACACCACAATGCCCATTTTTTAAAGAAAAGGGTACTAGTTAATCAAGTGTTTTTGCTTCGATAAAAATGGTTTTAATTCTAATATTTGAAATAATCCCCTTAAATTTTTATTTCTACAAAAATATTTTTAAAATTTTTTTATTTTAGGAATGAGATGAAAATATTCAACTTTGAAGCATTTTTTAAATTCCCCAATATCTAGTTGAAATTTCAAGATTTTGGAATTTATTCATTTTTTCAAGATTAAACAGATGCCTTATTGTTTCAAAATTAAATATATACCTCATTTTTTCAAGATTAAACGTCAAGATACAAGGTAAATGCTTTTCTCTTTACAAAGAGAAGGAATTATTCTAAAACTCTATTGATATCTTAATTACATTATGTACAATACAATGAAAATAGCAAAATTTAAAGAACAGTGTTTTAACTTACTGTGTTTGATAATCTGCAGACTATTGGCATGACATTAATGTTAGATGAGATAATCAATTATGTCCAATCCTTGTAGAATCAGGTTGAGGTGAGTTAAAATTTTTTTTATCTTTTTTCCTTTTTCAACCAATGTTTCATTCCAATAAACAATATAAATATATATGTATATATATTTATATATATATGTATGTATAGCTAGGGTGTATGTGTATATGCCTATACATATGTACACATATATGTATGGTATAATACTGTGGTGTTAAAGGGTGTTTGAAAGTTTAAGATTAGTTTGAAGGTGAATTCTGATGATGATAGGGAAGAAGATAAAGACACTGATGACAAGTATTGGAGTGACTAAAATAGATGAAATTTTACTTTGGTTTCCTTTTTTAGTGTCTATTTAGTTGCACTTTTGATAAATGCAGTTGAGTAGCATGGTTTCCTAGACAAAAATGAATCAAGTTTGAGTTTAGTTTTGTATGAATTTTTTAGACTTGGACCATGTTTGAGTTCTATTTGACATAAAAATATAAAAGTCTTTAATGAATTTTGAGATGTTCTTTGAGTTTTTTTTTTAAAATTTATTTTCTAATAGAATTTATCTAATTAATATTTTTTATTTTTTATTTTAGTGATAGGAATATGCATTAACAGTAATTGTTCAAGGCAATTGCTCAGTTAGATTTAAAGTAATTTTGAAAATTATGTGTTTTTTTTTTTTACTTATTTTTTAATTTTGTTTGGTTTTTAATAGTTATATATAATAATGTTTTCCTATTATTCTTTTAGAAATGTTGTTGTTGGTTAGATGTGAATGCTAACAAGGTTTGTACTATATCTTAACTTTTAAGTGAGCTAGAAAATTGGACCAATGTAATTTACAAAATTGGAAAATGATTGGCACTAGGTTTTGTAATTAGTCTATAGGGAAGCACATGGGGCTTAGTAATTTTGACTCTTAGTTCTATAATGACTATTCATGAAGGTTGAAAGCACTACTGAGTTTATGTAGATTAATTTTCTTTATTTTCCTTTGGATTTGTGGTTTTTTCTGAAAAACTCTAACTGAAACCCATATATAATGAAACTTTCTTCAAGTTCAGGATAAAGGGATAAAAAATGTATAAAAGCTCCAACCTTTCGTCCTATTTCTAATTTTACTATGAGAGGCTTTTTGAGTTGTTAAGTTATTTTCGAAAAGAACTTTTCTAATTAATATTTTTCTTTTTTTTTTTTAATGACAGGACTAGCTGTTAACAATGATTTTTCAATATATTTGTCCATTTAGATTTTAGGTAATTTTGAAGATTGTGTGTTTTACTTTTAAATATTACTATATTTTTTTATTTTTAATAGTTATTTATTCTATTATTTTTTTATTATTTTATAAAATTATCATTGGTTTTAATTAAATAAGACCAATATTTGTTTGATTATTCTAGGGTATAATTGGTTTTGATGGCTATAAGTTTATTAATTTATGCTTTTTATCCTTTTTTACTATTAATTATATATTACTATACTTTATATGTGTTGGTTTTATTATTAGTTATTCATAATTACTTTGAATTATAGATTTATCTATAGGTGCTTCATAGTATATTTTATTTTCAATACTTTATCTTCTTCTATCTATCGTGCAAGTTTTGTCATTATTAAAATCATATATGTTTTAAAAGTTATTGAAAAAGAAATTATCTTATTGACATAAATGTCTACTATAAGGCTAATAATAGTAATATACTTTCTTTTTCATTTAAATGTCTATTACAGGGCTAATTAAAATGATTGTTTGACATACACTTTGTCTCATATTTATGGTTATGCTTCTTTGCTCTTAAATTATATTTCCTTATAGTTCTTTTTGAAGTATTTGAAGTAGGTGAGAGGTGAAAGAGAATTAGGGAAATAAGATGTAGAAAGGATAAAGGTGAGTAAAGAGATATCAAAGAAGGTAGGACTTTGAATTGATCATTATATTAGCTCTTTTTTTTTTGTTTTAAGTCAAATTCTTTGTTTGCTTAATTGATAACATGTTTTTCTATTTAACAAGCATTGTCAGTCTTGAAAAAAAATACTTTACATGTATTCAATTTATTAATAAATTCTTGTATGCTCTTTTAGATACTCTTAGTACATTAACTTTGATTTTGTCATTATATTATTATGTTAACTACTTTTATCATCTATTACATACTTAACATATCATAGAAATGATATAGGCATGTTACTTTTAAATATACTATTAAGCCTTTTAGGCATTTAGTGGGTTTATGTGGTATTTAGGTTAATATTATTGTCAATAATAAGTTTGAAATAATTACTTCAACTCAAATATTAGTTATTGATATTAACTACCTTTATATGAGATTCAAGTTATGAAAGATTTTGAGGAGATTCACTTAGTTGTCACGCATACATCATGTAATTAGAGAGAATAAATGGAAGGCCTTAGCTTTTATTATGATCAAATGTTTCGTAATTAATGGAAGGACATTTTAGTATTCTAAATGTTTTATTGCATTATAAACATTGCATGCATGAACTTTTTGTTTGTTTATACTTTTTTTAGCTATTTTTATATTGCTTTGTCTATTTTACCTATAATTGAAATGTGTTTCTTAGTTACTTTTATATTGCTTTTTCTATTTTACTTATAATTGAATCTAACTCTATTTCATTACAATTTCATATTGTTTCTACTTTGTACAATGTAAGAGAATACAAGCTATATCTTTCAATGTTTTTAGTCAAACCAACAACCAAATTTTTTTTTTATTATTTCTTCAAAGATTTTGTGCTACAAACCAAAAAAATTAAAAGAATTAAAAACCTTTCGAGCTTTACGCACTAGGATATATGATTCCCCTAGAAATCAAGATTAAACTTATCATAGCCAAAATAACTTGTTAGGCTTATGAGTTTTTTGTTTCTTTGACATTTAAGTATATCAAGTTTTTAACTTTAATCACTTAAAGTAAAAGTTAAAAACTCTATTATTAGACTACATGATGTTTGGTATGATTGTGAATGAATTGAGCATAAACAAATATCATTTTGTTCGTGATGTGTTTGTTTAACTAACGAACCATGAAATGTTACTTGTAATCAAGTGTTAAGATTAATAAACGAACAGAAATCAAGTTTGTGCATGAACTGTTCATTAAATGCATTATAAGTGTTTACAAATGAACCAAATATGAATGAATTTTATTATATTTGTAATTGTTTATTTAATTAATAAATTTTAAAATATTGTTCGTGATCATTTGTTAAACTTAATAAACGAATATAAACGAAAAAAAAATCAAACATATTCACAATTGTTCACTAAAAGTTTGGTTAATTTACACCCTTAATGGTTGGCAAATATAAAATTAATAGTTAATTAATATGCTATTAATTTTATATAATAATTAGGTATTTTGAATTTATTATTTAATCATATATTTATTTTTCATGGCAAAAAAAATCATATACTTATTTTATCTAATTAAGTTATATATTTGTATTCACATTTTTATTTTATTTTTCATTTAATAAGATTACTTTTATTTTATTTTATTACTTTTATTTAATTATTAATTAATGGATTAAAGTGAAAGACTTAATTGACAAATAAACAAAAAAATTTGTGTGATATCGAATTGAATGAAAACATTGTTCTAATAAAAGATTACCTTTATATATACTAATATGCAAACCTGTGATATGTTGAGAGTTTATTTTAAAGATTTTTATGTTAGTTGTTCAAATAAAAGATAGCAGTGAAGATAATTAAATCAAATTAATATTAAAATAAAAGACAATAGTAAAGATAATTGAATCAAATTAAAGTCAAAGTTTTAAATTTAACATGAAAATGGTTTTAAAAAAAAGAACAATAGTTAAATTCAAAGTTACAACTCTAAAAATTTATATGTAGCATAATAATATATGTTCCTTTATTTAAAATTTAAATAAAATGCCTGAATTTGTTGCTTTAATGGATCATTCATGTTCCTGCAATGAAGGTAAAAAGAAATTCAGTGTCATGTTGAGGCTTTAGATGGCAAGGAATATGTATTGTTTGTGTTTAGCTTATAAGATTTCATGTTGTGGCCGTAAATGCTCTATAGATAAATTTTTGTTCAATAGTAAGGTTACAAAAAAGTACATATTCTTTCTTTTTAGGCTATTCATAATAGCCTTCATGTGTTAAAAAAGATAAGAAATGATCAAGTCATAAAGGATGCACAATACACAATTTAAAATTTAAAAATCATTCACAAAGGTAATAATAAAAAATTTTAGTGTGAAGAAACCCAAGATAACAAAAGGTTCCACATTTTCCATCTTACTTAAAACCAACTAAAATTTTTAAAGATACAAAGTACGAACCCGTAGGCTATGGATACTTGTAATGGTGAAGCATTAGCATATCCACCAATAGATATAAAGACTTAAAACTCTACCAATATAGGTATAACACCCAACTTTTAATGAAAACAAAAACAAATAAGAAACACAATTCATTATGCTTATTCTAAATTGATGTATCAGTCATTGTTTTATGTTAAACTGTTTGAAGTTTTTTGTAAACCAAAGAGACTTCAACATTTGGATTTCGAATTCAATGCCTTTCATCAAAAACTTGGTAACCCCATTCTATGTCAAGCAACTTTTCACCTAGTAATCAAAGTTGCTCAAAAGTTGTAATTAGCAATTCAAATTTTGACCTTAATACTTTATTTATCAAAGAATCCCTAATAAAAAATTTATTTTTCCTAATTTGAAAAAAAATAAATTTAAATCAATTAAGCCTAAACTATGTGAATGATCATATGACAAAAAAATACCATAAAAATGCTACTTAATCACAAGACATGTAAAAAAGAAGCTTGAAATTTATTACAAAGAAAAACTTTTAAAACTGCATTAAAAGTTGAAAGTCAAGTGATAACATTTATATTATAAGTATCTTTATGACAGAGCAAATAAAAATTATTTTCATTGTAAAGATAACTGAACTTTCTCAATTCAAAATGACAATAAAATCAAAATTGGACCTTCTCAATTCAAAAGGATAATCATTTTCTCAATACTCTACTTTCACTCAGATATTAACAAGGAATGTATAAACAAACTAATATTTATTACAAAGAAAAGTTTAACAAAAATGCCTGAAAGGTTGAAAGTCAATTGATAACATTCATATTTTATGTACCTTCATGATAGGCATGTCATAACTATTTATATGCAACTTCAAACAAAAAAAATAAACTAACTTCTTTGATAACAATGAAAACTACACAAAAGGCTAAGATATCAAATATTAAGCAATCATGGCAACAATTTCATAGCCAAAATAAATATTACATCTTACACAATTTTTTATTTTCAATTAATCAACCAATAAAGGCAAAAATAAACTTATCATCAAAAAATATTTACCATAAAATTTTCGAAATGATTTAGAGAAATTAGTAACTACTCTAGCATTTTCATGATCTAGATAAAGCAAAGTGCTAGAATCACTCAAATTAATATCAATGGATAAAAGCATAGTTGAATCGCTATCACCTAATTGTCTATTAAGAGGAATTGAACTATTTTCACCTACATCCACTTTGTTATAACGTATAGATCTATGGACTTACTGATAGACATGGATGAAAGGAAGTCACCACCAATCTTTTTTGGCTAGGTGTGATTGATCACCTGATTGAATCTGATCTACAAAATAGATGTTAGGTTCGAGAGTCGGTTACACATGAAAAAAGTTGTAGCACCCTCACAATGCTCATTTAAGGGTGGTACCGATTTTGATTTCAAATTATCCAAGCCTTGATTATTTTTATGATTTACTAAATAACTTAATATTAAAAATTAACCCTAAAATTATCCCAATAGTTTGGTAGCAATTTAGGATAATTTATTCACCTCATGAGTATTCATGGAGACTAATGTCTCACTCTGAAGAGGTTTTGTCATCAGATTTATTAATTTTTATTCCATAAAGAAAACATTAAACTTTTCAATTTTTTATTTTCATTATTTTGAAAACATTATTTACAAAGTTTTTTTTGAAATATTTTTTTTATTTTTTTTTTTGAATTATTTTTTTCTTCTTTCAAAAATACCAGTGGTGGAATTTGTTTTTCTTTAAAAAAACTAGAAAATAAAAAATGGGTTAAAAAAGTAAAATCAAATCAAATCAAATCCAAAAATAAAAATAAAATGAAAAAGAAAAAACTTATGATCGGGTCAAGTCAGAGCGCGAGTCAACACGCGAGTCATCGGGTCTGCGTGAAGATCTTGGCCGGTTTAAAACAACATCGTGCTGGGCTAGTGTATATGGCACCTCTCAACATTTTTTTCTCAAAATCACCCCGATGCTCTCTCTTTAAATTCAATTTCCTCTGACTTCTCTCTAAAAAATATGTCAATAAATTCAACCAAAAATTGAGAATCTCATCGGTTTCTGAGGATGTGGTTGAAAAATTCAACAAAAAATTGGAAAACCCATCGATTTCTGAAAAACCTATCGAATTCTAGAAATCTCACTAGAAACTTCAAAACCCCACTAGAAAAACCATAAAAAAATTCATACTTTCACTGAAAAATTCTTTCAAACCCAGAAAAACCCAAAAAACCTAGATTTCTTCAAACGTTTCCTAGATTTCTCCAAATTTCATCAAGATCACTCCTAGAACCTTTCAGAATCCCAATTCTAACCCAAAAACCTAAAATCAAGCCTTCAACGTCGAATTGAACCTAAAATCCTAGAACTAAACTTCCCAGAACCCTTTTTGTCAAAAATTCTTCAAACATTTTTTTCTCCAATAACTTTTTCTCCTCAAATTTTTTGTGTGTCCATCCTCTGCTAGAATTGGTCCAATTTATAGGTAGTCTTAAGAGGATTTTTGGGAAACGAGCAAAATCAATCCAGGCTTGAATCATGGGATTGATTCTATCTAAGAGTGATTTTAGGTTTCTAATTTGATTCCAATTAACTTCACTAGTCAACTTTCCATTAAAAATCCTTGATTCTGGTTAGATTCAAATTTTCTTATCCCTTGACAGATTTGGACAAAAAGAAGAGAAAAGAAAAAAAACAAAAAAAATAGTAATAATAATAATAATAGTAATAATAAATTATTTAATCAGGCCCAAACATTAATGGGCCTAATTAGGCTCAAACATAACTAGGCCTAATTGGGCCTAAACATAAATGGGCCTAGTTGGGCCCAGACACAAATGAGTGTCTACAACTGCCCCTCTTTGTACATCCTTGTTAGACATGAATGTTGCAAAGCCCTAGATACCCACTCCATTTGAGTCGAGTTAAAAATGATCTTCGAATTTAAAAAATGATCTAGATGGAACCAAAATTAGGTGACCAAGACTAAACCACAAGTCAAGGTGAAGTAGCCAATAGCCAATTAAGGTTAAGAATAAATGATCGAGATGAAACCATGAATCATAAGGGATGATCGGGACTAAACCAAGATCAAGGGACCAGGATGAAACCATGAGTCAAAATAAAGCGACCAAGATCGAGTCGAAGTCAAGAATAAATTACCGAGATAAAACCACAAATCATAAGAGATGATCTAGACTGAGCTAATATCAGGGGTCTGAGATGAATCCATAAGTTAAAATAAAATGATTAAGATCGAGTCGAGGCCAAAAATAAATGATCAAAGCGAAACCACGAATCATAAGGGATGATATAGTTTGAGCCAAGATCAGAAAACCAAGACGAAATTACGAGTAAAAATAAAGCAACCAGGACTGAGTTGAGGTAAAAAATAAATGATCAGGGTGAAATCACAAATCATAAAAAATTATCTAGATTGAGTCAAGATCAACTGACCGGGATAAAATCATGAGTCAAAATAAAGTTATCAGGATCGAGTCGAGGTTGAAAATAAATGATTGAGATGAAACCATAAATCATAAGAGATGATCTGAATTGAGCCAAGATCAAGTGACTGGGATGAAACCATGAGTCAAAATAAAGTGACTAGGATCGAGTTAAGGTAAAAAATAAATGATCGGGATGAAACCACGAATCATAAAAAATGATCTAGATTGTGCCAAGATCAAGTGACTGAGATGAAATCACGAGTCAAAGTAAAATGACCAAGATCGAGTTGAGGTCAAAAATAAATGATCAAGATGAAACCATGAATCATAAGAAATGATTTGGATTGAGCCAAGATCAAAATAGTGGATAATGTAAGTGCATGTCCTATCTAAAATGCAAATGAAACATCAATTGTGGTACTACGACTTCTGTATTCTCATTTTTGCACATCTTTAGCATAGAAACCATCTTTTGTTACCTTGCATATTCATTTTCACTACACATTTTAGCGAAAAATCATCTTTCATTAACCTGAATACACATCTTTGGCAAAAAAAACTATATTTCATCAACTTACATGTTTATCTTTGGCAAAGAAACCATCTTTCATCAATTTGAATATTTATCTCCACCCCAAAGAAAGTCATGAAAGTCAATTTCTCTTTTTTTTTTTAGGAGGCATTCGCCCTTTGTCCTTATCTCTTTTAATTTTTTAAGGTAACATATAACTTCTTATGACTTTGTTTAGTTATTAATCATTATCCTAATTTCAAAGTATGGGATACAAGTTATGCATTTCTCCCATTCATGGTAAAAAGAAAGGACAAATATATTGGTAATGTATAGAACTAAAAAAGACTAATAAGGCGATTTTCATTTATTTGGATAAGCAATAAATTACAAATTATGGTATAAAGATAAAAAAAAAGTATTCAGAAATGGCTATTTGGGGTAGTAATGCCCCAAAACAAATGATTAGATAACCATGACAATAAATCTTAGACCTCTTTCAAAAACTCAATCAAGATATGATGCCCTGACATTTCAAAGCTCTTTGAAATTCACTGTCCCTGGCTTATCTTCCAAGTGATGCCATGTTCTATTCACCGAAATTCAATTCACATTGCCTTTCAAGGTTTTCAATTTGAACTTTTTTATTTGGATCCAAGCTACCCTTTTGGGTTTTCAACTTGACCTTTTTTATGTTTTTTTTTGTTTTTATTTTCTTTTTGTTTAGGCCACCCTTTCGGGTTTTCAACTTGAACTCTTCTTTTTTTCTTTCTTTCTTTTTGAGCTAAGCAAAGTATTTCTTCATTGTATCAGAATTAACAAGACCAAAAAGTTCATTTCCATCAATTTCTGATAAAATTATTGCTCTTCCTAAAAAGGTTCTTTTTACAACATATGGTATTTCCCAATTTGGGGTCCACTTCTCTTTATCATCATGCTGACTTGAAAGAATTTTTTTTCGTACCAATTTTTTCTCTTAAAATTGATAAAGTTTGATCTTTTTTTCGTGAGCTCTCATCATTCTCTTTTGGTACAATTAGCCATGGCAAATGCCGTCAATTTCTTCTCTTCAATAAAGTTCAATTGTTCATAACGTTCTTGAATCCATTCAGCTTCTTCTAATCTTACTTCCTTTAAGACTCTTAGCGATGGGATTTTTACTTTTATTAGTAGTATAGCTTTCATTCCATAAACAAAAAAAAAAATGAGTTACCTCAATAGAGATGCGTACGAAAGTTTGCTATGCATATAGAGCAAAAGATAACTTTTTGTGTCAATTTTTGTATGTTTCAATCATCTTCTATAAAATTCTCTTAATATTTTTATTTGTAGCTTCTACTGTCTCATTCATTTTTGGATAATATGGGACTGAATTGTGGTGTCTGATCTTGAACTGGGCACATACTTCTTGCATCATTTTGTTATTCAAATTTTTTGTATTATCTAAGATGATTCTTTTTAAAACCCTATATCTCTCTATAGATTATCTCTCTTTTGATGAATTTACAGACCACTGATCTAGTCACAGTTGTGAAAGAGATAATTTTGACCCATTTAGTGAAATAATCAATCATTACAAAAATGAATATACTTCCATTTGAGATTTTTGGTGTGATAGGACCAATGACATCCATTTCTCACATAGAAAATGACCAAGGTGGTGCTATAACATATAAAGCACTGGGTGGAGCATGGATTTTAATTAACATAATTATGGCATTTGTGACATTTCTGAGCATAATCAATGTAATTTTTTTCTATTGTCATCTAATAATATCTAGCTCGCATGACATGTCTTGCCATCATATGCTTATTTGTATGTGCTCCACATATGCCATTGTGAAACTTTCTCAATAATCTTTTTAGCTTTAGAGGCACTTACACAGCATAATAACAATTGGTCTTTGCCTTTTTTATATAAAATTCCATATCTAAAAAGAATCTCATAGTCAATCTTCACAAGATTCTCTTATCATTTTCTATTGTTAGATCTGGGTACTGTTAATTCTTTAGATATCGTATGATATCATGGTACCAGGAGCAGCCACCCCCTCTTATTCCAAGTTGGCACAATGTACTAGCATGTCTTTGATATCTAATTTGATAGGTTAAATTTTAGTAGTATCATCGATCCGTACTTTTATAGCCAAGGCAGCCAAGGTATCTACAATTTGATTTTCATCATGAGGTAAGTGTTTAAACTGAATTGCTTTGAATTGTTTACATAGCTCTAAGATGTACTTATGATAAGGAATAAGCTTTGAATCCCTTATTTCTTATTCACATTTTAGTTAATAAATAACTAGAACTGAATCCTCAAACACCTTTAATGTTTTAATTTTTCTGTCCAAAGCAACATGTAATTCCATGACACAAGCCTTATATTAAGCTACATTATTGGTGCAGTTGAAATTCAATCTTACCGTAATAAGGTAATAATGTTTTGTTAGAGATATTAAAACTGCTTCAATCTCATGCCCTATGATATTAACAGCCCCATCGAAATACATCTTTCATATCTCTTTATTATCTTCTTCAAACTCTAAGATAGCCATTAGTTCTTTATATGAAAAATCAAGCTTCATGGGTTCATAATCATCAGCGGCCCTGTCTGCTAAGAAATTAGCAATAACACTTCATTTGATTACTTTTTGGCTTACATATACTATGTCATATTCTGAAAGCATCACTTGCCATCTTATAATTCTTCTTAATAGTGAAAGCTTTTCGAAGATGTATTTGATGGGATCCAGTTTACCTATGAGTCAAGTTGTATGATAAAGCATGTACTACTTGAGTCTTTTAGCTGTCCAAGCCAAAGTACAACACATTTTTTCTAGTGATGAATACTTGGACTTATATTCTATGAATTTCTTGTTTAGGTAATAAATAGCTTTCTCTTTCTTATCGGATTCATCTTATTGGCTTAGCACACATCTCATTGATCCCTCATGTATCACTATGTATAAAATCAATGGTTTTTCTAAAACAGGAGGTGCTAATATTAGAGGGTTTGATAAGTACTACTTAATTTTATTGAAGGCTTCTTGACATTGTTCATTCCACTCTCTAGGATTATTCTTCTGAAAGAGTTTGAAAATAAGGTCACATTTAAGAGTGAATTGAGAAATGAATCGGTATATATAGTTCACTCTGCCCAAGAAACCTCAAACTTTTTTTATGTGCTTGATGGAGATAAATTTTAAATAGCTCAAATTTTGTTCGGGTCGACTTTTATCTCTCTTTCACTGACTATAAATCCTAACAGCTTCTTTAACTTGGCTTCAAATGTATATTTGACTGAATTCAATTTGAGCTGAAACTTTCTCAATCTCTCAAACAATTTTTTGAGATTGACTAAATGATTTTCTCTCTTTTTAGATTTTATAATCATATCATCTATGTACACTTTAATCTCTTTATGCATCATATCATGAAAAAGTATTACCATGACCTTCTGATAGGTTACCTCAGTATTTTTTAGTCTAAAGGGCATGACCTTTTAATAAAAAGTTTTTATATATTGATAAAAGTGGTCTTTTCTATGTCTTTTAGAGTCATTTTTATTTGATTATAGTCAGAGAATCCATCTATGAAAGAAAGTACTGAATGTCAAGTTGTATTATCCATCAAAGTATCAATATGAAGTAGGGAAAAATTATCTTTAGTGTCAACTCTGTTCAGATCTTTATTATCTATACATATTTATACCTTTTTATTCGTTTTAGAGATAGATACTATATTAGCCACCCATTCAGGATCTTTGGTCACTTGTAAGAAGCTTGCATCAAATTACTTTTTAACTTTTTTTTTTAATTTTTAACAGTATTTCTGGCTTCATTCTTCTTAGCTTTTGCTGCATCGATTTACATTCTGACTTCAATGGTAGCCTATGTTCCACTATTTTAGTGGTGAGTCCAAGTATATCTTGGTAGGACTAGGCAAATACATCCACAAACTTTTGGAGTAAATCTTTTAACCATGTCGGTCAACAATTGGGAGTGAAGTGCCAATCTTGACTTTTTTCTTATTTTCAGCATCACCTAAAGTGATCAATTCAACCACCTTTTGATGAGGCTTAATGGATTTATCTTTATGTGCAATTAGCCTCATTAAATTTAGAGACAAAGTGTATTCTTCAGAATTTTCTTCAATATCAAGTTCATTGGTATTAATTGAATTTTCAAAGTTAAACCTTGGATTATTGTCATGGTTACCTTTGCATTAATTTGAAAACCTGAAAGTTGATAGAATAGGAAATATTGGCAAGAAACTTTGATGGTGGAATGAATGGAAGAAATGAACAAAATACATGCTCTTACTTTTATTGAAATAATAAAAAATAAAAGGCCCAAACATAAGAGTTAATCCTAATACTTTCGGGCATAAGTAATTAAGAGATGTGATTACATTGAAGAAAAATAAAAAAAAATAGGCATTCGAATGACCCTCAAATTCTGTAATTCATATCCCAGTGGACAGGGATAAACCAAAGTTTCCTCATCTTGACTTCCATCACACACCATGTTAATGGACAACGTGGTAAAAGCTTCCTCCCATTTTAGTTCTTCTTTTGTGTCCCTTTCAGCTCCTTGGTGTATGTATCTTCTAAGAATAAAAGTTTTATTCAAATGTGAAAAGATCATTGATTCTTTCTTTGTCCTTCTGCTGTTATTCTGCCATTCCTCAATCTCATAACCCAATTTAGATCTACAGTTATAATCCTCAATCTTAGGAATCTTCTTTATCCTTTGAAGGCTTTTACCCAAGTCAAACCCGATACTCTAACCCTTGTTAACCATCTGATTAATCATAATTTAACTGAATTTAATTCATTCACCCACTGTATTAATAGATTCAAAAGATTGGTAAGAGCACTTTAATGATTATTCTGTTGCTTCCACATATGAGGCATTTATAAGTTAGGTTACCGGCATATCTTTTATCCCAGCCACAATCACCAATTATCCTTGTACATTGAATTTAATTTTTTGATGCAATGAAAAAAGGATGGTGCCCGTCTTGTGAATCCATAATATTTTCAATAAGTAGCTGTATGATGAAGAGATATCCATGACTTAAAATTTTATGTTGAATACACACAGCCAGATCTGTATAGGCAACTCAATATCTTTCAAGACTTTTCGTCTAATCTTGTCAAATGCTCGAACTACCATCTGGCTGTCTTAGATATAAGACATATTAAAGGGTGGTTTGGCCAAGGTAGACATTGGTATAACATTAATAGCTGATCCAATAAAGACTTTAGCTACTATATGACCTTTACATTTAATAGTGATGTGCAATGTCTTGATGCTTCTTTTACTCTCAGATGGAATCTCTACTAAATTTCTACCAAGTGATTCACATACTTCACAAACACATTATGGGCCACATAAACCTAATTCAATACCTTTAGTAAGGCATTGCGATGTAGTTTAAATTTTAAAAAAATGATAGTAGGGAAATTTTAGCTAGCATCTTATTCAATTACTCTACCATAGAGTATTCGCTATGCTTGACTAGCTTTAAAAACTTACAGGCTTTTTTTTTTTAAGCACAAACTTTAGGGTATTTTTCTTTGGAGTCACTGGTTTGATTTATTTTTTTTTAAAGTTATTAGAGTGTAACATCTTTCACTTCTAGTTATGCCCCATACCCTTATTATATTGGTAATTTTAGATTTAGCATATGCTACCCTTGAGTAGTCACTTCACATTCATATCTTCAAGGCACTGCTTTGTTATTTTTATAAAGAAATGGGCATGAAACTTTGAGAGCTACTGGCTTGAGAACAAACTTATTCTTAATTGATTGTGGCTTTTTCTTACAACATATAGTAATAGGTTTTGGCACTCATCTATTTGTCATAGCCACTCCAATGTCTTTCGAGGCTATTAACTTTTTGTATAATTTTATTTGGTAAGAGTTCATTAGCTTTTGAACTTTACCACAGAATTACTTGCAGATATCAATTGAATGTTTTGGTACCCTACCGTGATACTTACATCTTTGGTTTGAGATGTATCTATCCATATAAGTGCAAGGTGCTACTAGTAGTATCAGTCTAGCTTCATATAAGGCCTCATACAACTAGCTAAATGGCATCTTAAGTTCTTCTACTCTCTCTTTCATATGTTTTTCACCCACATCCAAAGCATTGATTGTATGACTGGACAGGTGGTTTTTATTAACATTGGGTATTGAATTCCCACTAGTGTCAAAACTTATTAACCTTTTTTTAATCAAGTTTTATACCCTATGCTTGAAGAAAATATAGTTTTTAGTATAATATCCTGCTACTCCAAAATGGTAATCGTAGTGGGCATTAGAATCATACCATTTAGGATAATAGGGTTCAAGCTGTTTGGCAGGGATATGAGCAATTAAATGGTTATTGTAGAGTTTTTGATATAGCTTCATATAGCTTATGGTGATAAAGTCAAATGTAGATTTTTCTTTGGTTCATGGTTTTTTAGTATTATTTGTAGTGTTGACTGGGTAAGCAAAAGATCTTGATGAAGATTGATAAGATGGTTGGGTGGTTATCTGGTAAAAAGATGTAGAAGTATGGTTCACCGTATGATGGTATGTAAGGTAGATAGGTCAAAAGTAGTTTTTAAATTGCTACCCTTTAAGACTTACAGCTTAAGTCTCACTCTTTTTCTTCTTAGGTGCTCTTTTGAAAGACTCACCTCATTCAAGCTTACCATTTTTATAGCGTTTTCGATAATCTTTCTCGAAATCACCATATCAGTAAAGTTTTTAGTTGTATTTTCGATCATCTTTTTGTAATAGGGTAATTTTAGAGTGTTCACAAATAGCACATTAGTTTTTTTCTCTATTGAGAGAGTTTATACTCGAACAGTCACATCCCACCACTTTTGAGTTTATTACTTGAAGGATTCAAATGCCTTTTGAGTTTACAGAAAAAGACGATTAAGAGCCATGTCAATAATATGGTAATACTGATTAATAAAAGACCTGATTAGATATTTTCATGTCTTTATGTGAGTCTCATCTAACTGAATATACCACCTTATTGCAGATCTAGTTAAGCTATCTTGAAACCATGCATAAGTAACTTCTTATTACTAGTATGTGCTACCATTTTACGATACTACATGATGATATATGTGATAAAACACTTAATACCATTATACTTCTCAAACTTTGATACTTTAAACTTGGGTGGCATCACCACATCTGGTATTAGGTAAAGTCCCACAACATCATTGGATCTATAAAAATCCATTCCCTTTACAGCTCTTAATCTTTCTTTAAGCCTACTTATAGCCTGATCAGTTTTAGAACTCTTTAAAGGCACAACTATTTGTTACTTCTCTTTCTCCTTTACTTCATCTGTAATAGGGAGTTGAATGAGTTTAGCTATCTTTTCAGCATAAACAGGATTATCATAACTTTGGACATTCTCATAACTAGGTGCATAAGTCATTCTCGAGTAATTGTATTTTAAAAAAGTTACCTATTATGGTTGGAATATTATGGCAGTTTGAGTTTATTATAGATCAAAGCCTAAAGGATATACCGATTCAGTAGCTCATGTGAAGTATCTTTTTCCACTAATTTTCCTTTATTTATTTTTTTCAGGGCTTCTAGAATCTTGCTCAACTTTTCTTCTAGTGCCTCTTGGGCTTTTTATATCTATTTAAGGTAACTTGTATTATCTTGTTCTATCTTTCTAGTTCGAGCTCGGGTATTGTATTGATGTATAGCTATTCTTGCACCTTAGTACCACAATTAAAGATTCAAGGATGATTTCGTGATAATGAATGAATGAATGAGTATGATACAAATGCATGAAAAAAGAAAAAAAAAGAAAAAATATTTACATTTTAAAAAAATCCAACAAAAGAAAACTTTCATTTATTCCACAAGAGTCTGTTTTACATCAAACCTAATACTGTTCCCATATAGAAATGCCTAACTTGCTCATACTGATCTTTAGTCTCTTTAATGAAGTTTAACAATTTCTATCCATGCTCTCTTGTTGGTGTAACCGAAGCTCTTAGTGCCTCAACCTTTTTTGCCATCTTACCTACTTTGATTATGGCCTTGTCTATCTGAGCTGTGAGGTGCTCTGTGTATCTTTATCTTTTTAACCCTTCTTTTTTATCGTACCATACCTGATAGGATAACTCTTTATGTTTTTCCGTGAGGATTTTGACATAATTTTTTTATTCATTCAACTTTGATGTCAGAGTTAGAATGTAGTTTAAAAGCCATTGATTCTTTTGCTCAACCTCCATAAAAGCATATTTTATTTAGGCACACTCTTCTTTCAACTCTTCATTTTCACGAACTAGATTGGTGTTGTTTATTTCTTTAGCCTGTACATGTATGTGCAACCTCTTATGTTCTTGTCATAGCTCTTTCAGCTCCTTAAGGGCATCATTTCGTTATCTAATGACTTTTTAAGCTTTACTGTATCCTTTAGAGATCCTATGGACTTGGATTTTTAATTTTTTTGCTTTATTTTACCACTGGTCATTTTCTTCTTATAGCTTCAAAATTTCTTGCTTCAATTTCTCCTTTTCCATTTTATGCTCTAACTCAAAAAACTTATTGCTTAACTCTTGGGCCACTAGTAAGTGATGATCTTGAGGCATAAATATAATCTTCTGACCTCTTTTATTTCTCCAAATCAGATATCTTTGAGTGACTCTATCAGTGAATGGCCATAGGCTTACTCTCTTGGGCTTTTTCTAAACTTTAATCATGTTATCAATCTTCTAAAAAATTTTGGGCTCCCCATATGAACAATCAAACTAGTTGAGCTTGGAGGTCATAAGAGTAAACTGTTCAGCTCCATGCTGTCTCCTTACCATTAATGTGCGATACTCGTTGACCCTTATAGACCTAAAAGTGGAACCCCTGTCTCATCTCCACATTAATACAACATAGGTTCCCTATCTATTTACGAAGCTAACCATTTTACCTGACCCACTATGAGCCCTTATAGTAGACATTTTCACTCCTTTTGAGTCTTTGTTTCTGGCCAAATGCTCTAACAATACTCTCTAATCAGACTTTGAGTGTAGAAATAAAGCTTAGAGAAGGCACTTTTCTTGCATTCGAGATGACTTTTCATCCCTTTATATATAATAAGGGTATGCAACCCATGAAGCATGCTTTATCATTTTGCTTACAAAAAGTCAGTGATCTGATGGTTTCTACCAAGATAGCTGGTGCAAGATTACACCCTCTTTCAATCTACTTAAATAAATTAACCACTTTTATCTCAATATAGCCTAAAGCCTTGGGAAAAATGACCAACCCATATATGGCAAAAGTAAATGCATTCATTCCCTGATTATCATTTAGATGCTTGATAATAAAATCTCGAAGCACCTTCCATAGAATACCCTTGTGATCTTTTTTCTCTCAGATGTATGAATATATGACCTCTTTTCCCACTCATAGTATCTAACCTAGCTTCCTATGACTTTCTTATTTGTATTTCTTCATGTATACTCTATCTGGATATAGTAGATGCATACCCACTAGAGTTGAGTACTCTTTTATTATTGGTACTGTATCAACCTCATTCATGATGAAACATCAATAGGAAGGATCCAAAAACTATACTATCACCTTGATAAGTGAGTGATTAACCTCTACTGACAAGAGATATACAATATGCCCAAACTTCTCACAAAAAGCCTCCACCTTAAAAGGGTCATATAATTCAACATGTTTGATTAGCTTTTCAAATCATTATATTTAAGGAATAGGTGAACTTTTCTTGATAATGTAGAGATATAACCCTATGGTAAGCAATCTCATTCTTTTCACTACTTTTTTCTCTCATTCTATCTTCACCTCTATGAGAAAGTCACATTTGAATAGCATAGATGAGGTGCAAACCTGGTGTTCTATGGAATCCATGAGAGTTTTTGTTGAAATAGCTTTGGGGTAAAAATATTATGTAATTTGTAAACTTGTTTATGAATGTGCATAAAAGGAAAAAAAATAAAATAAGACAAAGAAATTGGTTAGTCAATAAAACATAGAATAAATACCATAAAGTAAGATGACCTTAGATTTGGGGTAACTATAAAGGGTGAAAAAATAAGGCTTTATCTATAGTTGGGCCACCCTTAAGGTTTACTATATGCGGTTAGGGTTAATTCTAAAAGGTTCTCAAATTATTCTCTACATCATAATCTATTATAGACTAGTAAGGCACCTCAATTCTCACCCATTATAGGCTTCAAACGAAAAGAGTTCAATCTAAGCAAGGTATTTTGTAAGCCCATGTGGAGACATGAGATCTCACGAGGGCATAGATGCTTCACTCCCTCCTAAAGGTAGAGCTCGGATGGAAGGCTTATGTTATACACATGCAAATGAATGACAGATATATACAATAAATAATTAGGCAAACATAAGCAATGAAAAGTAAGTAGCTATACGCAATGAAAAGTAAGTAGCTATACACAATGAAAAGGAAAATAAATAATAAAGCGAATATAAACAATAAAAAAGAATAAAATAATTTAATACTTATTAAGCAAGGCTTGGATAATAAGAAATCATTTACTTGCCTGACTCTCAATGTCTCCAGCAGAGTCATTAAACTATCATAACGTATAGATCTGTGGACTTATCACTATACATAGATGAAAGAAAGTTGTCACCAATCTTTTTTGGCTAGGTGTGATTGGTCACCTGATTAAATTTGATCTACAAAATAAATGTTAGGTTTTGGAGTTGGTTACGCATGAGAAAGGTTATAGCACCCTCACAATGCCTATTCAAGGATGGTTCCATTTTTTATTTCAAATTATCCAAGCTTTGATCATTTTTATGATTTACTAAATAACTTAATATTGAAAATTAACCCTAAAATTGTCCAAATAGTTTGGTAGCAATTTAAGATAATTTTCTCACATCATGAGTATTCATAGAGACTAGTATCCTACTTTGAAGAGGCTCTGTCGTCAAATTTATTAATTTTTATTCCATAAAGAAAATAGTAAACCTCTCAATTTTTTTAATTTTTATTATATTTAAAACATTATTTACAAAGACATTTTTTGAAAGATTTTTCTTTTTTTTTTGAAAGATTTTTTTCTTTTAGAAATACTAGTGGTAGAAATAATTTTTTTTTATTTTTTCTTTAAAAAACCAAAATTAAAAAAAGGGTTAAAAAAGTAAAATAAAATCAAAAATTAAAAATAAAATAACAAAGAAAAAACCTGCAATCAGGTCGAGTTAGAGTGTATATCAACACGCAGGTGATCGGGTCTGCGAACGAATCTTAGTTGGTTTAAAACGATGTCATGCTGGGCTAATTTATATGGCACTTATCAGCATTTTTCTCAAAATCACCTGAACCTTTCTCTCTCTAAATCCAATTTCCTCTTACTTCTCTATAAAAAAGCCATCGATAAATTCAACCGAAAATTAGAAATCTCATCGATTTTTTGGGATGTCGCTACAAAATTCAATCGAAAACTGAAAAATCCATCGATTTCTAAAACCCTTATCAGATTCTAGAAATCTCATTGAAATCTCGTCGGAAACTTCAAAACCCATTGAAAAAAGCATCGAAAAATTCATACTTTCACCGAAAAATTCTTCAAAACCCATAACAACCCAAAAAACCCAGATCTTTTCAAATTTCATCCAGATCACTCCCAGAATCCTAATTCTAACCCAGAAACCTAAAATCAAGCCCTCAACTTCAAATTGAACCTGAAATCTCAGAACTGAACTTCCTAGAACCTTTTTTGCCAAAAATTCTTCAGACCTTTTTTTTCCAATAATTTTCTCTCCTCAAATTTTTTTTTGTGTCCATCATCTGTTGGAATTTGTCCAATTTATAGGTAGTCTTAAGAGAATTTTTAGGAAACGGGCATAATCAATATAGACTTGAATCCTGGGATTAATTTTATCTAAGAGTGATTCTAGGTTTCTGATTTGATTCCAATTAACTTCATCGGTTGACTTTGCATTAAAAATCCTTGATTCTGATCAGATTTAGATTCCTTATCCCTTGGCAAAATTGGACAAAAAGAAGAGAAAAGAAAAAAGAAATAATAATAATAATAATAAACTATCTAATTAGGCCTGGACATCAATGGGCTTAATTGGGCCCAATGAAATTGGCCTAATTATGCCTAAATGCAAATGAGCCTAGTTGGGTTCGGACATAAATGGTGTCTATACACTTTATAGTTGCTAGAACCAACAAAATCATCATAACTATGTGGTCTATTAATAAGTGAAGTGAACTAAACCTTATAAAGGCATTCTTGGGCTTTTGTAGCTCATGAATGTCTATCACTTGTATGGTACTATGTTTTTTGGCTTAAAAAAGAACACAAAAAGCATAGGCAATCAACATTTAGTATGAACCTGAAGTAAGGGACTCAAGATTAAAAAAAATTATGAAAGAAAAAAAGAAAACAAACCACTTTCAGCATCTTCGTAACTTTCTTGAAGTCTTTTCATTATGTCATCCCTATCAATTACAATATTGATAATTGGTTGATTTTAAAGTGCACCAAAAATAGCTTGAAAGAAGATGAGACATTTTAAATAAGGATTCAATAGCATACAAAGACGTAAACACACATTTGTATCTTTTAGTGAATGATAGCTTTACAAATCCTAAGATAAGTCCTAACTTTACTCCATGCTTCTCAACAAAAGCATATTTATTGTCAGATCGGAGTATCATCAAATTGCCTTGCAATTATACATCAAACTAGAGATGCAAATGAGCAAATAAGTTATTGCTAACTTAAAACAACATGAGAAAGTTGTAAATGTTGAATAGCACAATAAAATGTGTATCCATTTCAAACATGATCAAAGCATATAAGTTCCAAACAACATAAATTCTATGCTTTTTAGAATCATAAGGACTAGAAGAATAGAAAGTTAGGCAAAGAGAAGAACAGTAATTCACATTCCACAACATTACTAGAAGAAATGGTGGTAGTTACGTATCAACTTCATTGAATGTAGTCAACATTACAAAAGTGTTTTGGAAGTCATTTAAGCATGTTGCAACACGTTTTCTAAGTCTAGTCATAAGAACCTGAAATCACAAAAACTTCAAGATGTTAAAATAACAGTAATTTTTCCCTTTGATAATATACAATAAATAGTATAAAAAATGTTAGTAAATATTTAATGCTTGTCCTAAGAAATATTATGAGTAAAAAAATAAGATTTCCATGGTACTTACTCTTCTTTCTCTTTCTTTAGAAAGAAGTTGAGGTCCCTTTATTGAAAGTTTGGAGGAAGGCAGAGAAGGTACAAAGAATAATTATTAAATATTAATTAATAAAAGAGATGAATGGATCAATATTTTGACAACCAACCATAATCTCTTAATAAACCAATTAATTAGTAAAAGCAATCATTTAAGAGCATAAAAAAAGTGAAAATTTTAGTAACTTTACATTTGTTCTATCAACAATGACCTTTGAATGACCTACATCACAAGCAAAACTATACAAAGATATACAAAAAAAATTTGGCTTTCAAGTACTGTGATTTGGTTTTTAACCATCTATAATTCTTTCATAAATTTATCATATTGATCCTTCATCTTTTTTACTTTTTGCTTTCTTTTTCTAGAAATTCCTCCATCTCTTGAATTCCTTCTTCAACTTATTTAAATTAGCTTTATATTCCCTTAATTTAGTAATAAGTGCTGCCTTTACCCCTGGTTGCAAACTCCTTACCTCAAAGTCCATTTTTCAAACCTACCAATAAAAATGAAAATTGAATCAATATCACATAACAAAGTAAAAAAAAAAAAGTAAACAACAAAAAGAAACATATCCTTAGAACAGAGTACCAAGACATTAGCCTCATCAACCCTAGAATTTATCTTAAAAAACTTCTACTTTTTCTGTTCTATAATAGGTTGTAACTCCATAAAGAATTATATTAAAAAATTTCCTTTTTTTAAGAAGGGGGTTGAATGGATTGAGGAAGTACCTATATCAAGAATAAAAGAAGCAGAATTGTATTTTTGAGATAGATTGGTTGAGAGTTCACTGTATTGTCTTCATAACCTTCGAACACCTCACTTATCTTCAAAATTTTTCAGACAAGATTAAATCACCCAAAGAGAGACAAAAAGTAAAAGATTTAGATTCGATTGGAGAAAACTGTTGTTGGTTGTTGGGGACTTAGGTAAAACAATCTAAACTTTACCCAACTATTTGCAAAGAGAAGAGGAAATAAGGGAAATTAATTGACTTTTGTTTTTTTGTTTTAAGGAATTATAAAACTGAGACTGATAGAGATATAGCAACCTTCCTCACAATAGTTAGATTTTCTTTTTGTGTTTGTTACTACTTTGCTAGTCATCCTTTTGCATATAAAAAACATAAAAAAAAATAAAAGTGATTTTTCACCTTGCATGTAACCTCCATGGCATCATTTTCTTCATTCCATTGCTTCACTGTCCTTGCAAACACTTTCTACTTTTAGTTAGCCCACTTAGAGTCGATTGTGGCAAATTCACCAAAACTCTAGTTTTGTAAATCAAAACCCTAAAAAGAACCCAAATTTAATACCACAAAAAATAATTTAAAAAAAATCAAAACTTAAAAGGGTCAAAATGAAAAAACCCATTAATTATTTTACCTGGTTTTTGTCTAGGGAAAAGCTAGGAACAATGAGTTTCTAACTCTTTGAATAAGCGAATTTGTGAGTCAACCTAGTTAAAAACTCATCCTCGTTATTGCTTTTAGTGCTAGTAGACCCAACAACGGATTCAGCAGGGGCATTGAAAGCAGAGAAAGAATCAAATGAATCGAACTTGTAAGGGAACCCAATTGAGAAATCAAGACTCGATATTTCTTTAAACGTTTAATTTCTCTACACAACAAAAATCTAATCTCGGCTACAAATCTTCCCCAAAATCTTTTAAAGGTCTTTTTCTATATGAAGGTTTTGAAAGAGAAGAAGCAAGTAAAAAATTACCTTCGATTCTTTTTTTTTTTTTACATTATTAAGCTGTCCATCCAATTCAATCAAGGGATAACTTTTATATTATGTTATAGATGTTATAGATATAGAATTCAAGTTGAGTTTAATCATGGATTTAACAATTTACATGTTTACTTATATCCAATTCAACTCAATTATTTAGGTTTCAAATTTTTTTCAAATTTGTCCAGTTAATAAATGGTACAGCTAAAACTTACTCAAACAAATTTTTAAAAATAAAATATGATATTTTATTTAATCTTTAATATTTTATTTTTTTTTCTTTGGTTAAGGTTTAAAACATGAATAATTTAATATATTTTTAAATATCTAGACAAAATATTATATGGGGAAAAGTTATATATACTCTCTAAAAACATAGTATTTTTAAACTTAAAAAAATTATATTATCCACCCCTAAATTTTCAAAAATACCATTTAACCTTTAGTAGTATTTTTAAGGAATGTATATAAGAGGGCTATATTATACATATTTATCTTTTATATAATTTAAATTATATAACATATATAAATATAAAAGTAAAAGAAATTATATAATTAATGTTGAATTAGGTCAAACTTGAGTCTTGAATATTAAAATCAAAACTAGCTTATTTTTTAAATGGGTTTAATATTTTGGTTCAAACTCGTTTGAAAGGTATAATAATATTTTTTAAAATCATACCAAATATTAAGCAAACTTTTAAGTTTGGACCAATCACTTAACTCTTGGATGATTCTACTATATATATTTATGTAATTAAAATGTTTGGGTTGGTTGAAGAGATTGTTAGAAAATCTTATAGCATTGAAACTAAAAAGAAGAAAGCGTATGAAAGCAAAAAATTTAGATAAATTAGGCACTACTTTTTTAATGAAGATGGAGCTTTCATTAAGCAAAAACAACTTATTTGGCCCCCGAAAAAAAAAATCATAAAACTTAATAGATCGAATCAAGAGGATAGCAGCGATCATCTGGCAAGGAAGGATTCCAATAGCATTTTAGAAACATTTTAGAGTCTCACATTTTAAATAAGCCATTCATTGGAAAAAGACCGATGCACATGCATTGTACTGTACGAGGGAG
This sequence comes from Durio zibethinus, assembly GCF_002303985.1. Next base: position 9,583,346 of record NW_019168004.1, read on the forward strand.
ACAACGCCTTAGCACCTTCAATAATTTAATTAATTTTGTCCCAACACGTTACATGCTTTTGTTACTTTTTCAGAAATTATGAAGGCATTTTTAGCAGTACTCTAAAGACGCTCCTTTATTCATGACGATAGCAGCGTTTGGTACAAAAAACACACTTTTGTACTAGCACAAGTTTTATATTCGTTAATAAAATTTAAATCTAAATTTTATAAATAAAATATTTGAATTTTACCAACTTAATCAATCTGTTAGCTCTAAAGTAATTCTTTAATAAATTTATATAAATTGTTCATCTTGTCCTGTTCATTTTTAATTACAGTGAATTACTTTAGATAATCAAAAGCATTTTTTTAATTTTGGGTAATACTATATTCTTATTTATGATTTTTAAATTTTAATTTATAACCCCTTACTTTTATTATATTAATTTTTTCTAAGCAAAAGAAAAATTAACGAAATTTTATGATCAATTGATATCTATTGTTTATCAATAAAACAGGAAAAAAAATCTCAATAATTATACCGTACTTTCTCTTTAATTTGAATTAAAATTATAAATGTGTTTTTTATTAATAATTTTGGTGGTTATAGGACAACATCACAATAAAGAGGGACAGATCCAGCATTAATATGGAAAGAGAAATTCTTAAATACATTGAGAGTGAAATTTTTTTAATTTTATATGTAAAAATAAGATGGTAATATATATTTTTTATACATTTAAAAGTTAAAATATTTTTTATTATCATAATTTTATATGTAAAGTTAAAAATTTTTCACCGTTAATATATTTGATAATTTTTTATATGTAAAAGATCAAATTATGCAATTAATCGTTGTAATTATATAAAATTTTAACTTTAATTTTTATATATTAATTTAGAAAGATTAAATTCTCGTATTAATTTAATTTAATAATATTAATCTAATTAATAATGATGTTACTTAATTTCTATTAAATTACCTGACATAGTCATTGACCATGTTGATATGAATTGACTTTAATGAAATAGCATTAATTTACTAACATGACAAGAGAAATTAATGAAATAATTGTTAAATTAAACAAATAATCTCAATATTTATATGAAATTTAAAATTTAGTCCTCACACGAAATTTAAAATTTAATATCTTTAATATAAAAAAATTTTTGAATTATTTTAGTTTTTTAAAAATATTAAATTTTAAAATATTTTAATCCTTTAATATATTAGTTATTATTATATATAATTAATTATTAATAATATTATTATCATTTAAGAAGTGTATATAGGAGGGTATATTATATATATTTATCTTTTATATAATTTAAATTATATAACATATAAAAATATAAAAATAAAATAAATTATGTAATTAATATCAAATTGGATCAAACTTGAGTTTTGAATATTAAAATCAAAATTAGTTTATTTTTTAAATGAGTTTAATATTTTTGTTCAAACTCGTCTGAAGGATATAATAATATTTTTTTAAAATCATATCAAATATTAAGCAAACTTTTGAGTTTGGACTAATAATTTAACTCTTGGATGATTCTACTATATATATATAAATATTTATGTAATTAAAATGTTTGGGTTGGTTGGAGAGATTGTTAGAAAATCTTTTAGCAATGAAACTAAAAACAAGAAAGCGTATGAAAGCAAAAAATTTAGATAAATTAGGCACTACTTTTTTAATGAAAAGGGTGCTTTCATTAAGCAAAAACAACTTATTTGGCGCGCCACACCCCCCCCCCCCCCCCCCCCCAAAAAAAAAAATCATAAAACTTGTTAGATAGAAACAAGAGGATTGTATTGTACGAGAGAGAGAACGCCTAATTTAATTAATTTTGTCCCAACACTTCACATGCTTTCGTTGCTTTTTCAGAAATAAGTTATAAAAATTCTTTTATTCACGGCGATAACAGCATTTGGTACAAAAAACACACACGCTTGCACGAACACAAGTTTTACATTCGTTAATTAACTAAGCTCCATCCAAACTCACAACACATATCCAAATTAAGAAAGTCTAAAAGTTAAACCTGACTTATCCATATTCTCTTGAGTAAGCTTCTCAAAACGTTCTACCATTGCAGGTGTGAGATAATTGCTCCAATCTCCCACTTCTGCTTTCCTAAATAAGTAGTTGTTTGGAGTTCCGAAAGGGCCAATGCCATTCTTGTTCACATCCAATTCTTTCAAGTTTCCAAAGCTACAGGTTTTGACTATTTCTTCAACTGTTCCATGTTTTTCTTCCTCATCTGTGAAAGGAAACCCCAAGAACATGGCCAACCTTTTCACATGAGAAACGATATCTTCCTTGAGATCTTCATACTGTAAAAACAATATTTTGTTGGGATTTTCTTGGCTTGCATTCCAATACCCTAAAACATGATCAAAAAATGGTCCAAACCCATTGATTCCCTGGCAGAACTTCTCAAAAGCTTCATCTAGTGACAGCGGCTCTACATTTTCTGCTCGAAGCTTGTTAGCGTAAATCCAATGAGAGATGAAAGTATCCCTCGGATTTCTACAAATGTAGACAATCTTAGAGCTGGAATCTTTAATGGAAGGTGGCAAAGAAGCTTAGGGGATGTGGGTGGCGAAAATTCTTGGCTGGTATGGATAGCTTTTTTCGAGATCTGGAAAAGGGTTATTGATGTAAAGATCAAACTCAAAGTAAGGAACAAGTTGGTGAGGGCATACGTCGCGCAAAGGAGTTTCTTCCATTGCAAATTGATTGCGGTTCACAATTGAGAAAGTTAAAGCCTTAATCCAAGTAGTGCCACATTTTGGTGAACTTGAGACATAAATCTATCAAGTGCATGGAAATTTTGGAAAGAAATCAAGCTTATTAAAACAATAGATGACACCTCCTATGATAAAATAAATATGAAACCACAGTTGTTTCTTTCATTTGCACCATTTCTTGGATTATCCTCCCATCACCTTTACTTCATCATCTTGTCGTTTTGAAACAACTAAGTCTTTAGTTTCTAAATCCATGATTAAACTTGCAGCAATGAGAGAGAGTAGAAATGAATATGAAAACTTCTACATAGTTCTCTTTTTGCTTATATTATTATTTGAGGGTGGCTTCCTTGTTTTAGGATAAGAATAAATTATAGATTTTAAAAGTCATTTATGTTGAATTTATAAATCATTTATCAAAATAATTATCGCTAATAAAATTTAAATCTAAATTTTATAAAAAAATATTTGAATTTTACCAACTTAATCAATCTGTTAGCTCTAAAGTGATTCTTTAATAAATTTATATAAGTTGTTCATCTAGTCCTATTCATTTTTAATTACATGTGAATTACTTTAGATAATCAAAAACATTTTTTTTAATTTTGGGTAATACTATATTCTTATTTATGATTTTTAAATTTTAATTTATAACCCCTTATTTTTATTATATTAATTTTTTTCTAAGCAAAAGAAAAATTAACGAAATTGTATGATCAATCTGATATCTATTGTTTATCATTAGAACAGGAAAAAAATCTCAATAATTACACCGTACTTCCTCTTTAATTTGAATTAAAATTATAAATGTTTTTTTTATTAATAATTTTGGTGGTTATAGGACAACATCACAATAAAGAGGGACAGATCCAGCATTAATATGGAAAGAGAAATTCTTAAATACATTGAGAGTGAAATTTTTTTAATTTTATATGTAAAAATAAGATGATAATATATATTTTTTATACATTTAAAAAATAAAATATTTGTTATTATCATAATTTTATATGTAAAATTAAAAAATTTTCACTGTTAATATATTTGATAATTTTTTATATATAAAAGATTAAATTATGCAATTAATCGTTGTACTTATATAAAATTTTAACTTTAATTTTTATAAATTAATTTAGAAAGATTAAATTCTCATATTAATTTAATTTAATAATATTAATCTAATTAATAATGATGTTACTTAATTCCTATTAAATTATCTGACGTAGTTACAGACCATGTTGATATGAATTGACTTTAATCAAATGGCATTAATTTACTGACAAGACAAGAAGAATTAATGAAATTAATTGTTAAATTATATAAATAATCTCAATATTTATACGAAATTTAAAATTTAATCCTCACACAAAATTTGAAATTTAATATCTTTAATATAAAAAAATATTTTGAATTATTTTAGTTTTTTAAAAATATTAAATTTTAAAATATTTTAATCCTTTAATATATTAGTTTTTATTATATATAATTAATTATTAATAATATCATATTAATAATATTATTATCGTTTATATTAATCAATTATATTATTAATCATTTAAATTAATATATCAAAGTTAATATTATTTTAATCAGCATAAATATATTATGTAACAAAATTTATAATGAACCAAACTATTAAATTGAATAGCATTTCTAATAAATTCAAAATAGACTATGAATAAAATGATTATTTCGTCCAACCAAGTAAAATAAAAGATTCAAACTTAAATTTTTACAAAAAATGAGCTTTATCTATTTGAAAAACGAACCTTAAATCTTAACAAAATGAAAGGAGGAAACAGTTTATTTGATCAATCGAAACATCAATATCATGAATTATAATGAAAACTTTTAATATTTTAGGTCTTCACAAAAAAATGACTTAAATAATTGTGCTAAATTAAATAATAAGATTAATTTTAAAACCAATACATATTAAGTTTAATAAATTACTTTAATATATTTAGACTCTTGAACCTATATTTGATTATAAAAAATCATTTAAATAGGAGTTTAATTTAAAGGAATAGAAACATTGCTTTTATGGATAATTTGATCATTATGGGATATAATTCTAATTCTAAAAAAAAAAATTAATAGTTTTACTAAAATTAGATAATAACAGATTGGTATCATATATTGATAAATTTGTGATAGATTTTTAATAGATTGGTTTAAGAATTTTTTTATACAGCCATGATATATTACAATTGTGACAGAAAAAAAAGATAAAATTAGTTACAGATTTATATTTTATGACAGAATATAACAAGAAATAGTGACAAAATAGTAATAGTATTTTACATAGATGACAAAAAAATATGAAAAATTTAATGACAATATATGAAAATTTTAACTAAATATTGTGATAGATTTTTTAATATTATGATAAAATATTATGAGAGAATATTATAGTAATTTTTTAAAATTCAATGTTTTAAAAAATTAGATTATTTCTAAAAATTTAAAATATTTTTTGTATTAGAAATTAAATTTCAAATTTCATATGAGTACATGGACTAAATTTTAAATTTCATACAAGAACAAATTTTAAATTTTAAATTTCGTATAAGTACAAAGATTATTTGTATAATTTAGCAACTAGTTTCATTAATCTCAATTACTACATTAACAAATCAATGTCATGTTATTAAAATCAACATTACGTCAACATAACCAATAGCCACGTTAACTAATTTAACGGAAATCATGTAACAATGTTATCAATTAAATCAACATTATTAAATTAAATTAATATGAGACTCTAATTTTTACAAATTATTGTTTAAAAACTAAAATTTAAATTTTATATAAATATAAAAACTAATTACATGATTTGACTTGTGTAAAATAATTAGACAAATAAAGGCTCGTTAAGATAAAACATAGGCATAGGTTGCTTCTCAAGGACTTTCGATGGCTCGAATGTATGTTATACTAGTCCATAAAAATTTTAGGTTCATATATATATCAAACTAGTCAAATAATTCTATTTTGTTTGTTACGTGGACATTTAAATTTTGAGGTAAACCTATTTTTGCAACATGAATCTTCATACAAGGTTGAGATAGTAGAATTTATCAAATTATAATAATGAAATAGATGATTTAAAATATTTTTAAAAAATAATAAATTTAAAAATTAATTTTTAAAAGTTATAAATGAAAAGATAGGGTATATACGCTATTTGTAAACATCGAATTTTGTTCGGATCTATTGATGTTTTAAATCACATTTTTTGTTTTTGTTTCTTGATATTAAACTAATAATAATAGAAAAAATATTGATAATAAATTATTAATATTAATTTAATATTAAAAATACAAAAAAAGAAAAAAAAAGTACCAGAAAGTAGGGGGCTGATGCCTAGCACCAGCCACCCTACAGCCCCCTACAACCTCCCGACCAGCCTTCTACCACCATCCTACTGCCACCTTATAGCCTACCTTAGCCATATCTGTAGCCACCCAGATCCCTATATACTTAAAGCCCCAGCTTCTTTCCTTTTCAATCTCTAGGATACATCTTTTATAATAAAAAGAACCTAAGCACCCCCACCTAGAAACCCCAGCTCGACCTTGCCTCGATCCCCAACCTCCACACAGCTACCTTTACCAAATATCCCACAAAACCCTTACCCACCAAAAAATAAAACAACACAGTCCTCGTTGATTAAGCGATGATCCAACAACACCAAGCTACCTGTAAAGAACAACGAAAATATATCAACTTTAGTTTTTAAAAAAAAAAAAAAGAGGAAGGAGAAACGAAGATAAAAACTTTGAGTCTCAATCTACTCCGATTGAGGCTGTTTCCAATAAAAGAAAGATCGGATCCAGAAAAAATGCATCGACGAGAGTCTTTTAGTGCGTTTTGTCATTTTTCAACCACCGACAATGGCCATCGATAGTAACCCAAGTGGAGGCCAACGTGGCAGTCAGGCATCGGATTCTAGCTAAACCAAAGAGAATTTCTTAAGCTGGAGGGATTTTTTTTCTGAAAGGAGGATGAAATGAATAAAAATAAAAATTGACTTTTATATAGAAAGCTAGAAGCAAAATGATGTCATTTTGCTTAAGGGGAAAATCCACGCGTGAACCCGAATTTGACTCGAGATCCACGTGTCTGACCCGTCTACTTGCTTTCTTTATAACCCTAACCTGATTTAACTAGACCGAGCCGAATTGTCAGTAAATCGATTTGAACCGGTTTGATCGTTTCTGCTTTGAACCTCTAAACTGAATCGAACTAATGTTAACCAGGCCGTTGACCGGTCTAGTTCATGTATTTTTTTTAATTTTCTAATTTTTTCTATATTATTTTTTTGTTATTTTGAGTTTTTTTTTAATATTTATACATGATAAATTTTAAATTTTTGTTAGAATAATTATTTGATTGTACTTAATAATAATAAAATAAAAATAAAGTAGGATAATGACTACAAAAAAATATATTAAAAATGGTTATAAAATAATAATAATATTCTAAATAATAATAATAATAATAATAATAATAGAATAATATTTTTCCTGCCTAAATGTTAGAGGGAAGAAAAACATATTTTTAAAAATAATTCTGCTTAGATGTTGAAAAATTATTATAAATTTTTTTTAAAATTAAACAGTATAAAAAGATAATAAATAATAAAATAATAATAAATTAACAATAATAGTAATAATAAATTTTCATTAAAAAAATATATGAAAAATCAATTTTTTAAAATCATAAAAATCGAACTTACCAAAAGTCCATCTAGATGTTGAAGATTTTTAGAGATGTTCGTGTTTTCTTCAATTAAAAAACCTAAACCCTAAAATCGAAAACCTAACACCAAAACCCTAAACTCTCTAAACCCCAAAACTAAATCCTAAATGCTCCAAACTCAAAACCCTTCAAACCCTGAAATCAAAACGTTAAACCCTCCCAACCATAAAACAAATCCCGAAACTTTCTAAACCCTAAAATTAAACCTTAAACCCTCCAAGTCCTAAAATTAAAACCTTAAAAATCCAAACCATAAAACAAATCCCTAAACCCTCTAAATCCTAAAACTAAACCTTAAACCCTACAAGTCCTAAAATCAAAACCCTAAAATTGAAACCCTAAAATCAAAACCCTAAACTCAAACCATAAAATTGAAGTCCTAAAATCGAAAACCTAAGCCCCAAAATCTAAAACTCGAAAACCTAACCCAAAAATCCAAAATGCCAAACCCTAAAATCCAAAAATCTCAACATTCAAATCCAAAAATCCCAAATTTGGTACACAACTCTGAACCATCATCGAAAAATTGTTCAAACTCTAAAACCCCTAAAACCCTAAATCTATTCCAAAACTTTAAGGATACGTGTGAAAATGTCACATGAAATGATTTGTTTCTGAATGTCGCCTAGATGATGGAGTATTTAGGAAACTTTGTTTCATTAAATTTTTCATATGAATCATTAATTTACATTAATAATGGGATTAATAAATAAAAAGTATAATAGTAAATTGAGGTCTTAAATATAAACAATCGTATCTAAGCCCTGCCTAGATATTGAAGAGTTGAAGTGGTCTTATTATACTGAAGAGCCCAACTTTAAAATTGCATTTCATCTTACATAACATTCATTGGCTTACATACATTAGCATGTTATCATTGGCATTCGTTTGCATCTCATTGTCCTTAATTTTTACTTGCTATCTGATAAAACCACTATGTACTTTTTCGCACAAAAATGTTTTTCAATTTACTTACTTTTAAAATTGTGCTATTATATAAAACAAAAATAACATTTCAAAGAAAATAATTCTTGATACTCTGCCTACATGTTAGAGAGTCACCAATAGTTATCTCTTGCAATGAGTGTTATTTTTATTTTAAAAGATATTGTATTAAATTTTAAGTGAAAAGAGTTATTTTAAATTCTGCCTAGATATTGAAGAATTTTAACATAATTCTTTAACTTAAAGATTATCTCGATACTCCTAAATAAAAAATTTTAATAAAATTAATTTTTTTTTCTTTTAAAATAATAAAAATGGATTATTATTAAATTTTAAATCATAACTATTTTATCCAACACCGAAAATAGTGCATAATTAAATGGTACCAATTTATGAGTGTTGTAGGGGTGCTAATCATTTCCCATACATAACCGACTCCCGAACCTAACCTAGTTTTCATAGACCAAAATTATCTTTTTTATAAACTTTAAACTTATTTTTATAGTTTTATTAAAAAGATAAACTTTTGGGTGGTAAATCATACCATAAAAAAAATTGGTGGTGACTCTTACATTTTTCTTAATTTTCAAATTCTTTATGTCTAATGGTCTCAAAACCGTTATGATAACTTGGTGACTCCACTAGGAAGTTTTGAGAGTCAGGCCAAAATTTTAATTATGTGCTATTAATAGTTATTGGATTTAATTGGTTTTATTCGATATTTAATTTAATTCCCTTTATTTTAATTTTTCAAAATATATATACATGCAAGTTAATAAATAAAATAAATTGTATGTTAGTTATTACTTTATTTTGATTTTATGTTTATGATTTATTTATGTTATTTTGATTAATACATTACTTTGCACACACTTTGCACATTCAATTACATGCATGAGCTCTAGACCCAAACTCTTTTCCTTTTAGGAGGAAGTAAAGTAGTTACGCTCTCATGAGGTGATAACCTTTCAATTTGCTAGTGAAACACTTTCACTTAGATTGAACCATTTTCGTTAGTAGCCAGTAATGGGTGATGATCAAGGAGCCTTACTAACCTATAACGGACAATGATGTGAGAAATAGTCTGAGAACCTTTAGACATATAAATCCTAACTCAGCATATCATGAGCCATAGAAAGCTTGCCTAGGGTAGAGCCCTCCCAACCTTTTTATAGAAATAACTTAAAATTGTATTAAATTTTGAAAAAATGGATAACAAAAGAAGAGCATTTTCTTGAAAAAAATAAATTTTCTATTAACATGTTGTTCATTTATTTGGTAATTGTCCAAATTTTACATTTTCATAAAATATTTTTGAATAAAATGATTTTTTTAGCATTATCCAACAAGCAAAAAAAAAGTAAAAAAAAAAAGTTTTCAGAAAAAATTAAAGATTTTTCTTAAATTTTTTGTTTATTAGCCAAATAAAAATTAATTTTCATGTCCTAATTATTTTATTATTTTTTTAAAAAAAAATTTATATTTTGTTTCATCTTTTGCATTTCATACATCATAATAAATAATACATGTATTTCATCCTATGTGCATCATAATAAGATAATATAAGCATTCCATCCCATCCGTATCAATGGATAATCCATGCATCTCATGTTATGTACATGTTGATAAGTGATATATGTCTTTCATATGCATCTTAATAGATAATGTGCATACTCCATTTCATTACATATTTAAAGATAATGTCAGTTTCATTAGGTTGGCCTAACACAAGCATTACATTCAATGTAAAAATATAATGTGCACTTGATAGGTTCATGCATTTCATACAAGTATGTTGCATTAGTAATAGGAATACATCTCATTACTCATGTGAATATGTCATTGCATTTCATGCATATGAATTCATAAATAGTACGGTCTTATGGAACATATATTGCATTTCATATCCCACTATCCTTGTAACATAACATTACATTCTTTGCACACACATTCATGGTCGACAAAATCTTATCATTTGGGTCTTGTACATATAAAACTTCATTGTCTTAAGCATATATGCATTCTATGACATTCATTAGGCATCATCGTCACATTCATGAAATGCTATATGTGTCGTATAGGTTAGAATGTTTTTGTGGCATTTATTCAATAAGGGTAATTAAATAAAATTTTTGGTCTAAGTCTCAGAATAAAATGTCTGTCTTGATAGAAATTAGAATGGCAAAAATGAGAGATCAATTAGAAGTAAAGATTAGTGCTTTGGGGTTAAATCAAAAGAAATTATGGCTTAAGCTTCGGGAGATGAAACAATAGATTGCTCAATTGATAAAAATGGTTAAAGGTAGTTGTGAAGTTGAGTTTGTTCCTCTTTAAGGATTATTATCATTTTCGATTCCATCAAATCAAGATCAACTAGCTCCTATTAGTTTTAGTACTTTTTTCGAGCAAACTAAGGCATTGGGTAATTTGAACAGTGACCAAAGTTTGGGTGAACTCAAGAAAAAAATGAGTGAACTAGCCATACAAATGACTGAGCTCAAAAGTTTAATTTTCAAGAAAGAGTCATTCGGCTTCAAACAATCATCACCTACTATCTTGAGTCCAAACCCTTAGCTAAATCCTTCTTATGACTACTTTCAACCTCTTTTCTGAGCACTTAGGATTATGCCCCCAAATTTCATGCAACCTCCAAGAATTTCACATATGAATTCACATTCACCATCTTATATTTCATAATCATTTGTTCAGTATGCTATCCCATCACCACTTTCACAGTCTAATCTTCGACCCAGAATTTTTCAATTCACTTCAAGACCAACTATAACATAATCTTTTTCAACAAAACAAACCAACCATAAGACAAAAAAACTTTAGCAACACCAAAGTAAAAACCTTTGTTGATCCAATACCCATGTCCTACACAGAGTTATACCCATTACTCCTAAAAAATTATCTCATTGCCTTTATCTCTACTGAACCTCGTAAACCACCTTTCTTTGAATGGTATGACCATAGTACTTGATGTGAATACCATTTTGGCTTCGTGGGCCATTCTCTGAAAAATTATGTAACTTTGAAACATGGGGTGCAGGGACTGATAAAAGCTGGATACCTTAGTTTTGACGCCAAAACGAAGCCAGTTATTCATGAGAACCTTTCATTGATCCATGCCAAGATAGCAGATAGTGTTGTAGGCAACAGTAAGATTGGTCAAGATGATGAATAAAAAGCTTTTAAAGCAAAGGGTTACCCTCTCTAGTAATCATAGTCAACTATTTTTGAATTTCTTAGGTGAAATAAGGGGGAGTGAGAGTAGGTCTAGCACTTTTTCGCCTCAGTCCTAGAATGGTTCATGATGTGTAAACTTGATACTTTTGAGAATGAATGAAAACTTTTTTTAACCTAAATTTTTTATGAATTGATGTCTCTCCAATTTTAACGATTGTTTGTCTAAAAGAGCCTATGAAAAAAATGATGGTTATGAATATACTTTCACTAAACTTTTAAGGAATAAAGAATGTCTTTAGATAATCCAGCCAGAATAAAAGATGGAACTCAAGTTTTTCCTCTTTAATAATAATAAAATTTAACTTACACATCATGGATCATCTGTTTAAATTCATTGTTTTCATGCTAGCTAAAGATAAAATGATGATTGTGAATATGCTTTTGTTAAACCTTCAAAGCCAAAAGATTTTTTATAATAAAATTCATGTCATGCATTTTTTGTTTTTGATAATTAATAAAAGGTTCAAGGATATCTATCCTAGGAAACGATATCAGTTAAGTCTGTGCACTTATAACACTCGAGCCTATACCAGAATCATGGAAAATGAAAATGTAATCGGATGGACAAAGTAAAAAAAGCCCAATGAGATATCAGTGAAATAGTTATGGGAATGTAATAGAACATGAACAAACAGTTGGCAAAATTAAAATAGATGTTAACAGAGTTGACAAAAGGAAAAGAGTTGTTGAAACATACAAGATAAAGAAAAAAATAATTGCTGAGGTATCATTGTATCCATTTGGGTTCACATATGTTCAAGACCCCTATATGCCATAAGCACCTCCAAAAACTCATCAACCTTTCACTAACATTCCTACTGAGTTACCCTTAGTTCAAACAAATGTCAACCCCGGGCATACTCTTCACAACTTCATTGCTGTGTCTAATGTGGATGATCTTAAAAAATTAAAAAAATTAAAAAGGATGCCAGATCCATCAAGAGATATGGTGATAAAGGATAAATTTGATCTATTAAAAAAAATTAAAGGTAATTGAAGCCTATGATACATACAAGAACATTGATACCAACGAGCTAATGCTCTTTAACACATATCACCATGTATTATCAAAAGATGACAAGTCATACTCATGATGATAAGTTGTTAATCCATTACTTTCAAGATAGTCTCACTAGGTCTACAGTAAGATAGTACGCTCAGCTGATCGAAGTAAGATTTGCTCTTGGAATGACTTAACTAGGGCCTTTCTAGCATAATACAAGCACATCAAAAATATAACACCAGATAGGTTGTTCTTACAGAACATAAAAAAAAAAAGTCAACTAAAACTTTCAAAGAATACACACTCAAATGGAGAGACATAGCAACCCAAGTATAATCACTCTTATTAAAAAAAGAAATCATCGTTCTATTTATCAACTCTTTAAACACTCCCTATTATGAAAAAATGATTGAAAATGTCTCCAAAAACTTTTTTGACATGGTGACTTATGGTGACATTATAGAAAGTGCAATCAAGAATGACAGAATTAAGTTAAAAGATACAATAGATGTTGAAGAGAGTAGTACAATAGAAAATAATGAAAGAAAAGTGCAAGCAGTCACAATTGAGGGACATTTACCTAATAACTTCATCATGTACAATCTATATCCTTTTCATCAACCTCATCACTTTATCACAGATAATATCTCTCTCTCATAACCCATATCCTTGCCAACCAAGTCAACATTTGGGCTTTTCAATAAATTTTCATCCTCAAACGACCATTCATGATCTTGTTCCTACATTTGAACCTGTCACTCAACCAATAAAAAACTAAAAGAGACCAAGGAATGATCAAAAAAATTTATCCATCCTTATTTTTCACCTTTTGCCTTAACTAATAAAATGTCAGTATCTCACTTCCGTGCCTCTGAAACAACACTAAATCTATTGCAAGGAGTTATAATCCCAATGGCAAGTATGATTATCATATGGGATTAATTGGCCAGTCAACTGAAAATTACAAACAATTGAAAAAAAAGATTAAAGATCTTATCAAGAGTGATATTTTGACTTCAGAGGTGATAGAATAATAAAAGTTGATGACTCCATCCAATTACCAAATGTGAGGAGTTGAGATGAAGAAGAAAGTCTCATTTCTAAAAAATCAAGATAGGATGATTTTCTTTTAAATCTTTTCACTGTTTATGTATGACATGTGCATGGTGTATTTAGGGGTTATCCAACTTATTTTAGAAGAATCGAATACTTTGGATCTTTTTTATGAAATTTTCTCTTTATGCATTTGTTTGAATAAAAGTCCCACATAAGTAACTTTCAAAAACAAAAACAAAAAAAAAAGAAAAAAAGAGGAAAAAAAATGGGTTTTCTTTTGTAATAAAGATGGAAGGATTCTTGAAAGAAATGGTGATTACTATTAGGAAAAAGTTTATCAAATACCTCAACACCTTTTCAAATACTTTCATGTCCCTAATCATTTAAATGATTGGACTCATCAACCATGACCCTTTAGGGAATGTGAGTTTGAATTCATACTTTAAAGGGCTGATAATCTTTTTTCGGGCAAAAAATAAAAAACGTTAATTTTGAAAGTTTGTTTTGAATTTCAAAAATAAGATACATTTTCAAATTTTTAATTGAAACACAGTTCATTATGCTTGCTTTGAATTGATGTATCAGTCAATATTATATGTTAAACTATATGAAATTGTTTGTAAACCAAAAAGACTTCAGCATTTGGATTTCGAATTTGATACATTTCATCTAAAACTTTGTAACCCTATTCTATGTCAAGTAACTTTTCACCTAGCAATCAAAGTTGCTCAAAAGTTGTAATTACAACCCAAATTTTGACCTCAATACTTTATTTATCAAAGAATCCCAAATAAAAAATTTATTTTTCCTAATTTGAAAAAGAAAATTAAATTTAAATCAATTAAGCCTAAACTATGTGAATGATCATATGACAAAAGAATACCATAAAAATGCTAGTTAATTGCGAGACATGTACAAAAGAAGCTTAAAATTTATTACAAAGAAAAGCATTTAAAACTGCATCGAAAGTTGAAAGTCAAGTGATAATATTTATATTATAGGTATCTTTATGATAGAGTAAGTAAAAATTATTTTTGTTGTAAAGATAACTGAACTTTCTCAATTCAAAATTACAATGAAATCAAAACCAAACTTTTTCAATTGAAAAGGACAATAATTTTTTCAATACTTTACTATTCACTCAGATATCAACAAGGAATGTATAAACAAATTAATATTTGTTACAAAAAAAAGTTTAACAAAAATGCATGAAAGGTTGAAAGTCAATTAATAGTATTCATATTTTATGTACCTTCATGATATGCATATCATAACTACTTAGATGCAACTTCAAACACAAAAATAAATTAACTTCTTTGATAACAATGAAAACATACACATAAGGCTAAGTTTCAAATGTCAAGCAATCATGGCAACAATTTCATAGCCAAAATAAATATTATAGCTTACACAATTTTTTATTTTCAATTAATTAACCACTAAAGGCAAAATAAACTTATCATCAAAAAATATTTACCATGAAATCTTCAAAATGATTCAGAGAAATCAATAATAACTCTAGCACTTTCACTATCCAAATAAAGTAAAGTACTAGAATTACTCAAATTAATATTAAAAGATAAAAGCAAAGTTGAATCACTATCACCTAATTGTCTATTAAGAGGAACTAAACTACTTTCACCTACGTCTACTTTATAGTTGCTAGAACCAATAAAATCATCATAACTATGTGGCCGATTAATAAGTGAAGTGAACTGAACCCTATAAAGGCATTCTTGGATTTTTGTAGCTCATGAATATTCATCACTTGTATTGCGCTATGTTTTCTAGCTTAAAAAAAAAACACAAAATGCATAAACATCAACATTTAGTATGAACCTGAAGTGAGGGACTCAAGATTAAATAAATTATGGAAGAAAAGAAGAAAACAAACCATTTTCAGCTTTTTTGTAACTTTCTTGAAGCCCTTTCATTATGTGATCCCTTTCAATTACAACATTGATAATTGGTTAATTATGAAGCGCATAAAAAATAGCCTGAAAGAATATGAGACATTTTAAATAAGGATTCAATAGCATATAAAGACGTAAATGCACATTTGTATCTTTTAGTGAATGATAACTTTACAAATCATGAGATAAGTCCTAACTTTACTTCATGTTTCTCAACAAAAATAACTTTATTGTCAGATTGAAGCATCATCAAATTGTCCTAAAATTATACCTCAAAATAGGGAGGCAAATAAGCAAATAAGTTATTACTAACTTAAAATAACATGAGAAAATTGTAAATGCTGAGTGGCATAAAAAAAGTGTATCCATTTCAAACATGATCAAAGCATATAAGTTTCAAACAACATAAATTCTATGCCTTTTAGAATCATAAGGACTAGAAGAATAAAAAGTTAGGCAAAGAGAAGAGCAGTAATTAACATTCCACAATATTATCATAAGAAAATGTGGTAGTTATATGTCAACTTCATTGAATGTAGTCAACATTGTAAAAGTATTTTAGAAGTTATTTAAGCGTGTTGCAACACGTTTTCCAAGTATAATCATAGAACCTGAAATCACAGAAACTGTAAGATGTTAAAGTAGTAGCAATTTTTCCCTTTGATAATGTACAATAAACAACAAAAACCAAAAGGTTAGTAAATATTCAATGTTTGTCATAAGAAATATTATGAGTAGAAAAATAAAATTCCTATAGTACTTACTCTTCTCTCTTTTTCTTTAGAAAGAAGTTAAGGTTCCTTAGTTGAAGGTTTGGAAAAAGACAAAAAAGGTGCAAGGAATAATTGTTAAATATTAATTAATAGAAGAGACAAATAGATCAATATTTTGATAGTCAACCATAATCTATTGATAAACTAATTAATTAGTAAAAGCAATCATTTAAGAGCATAAGAAAAATGAATAATTTTAGTAACTTTACATTCATTCTATCAACAATGACCCTTGAATGACCTACATCGCACGCAACACTTTATAAAGATATACAAAAAAAATTTGGCTTTCAAATACTGTGATTTGGTCTTTAACCATTTATAATTCTTTCATAAACTTATGTCACTGATCCTTTATCTTTTGTACTTCTTGCTTTTCTTTTTTAAAAAATTCTTCCATTTCTTTAATTCTTTCTTTAACTTATTTAAATTAGCTTTATATTCCCTTAATTTAGTAAGAAGTGTTACCTTTACCTTTGTCAGTGTAAAACCAATGAGAGATGAAAGTATCCCTCAGATTTTTACAAATGTAGACAATCTTAGAGCTAGAATCTTTAATGGAAGGTGGTAAAGAAGCATAGGGGATGTGGGTGAAGAAAATTCTTGGTTGGTATGGATAGTTTTTTTCGAGATCTGGATAAGGGTTATTGATGTAAAGATCAAACTCAAAGAAAGGAACAAGTTGGTGAGGGCATACATTGAGTAAAGGAGTTTCTTCCATTGCAAATTGATTGTGATTCACAACTGAAAAGTTAAAGCCTTAAGCCAAGTAGTGCCACATTTTGGTGAACTTGTGACAATAATATCACTATCAAGTGCTTGGAAATGTTTTTGGAAAGAAATCATAGCTTTTAAAACAATAGATGGACACCAAAATCCTTGATAGAAATAAATATGAGATCCCCACCAGTTGTTTTCTTTAGCGAGGGTTTGCACTATTTCTTGGAATTCATCCTCCCATGGCACCTTACCTTCATCATCTTGTGGTTTAGAAACAATACTAACGTCTTTAGGGATTTCTGTGGTATCCATGATGAAACTTGCAGCAATTGAGAGGAGGAGTAGAAATGAATATGAAAACTCTACATTAGTTCTTTTTTGCTATAATTATTTATAGTGAGGGTAGGCTTCCTTGTTTTAGGATAAGAATAAATTATAGATTTTAAAAGTAATTTATGTTGAATTTATAAGTCATTTATCAAAATAACTATCGGTAATAAAATTTAAATCTAAATTTTATAAATAAAATATTTGAATTTTACCAACTTAATCAATCTTTTAGCTCTAAACTAATTCTTTAATAAATTTATATAAGTTGTTCATCTTGTCCTGTTCATTTTTAATTACAGTGAATTACTTTAGATAATCAAAAACATTTTTTTTTTAATTTTGGGTAATACTATATTCTTATTTATGATTTTTAAATTTTAATTTATAACCCCTTATTTTTATTATATTAATTTTTTCTAAGCAAAAGAAAAATTAATGAAATTTTATGATCAATCTGATATCTATTGTTTATCAATAAAACATGAAAAAAATCTCAATAATTACACCATATTTCCTCTTTAATTTGAATTAAAATTATAAATGATTTTTTATTAATAATTTTTGGTGGTTATAGGACAACATCACAATAAAGAGGGATAGATCCAGCATTAATATGGAAAGAGAAATTCTTAATACAGTTAGAGTGAAGTTTTTTTAATTTTATATGCAAAAATAAGATGGTGATATATATTTTTTATATATTTAAAAAATAAAATATTTTTTATTATTTTAATTTTATATGTGAAGTTTACTGTTAATATATTTGATAATTGTCATATGTAAAAGATCAAATTATGCAATTAATCATTGTACTTATATGAAATTTTAATTTTAGTTTTTATATAATAATTTACAAAAGTTAAATTTTCATATTAATTTAATTTAATAATATTAATCCAATTAATAATGGTGTTACTTTATCTCTATTAAATTACCTGACGTGGTCGTCGAGCATGTTGACACGAATTGACTTTAATGAAATGTATTAACTTGCTAACAAAGCAATAGAAATTGATGAAATCAATTGTTAAATTATACAAATGATCTCAATATTTTTACGAAATTTAAAATTTAGTCCTTGCATAAAATTTAAAATTTAATCTCTTTATTATAAAAAAATATTTTGAATTATTTTAGTTTTTTAAAAATATTAAATTTCAAAAATATTTTAATTCCTTTAATATACTAGTTTTTATTATATATAATTAATTATTAATAATATCATATTAATAATATTAATATCATTTATATTAATCAATTATAATATTAATAATTTAAATTAATATATCAAAGTTAATATTATTTTAATTAGCACAAATATATCATGTAACAAAATTTATAATGAACCGAATTATTAATTAGAGTAGCATTTGTAATAAATTCAAAATAGATTATGAATAAAATGAGCATTTTATCTAACCAAATAAAATAAAAGATTCAAAATTAAATTTTTACAAAAAAGGAACTTCTATCCATTTGAAAAATGAACCTTAAATCTTAACAAAATAAAAGTAGGAAATGGTTTATTTGATAAATCAAAATATTAATATCGTGTATTATAATAAAGACTTTTAATTTTTTAGGTCTTTACAAAAAAAATTACTTAAATAATTGTGTTAAATTAAATAATAAGATTAATTTTAAAATCAATACATATTAAGTTTAATAAATTACTTTAATATATTTAGATTATTGAACCTATATTTGATTATAAAAAATCATTTAAATAGGAGTTTAATTTAAAGGAATAGAAACATTGCTTTATGGATAATTTGATCTTTATGGGATATAATTATAATTCTAATTTATTAGATAAATTAATAAAAAAATAATTTTACTAAAATTAGATAGTAACAAATTTGTATCATATATTAATAAATTTATGATAGATTTTTAATATATTGATTTAAGAATTTTTTTTATATTGCCATAATATATTACAATTGTGACAGAAAGATGATAAAATTAATTACAGCTTTATATTTTATGACAGAATATAACAAGAAATAATGACAAAACTAGCAATAGTATTTCAGATGGGCGACAAAAAAATGATTAAATTTAACGACAATATATGAAAATTATAACTAAATATTGTGATAGATTTTTTAATATTATGATAAAATATTATGAGAGAATATTGTAGTAGTTTTTAAAATTTAATGTTTTAAAAAATAGATTATTTCTAAAAATTTAAAATATTTTTTGTATTAGAGATTGAATTTTAAATTTCATACAAGTACATAGATTAAATTTTAAATTTCATACAAGCACAAAAATTAAATTTTAAATTTCATATGAGTACAGAGATTATTTGTATAATTTAATAACTAATTTCATTAATCTTAATTACCATATTAACAAATCAATGCCACATTATTAAAATTAACGTTACAGTGTAACTAACAACCATGTCAACTAATTTAACAAAAATTATGTAACAATGTTATCAATTAAATCAACATTATTAAATTAAATTAATATGAGATTCTAATTTTTACAAATTATTGTTTAAAAACTAAAATTTAAATTTTATATAAATATAAAAACCAATTACATAATTTGACTTATGTAAAATAGTTAGACAAATAAAGGCTCATAAAAATAAAACATATGCATAGGTTGCCTTTTAAGGACTTTCAATGGCTCGAATGTATGTTATACTAGTCCATAAAAATTTTAGGTTCGGATATATATTAAACTAGTCAAATAATTCCATTTTGTTTGTTATGTGGACATTTAAATGTCGAGGTAGACCTATTTTTGCAACATGAATCTTCATGCAAGGTTGAGTAGGAGATTTTATCAAATTATAATGATGAAATAGATGATTTTAAAATATTTTTAAAAAATAATAAATTTAAAAATTAATTTTTAAAAGTTATAAATGAAAAGATAGGGTATACACTATTAATTAAGGTTTTTATTTTTTAAAAATTTAATATCTTTACGTTTTTATATTCTAAATTTATATTTTAATTTTTAAAATATTTTGATGTAAAAAAAAAACTGAATCGAAGCAAAATCTATTGATAAGTTGGATTTGTTTATCTCTTAAATCAACCATGAAACGATTGGCCAAAAAAATGAATTGTTAAACTATTCGAAGTGAAGGATTTCAAGAAAATAATTTTTCATAAATTTATTTAAACTTATTATAAAAAATTATTGGATAAAATATCAAATTTATTTACCGTAAAAAAACTCAAGATTGGACTCAACAAGAAGCCCGTAATTGATGGTAGGCCCATTGAATCTAGATCCATTAGGAAGAGCCCAAACAATTTCACTTCCCTTTCCTCTCTTACCTTCCACTCTCCTCCAGCCGTAGCGCGCCTTCCAAACGGATAAACCTTCTCCTTCTCTTTTCGTTTCTCTGCCTTTCTCTCCACAAAGCTTTGAAAACTTCAAAAACCAAACAGCAAAAACGAAGAAAAAATTTTGAAATGCTGACAAACCCTAGCGGCGTACGAAGCACGCCGTGCTATTCTCACCCTTCGTATTTCACTTTCTCCAACCGTTGCAAACTCCTTTTATCTCCAAATTGCCCTCGCTTTCTTAGTTCCAAAAAGTCCTCTAAGTTTTGCCCTCTCTCGCTGCTTTTACCCAGAAATGGCGTTCCCAGTAACCGCTTTGCCGTTAGAGCTTTGGCGGAACCGGAAGTTTCCGAGTCGGATGCTGCTGCTGCCGACGGATGTGGTGGTGCTGGTGGTTCCTGTTTTCTGCAACCGGTTTCTGTTAAAATTCCTTTTGGAGATAGAGAGGTAAGCTTCGAGAATTTGTTGTCTTACTTTTATTCTGAAAATATTGTAGTAAATGAAGTATTAAGTAAAAGCAAATAGTGAAAAACTAGATGATGTTTGATCAAAGAACGAGCGAATTATTAAAATGAAATACAAATTTAATTTAACTTTGAAGCATGAATTTTTTTATCTAAAAAATTTAATTATGCAAAAAGATGTTAGTATTTTCTTTTGACCGAATTCACATTTTTACTCTTTGTTTGTTGAAAAAAAAAAGTAGTATTAAAAATGTAAAATTAAAAAATTGAATGAAACATTAGGAAATTCAAAATAATACGTTATTATGGGAACTTGATTCTTAAAGGTTTTAAGAAATGAGTATATGATGTATAGTTGATATTGTAAAAGCAGGCAAAAGTGTACGCAGTTTTTGTTAGAAAATGATGGCCACAAATGTTTTGCATTTTTTTCTAGCTCATCTTTTGCACTTTAGGCTAGTTGAAATGGTAGTTTTATTTTGGTGTTATTCCTTGTTGGGTTTTGGAGTGATAATTAGGGGAATATTGAACTCAACCTGACGTTATTTAGTTGATTACTTAAGTAATTTTGTTGCTTATTGCAGATTCTGGTTGAGACAGGTCACATAGGGAGGCAAGCCAGCGGTTCTGTAATGGCAACGGATGGAGAAACCGTAAGTTCTGATTTCCTCATATGGGTGTGTGATGTGTTTCTATGAAAACACATTCACATTCATTGCAATTAGAGATTTGTTCTGTCTTATGTGTTTTTCTCATTCGTTAAAAAACTAGTGAAGGCTTTATTTACTTTTTTGTAGATTGTATACACATCTGTTTGTTTGTCAGATGTCCCAAGTGAGCCTTCTGATTTTTTCCCACTTAGTGTTAATTATCAAGAACGTTTTTCAGCAGCAGGTCGGACTAGGTGTGTCTTCGTTTAACCCTTATATTTGTTTTATTAATTACTTGAAATTAACTTATTTATCATACTTAATGTTTTCTATTGCTTCAGCGGTGGTTTCTTTAAACGAGAAGGGAGGCCAAGGGATAATGAGGTACTAGTCACTGTTATCCAAGCATGGGAAATTTTTAATCCTTGTTGGCATCTGAAGCATTCTTGGAACTATGGACATGCTATCAAAATATTTGGCTTCCATATTGCAGGCAATTGGTTATTTCATCCGTCCTATTATTTCATCACTTTTGTCATTTTAAATTGTCCTAACTAAAATGTTGCTGTTGAAATAGTCAAATGCTTAAGTTTCCCATATACTCTTTCATTGTTTCCATTAAAAAGTAAGACAATCCACTGGGTAAACTAAAACTAGTTGACCACTTTTTTATGTCAACTTTTCCTATTTTGGTTTTCTTAAAATGAGTATTTAATTAAATGTGACAATTGTAGGACAAGGTGAGTATTTCAATTTGGTACAGCACTTTGTGTTTGAGGAGCTATTTTCTTCAATAACTTGCTGAGAGCAGCACTATTTTAATGTTATTTTATGGCATACATATCTTCCTGAGCTACTGATTAAAATGCCTTTGAAGTTGTCATTTATCTATTATTTGTTACTTTGTTTTGTGTAGGTTCTTATTTGTAGACTGATTGATAGGCCTTTGCGTCCAACTATGCTTAAGGGCTTCTACCATGAAACTCAGTTATTATCCTGGGTAAACCTTATCTTCCCTCTAGAATGATTTCTTTTTCTCCAAATGATTCTTATATTCAAAGCTTTTAGCTGGCCTCTGTTGACTCTTATGTATATATTATGTGATGTTATTTTTGTTGAAAAATCGTTTTCTGAAATGTGATAATGTGGTGGTTCTTATATACATGATGACGTGGACAATATGTTAACTAGTTTATCTGATTAGTTGTTTTGAATTTACTCAATAAGGTTTTATAGCCTTATCATCAGTTTTTGCTAAATAAATCATTTGCGCCATTTAGTGCTTTTGCTACAAATGTTAGCTAAAATGAGATGTAACCAACCATTTGTTCTCCATGCTTGGTGAAGCTTTTTTAATTTTAAATTTTTGCTTCTTGTTTATTATTTTAACTTATGTCTAATTTGAAGGAGTGCATCCTCCTTGGACCTAATTTGTTATATTGGGTTTATGGAAAACGACTGACCTAGATTCTGACCATGCATTATCATTCTTTATGATGTTACAATATGATGATGCTTTGGAATAGAGCACAAATTATAAACTCTAATGTGAAACCTCTACTTTATTACCCCTTCATACAACTTTTAAGCTGTCATCTTTATTTATTTATTTACTTATTTTTTCCTTTTTCCTTTGTGGCAATATTAGCATGCATGCCACCTTTCTTATTGAGGAAAATACCAACACTAAACAATATCTCTGTCACATGAGTGCCGTAATATGCAATTTTATTGGACTTTGTACCTGGTCAAAGGCAGTTTTTTAATACGCAATACATGTACATGCTGTGCACCCCTGTGTGCCAGTTTTGTACAAATGTCTGACACTGATATACCTCCGACATGGCAGGATGTGTCATACATGGGGCAACATGCCAAGAATTAAAAAAAATCAGACATGGTCAAGAATTTTTTGAAATTGCCATGTTGCTGTGCCCATGCTTCCTAGGTCAAAGGGGAGACTATAATTTGGTACAATGGGAGCAGCATTAGGTGAATATTCATTGGGGAATTTACTTCCTTGTTTCCTTCTGGATTTTCTTCCATAGAGGACTATAATTTGGTACAATGGGAGCAGCATTAGGTGAATATTCATTGGAGAATTTACTTCCTTGTTTCCTTCTTCTGGATTTTTCCTCCATAGAGGATGTTTGCTCTCTCAACTCAAACTACTTGGCTACCATATCCTGTCTCTTTCTCTCGCCCTAACATTCACTTTAATATACTCAGTAGATGTATGTCCATTATGTCATTGCACTGTCTATAGCTGCAAAGCAGTTATTCTTGGCATATGTTTGTGATAGTGAATGTGAATTTTACCTTTGTATAGTTGCAAAGCAGTTATTCTTGGCAGATGTTTGTGATGGCGGATGCTAATGTTGTCTTTGTTTGATTATTGTTATACTATGAATAGCAAAAAGATTATGACCTTAATTTTATCTAGGGGCTTGCATTCTGTGTTAGCAGATATTGTAAGGGTGTGCAAAAGTAATTTAGACTTAAGGGATTTTAATGCCTTAAAAACAGATTATATCTGCTGATGGTAAGTTTGTCTGATACGTTGTGCATTTTGTGTTTGCCCTTGGTTTTCAGTGCTTGATCATTCATGCTTTCTTTCTAGAATTTGAAGCATAGTTACATGTGACTTATATAAACTTCCATTGCTTGTTTTATATCTGAATAGCATTCACCTTTTACTTGCAGGTTTTGAGTTATGACGGTTTGCACTCCCCAGATGCTTTAGCAATTACTGCAGCCGGTATAGCAGTGTAAGGCTGATAAAAGTTTTGGTCTTACTTACCTTGTGGCTTTTGTGATGTGTATATTTATATATAGGATGTTGTTTTTGAATATATATTCATCAATGCCACAGAGCTATTTCAGAAGTGCCACACTCAAAAGCTATAGCAGGGGTTCGAGTTGGTTTGCTTGGTGATAAATTTGTTGTGAATCCAACGACAAAGGAGATGGAAGACTCAACATTAGACCTATTTTTGGCAGGCACAGATGGTGCTATATTAATGATAGAGGTTAAACTTTAATCCTAATTTCTTTGTCGTACGATATAGTGGATTATGATGCGCTTTTGTACCAGTAACTTGGAACATGTGGCAGCTGATTTTGGTCTTTTCTGAAGGATCTTTATTTTTGTTTTTCCTTTTATTATTTGTTCATGGAAATATTTTGGTAGGAGTATGTGCACTCCATCTAAATTGTCTCCTATAAACTACAACCTTTACCTCTCATGTCGGAAGTTGGAGCCAGTTCTAACTCTCATATGGATTATTTCTGAATGTTTTCAGTTTTCTAGTAAATTGTTAAGTGATTGTAAGTTAAGAAAAATGAATTTTGGACTGTGTTTTCCTCTTCTTGTTTGCAGATGTCTCCTTTAATTTTGTGCTATGATTTGAATATGGCTTATGGTTGAATTATTACACAATTGTGCATCTTCTTACATCTTATTTCATTTGGGGATTTCAATAGAGAATAATGAATCTTCAGTATGAGGAACAGTAATTGAAAACATTATAAAATAATGTTTGCAGTGGAATGAGAAAGTGGACATGGTTTAAATTTAGTTAATAGAATCTAGCATGTAACCTAATTTCTTAGACGAGACGATAGAAGGATCAGAGATTTCACAAACAAGAGAGGTAACTGAAATTTATGAAGTGAGAGTAGTGCACTCACAAAGACTTTCCCTAGTTGTCATTCTCTACAGTTTGGTAGTTGGCAGCAGCTTTAGAAGTGCATGCAATGAATGTGGGTAAATGTTGCTCTTCTTGAAATGCATTATCTTTTCCAAGGAGTTTCTTGTACAGTGTTAATCATTGGATAAGTTGCAGTTGTGGTCAGAACTTGAAAGTTGAGTCTGGGAGAGTGAGCACTTACTAGGTCATCGTCTGATGTACTTTTATTTGACCCATACATTTAACAAAAGGGATTGACCTAGAAATTAGTAATATTGATGCTATTTTGAAGTAGGTGGCCTGCGGGACATAAGTTTGTTAATGAATCAGTGCTCGTGTGAGCATTTCACACATGCAAAACAGATACATAGATGTGGGGCTGACTTATGGTAATGAGTTTTGCTATTTAGTAATGGAGCTTGTGCTTCTGGATAATTGAATGTTAGGAGGTACATAAATAAGCAAAAAAGGTAAATGGTCCAAGAAGGATCATTTGAGATAAAGCTGCTCCACCCCCAATTGTTTTCATATATTGTGTGTTTTTATCATTATTATGAGCTTAAAGGGCGTTTATCATTTCACTTTGCTTTCCTGTGTATATGTTATTTATGGGTTGCACATTGTTCCAGATTTCTATTCTTGATTCTTTTTAATTAACTATTACTCATAGGCATTCTGACAGTCATAGATGTTTGCAACGTTTATTCCTTGCAGGGTTATTGTGATTTTCTATCAGAAGAAAAGTTGCTGGAAGCAGTACAAGTTGGGCAGGTTGTTTTTTATATCTAAGTATGTTGCTTATCTGGTATTTCATTTTTTTAAGTCATAAGTTTTCACTGTCCTGTCATTTGAGGAATTCCGTTTTATATTCCCATGAGAGTTGCTATTTCTTCATGCAATAGCATCAATCCACTTCTCTGGTTGAATCCTGTAAACCAGAGAGAGAGTGTGTGTATGTGTGAGAGGTGAAGACTTGAATTGAATTTGTTAAATTCAGAATTTGGCAGTTATTGTGAAAGCCCCAAAAGGAATTTCAAACTGAATTCTATCGAAGGAAGGCTTGGATTCTAACCTTTTGGCCAATATTTTCATTTTTGTTTCAGAATACACTTGTCTGGACTAAATCAAACTGTGAATATTTCTAGCTTGAGAAGTGTCTTGTTTTCTGCATGATGATGTATGCCTTATTTTTATCCTTATATGCTGCTTTTCTAGATAAATATTTACATTTTAAAGGCTTGTTCTTTTCTTCCTGTCACTTTGATGTGCATGCTACATTCTATTCTTACGAGTTAGTTGTCTTGTCATATCTTTGTTTACCATCATAATTTTGAAACCTTTATTTAGAGGAAACCATTAAACACCTTTTGAGGAAGTTTTGTGTTTCATTTGAAGCAGATTATCCAATATATCTTTGTTATATTCATAATAGGAAACTCAATGGGCAAGTTTGAATGGAATAAGCATTCTGTCTTCACCCTTACCTTTCTTGGCTGGGACCTGTTCTATTTTACAAGTTGAAGAGATTATATTCACTGGCATATGTACATATTTGCATATGCATATTCAAATGCAGTTTTGCATTTACCATATCCTTCCTGTATAATTATGCTGAAAGATGAGTTGATTAACATTTTCCCTTCAGAATGTGATATAAAGCATCCTACAACAGCCACAATATATTAAAAAAAAAAAAAAAAACAAATCTAGAGATTTTTTTTATTATCTTGATTATAACATTTAAATCTTGTCCATTTCACTAATACCAGGATGCGGTGAGAGATATCTGCACCTCTGTGGAGTCTTTGGTTAAGAAGTGTGGGAAACCAAAAATGCATGATGCAATCAAATTGCCACCTCCTGAGCTTTATCGGATTGTGGAAGTATGGTTCTTCTCTTCTGTTTCCGTTAACATGTATTTTCTTTTCTTTCTTTTGATTTTTGAATTAATTTGGTTATTATTTTTCAGATATAATTCTATTGTCTTTGCTAATATATGTGATCTTGTCCAATGATGTAATACTTTTATTATGCTAGTAAATGTTCAATTTCCAAATCAATTACAGAAGCTAGCACTTATTTGTTTTAACAATTGGAAATTTTGAGCAATTAGTGGTGATGCAGATAATGCTGATCATTTGAGAATCTTACCTGAGAATAGCATGAAAACTTTGTAATTATAATTGAAGGTCCTGTCTCTCAATGTAATGTAGTTATAGCACTTTCAACAGTTTAAATATTATAAGAAATGGTTCCTTCCCAATCGCTTCTCCATAAAGGAAGAAAATGAGAGTAAGGGAAGTGAATAAGCACTAGATGTGGACAGTTCTACCTTCTACAAAAGTTTTACTAAAACTATAAAAGGCCAATATCTGATGCTTGAAAAAGAAATTGGTGAAACTTTGTTTTTCATGTGTATTTACCTCTCATCTATCTTTTCTTATGCAAATTCCTTTATAAAAATTGTACTTCGTGGTAATGTACTTTGTGATTATTTGCAATATACAGAAAATTGCTGGTGATGAATTGCATAAAGTGCTGCAAATTAGGAGTAAAATACCAAGAAGAAAGGCCATCTCATTGTTAGAAGAGAAAGTTATTAACACACTGACAGATAAAGGCTATATCAGTACAGAGGATACACCAGGGACTGTTGAAACAATCCAAGACTTGCTTGATGAGGAAGATGAGGATGAAGAAATTGTTGTTGATGGTGAAGTAGATGAAGGTGATGTGCACATAAAGCCGGTTTCTCGAAAATCCACTCCCTTGGTGAGTTGTGATTGGGGTAATCAGGCATTTTAATTGCTTGTCTTGTAATATCCTGTTAATATTCGAAGTTGTTTCTCAAGTCAATAACACAATTTTTATTCCTGTTGTCCTATCATAGTTTACTGAGGTGGATGTGAAGCTGGTATTTAAGGATGTTTTATCCAAATTCTTACGGAGACATATTGTGGAGGTATGAAGGCTTGTTGTCAATGACAAAATGAAAATTTTGGGTTTGAATAATCATTGGTGGATGATAACTTTTATCAGTATTTAATTTTTAAGAGTTCTACTGAATCTTCATTTCTTCCCCAAAGCAATGAAGTAGTGACTCTGAAACTGTGAGGAGGCAGCTTTTTCCTTTATCCCTGGAGGTTTACATTTCTTCTGTCTGTAATCTTTTATTTTCCTGATTGTTAAAGTAGTTTAAAGTGAAATCAGTGTTAATCCTGTGAACTAGATTTTTGTGTTTCTTAAAAGTCAAACCTGTATTTTCTAAGGCCATGTTATCTTTTTCATTGGCAATTTGCCTTTTTGGCTTAATCTTGCAGATTAAAGATCCAATAAGTTCTATGATTTCTATTAAGATTTGGTGTTCACGTTTTCTACTAGTTTTTTGCTCTAAAAAACATTATTTTGCTCTTGACATTTTTGTGAAGCAACAAATCATATCATATAACTCCAGTAGCATCTGAACAGCCTGTTTATGCTTGATTACGTTGAGAAAAGGTGAATAACTTTCATTTGCTTCATGGGGATGTATCGCTTTTCAGCCAAACGTGATTCCTTCCAAGCGCATCCACTTTCTTAATGTTTTTTCCTTGAAATTTGCAACTGTTACAGGGAGGAAAAAGAAGCGATGGGAGGTCCCCAGAAGGGATACGTCCAATCACATCAAGATGTGGATTGCTTCCAAGGGCCCATGGAAGTGCTCTCTTTACACGTGGGGAGACACAGGTTTGTAGAAGTGCAGTGCTCTTGCTGATAAAATGTTTAATTGTGCACCTATCATCTTTCTGTTACTACATGCATGCTTGTTTTTGGGATATGGATAAACACTAGAGGTGATTTACATAAGCCTATATGACTGCTACTCTGGCTCATTTGATATTTTCTGAATTCTGGTTAAGTTTGCATTAAAGTGTCTCCAAAAGTAACATTTAGTTTCATCATTTCACATGTTTGTTTCATGATAAAAAAATTCTGCATTTTTTGTCCATTTATTTTATCTGCATGATGCTTAGTTGCTTACTGCTATGTTTTCATTATTCCTTATTTTGTTTATTCTCATCCATCTTTCTTTTAGTCACTGGCGGTGGTCACACTTGGTGATAAACAAATGGCACAAAAAGTGGACAATCTAGCAAATGTAGAGGAATACAAGAGGTTCTATCTTCAGGTTGGTTTAAAACATTTATTCTTCTATTCTTTTCTTCAGTTATCAACTATAGTTCCTTTATGTATATACTAGTTTCTATTTTCATGAGAGTGAACTTGTCAAATTTGCAATTAATCATTGACATCACTCGTTAGACATTTGTCTTCAAGAAGTACCTTACTATTATGAAATTGAATTGATATCAAAGACCATAATATACTTTATCTTCTCTGTTTAATTTTGGAACTATTACTGAAATTCTGTTGCAATGTTAGCTTCTAAGATAAAACTATCCAATGGAAAATATACCTATCCTAACAAGCTAGGGACTGCAGCTTTAATTGGATGGTGTGTGAATTTTCCATTTACCTGCACATAGGAGTGACAAACATGGATGGTAGTTGTGGAAACTGAATGTATATTGAAAAACTGCTTATATGAATTATACAAGAATCTTAAGTTTATATACAACTAACTAGGGGTTAAACTAGGAAACTAAATCTTCCTTAATTCTAGGGATACAAATACTTAATTCTAGAGATACAAATATAAATATACAGATTACAAGATTACAACCAGCTATAAATAAGTGTTTTCCCACACTCCCCCTCAAGCTGGTGAATAGGTGTTTTCCATTCCCAGCTTGGAAATAATTCCTTGAAATGTTGCATTGCTGAGACCTTTAGTCAACACATCTGCAAGTTGACCCTTGGTTGATACATAAGGTGTACAAATCAACCCACTGTCTAGTTTCTCCTTTATGAAATGCCGGTCTACTTCAATGTGTTTTGTTCTGTCATGTTGTACAGGATTGTGTGCAATGCTTATTGCAGACTTGTTATCACAGTAGAGTCTCATTGGTCCATCCCACTTGATCTTCAAGTCTTCTAAGATAATCTTTAACCATAGTAGTTCACAAATCCCTTGAGCCATTGCTCTGAACTCTGCTTCAGCACTTGATCTTGCCACCACATTCTGTTTTTTACTCCTCCAAGTCACAAGATTACCACCTAAGAAAGTACAGTAGCCTGAGGTGGATCTTCTATCAGTTACTGAACCTGCATAATCAGCATCTGTATACGCTTCTAGAACTAACCCTGAATTTCTTTTGAATAAAATACCTCTCCCAGGATTGGCCTTCAAATAGTGCAATATACGGTAGACAGCCTGTAGGTGCACTTCTTTAGGACTATGCATAAATTGACTTACCACACTCACAGCATATGCTATATCAGGTCTAGTATGTGAGAGATAAATGAGTCTTCCAACTAATCTTTGGTACATCTCTCTATTTACAGCAGCATCTTCATTAGCTTCTCCAATTTTATGATTAGGATCCATAGGGGTATTTGCAGGTTTACATGCAAGCTTCCCAGTTTCCTTCAAAAGATCCATCACATATTTCTGTTGTGAGATAAAAATACCATGCCGTGAGTGAGCTACTTCAATTCCTAGGAAGTATTTCAATCTCCCTAGCTCTTTTATCTCAAATTCTCTAGCCAAACACTGTTTTAGAGATTCTCTCTCTTTTTCATCATCTCCAGTTACAATTATATCATCAACATACACTAATAAAACTGTGACTCTCCCTGAATCAGAGTGCTTGATAAACAATGTGTGATCTCCTTGACTCTGTTTATATCCCATTGCTAGCATCACTTTGGCAAATCTCCCGAACCAAGCTCTAGGAGACTGTTTAAGGCCATATAAAGCCTTTTTTAGCCTGCATACTTTGTTTACTTCTAGATGACCTCCAAATCCCGGTGGAACCTTCATATATATTTCTTCTTCCAAATCACCATGTAGAAAAGCATTCTTTACATCAAATTGTTGAAGCTGCCAATTGTTATTTGCAGCCAATGATAACAAAATCCTAACTGTATTCATCTTGGCAAAAGGAGCAAAGGTTTCCTGGTAATCCACTCCATAGGTTTGAGTGTAGCCCTTAGCCACTAACCTGGCTTTATACCTTTCAACAGTACCATCTGCCTTGTATTTTACGGTGAAAACCCATTTACACCCCACTGAATTTTTTCCTTTAGGCAACTCTACCAGTTCCCATGTCTGATTTTTCTCTAAGGCCTCCATTTCTATTTTCATGGCTTGCCTCCATTTCTCATTGGATAATGCCTCGGATAATGTAGTTGGAACAGAAATAGTGTTTAGGCTCACAAGAAAATTTTTGTGGGATGGTGAGAATTTTTCAAATGACACAAAATTAGATATTGGGTATAGTGGATGCTTGGTACATTCTCTGGTTCCTTTCCTAATGGCAATAGACAAATCATAATCACTAGTTATAGTTTTAGGAGATTCATGCTCATTTTGAGAAACAGAGTCAAAAACTGTAGTTACCTCATTTCCAGAGTTAGGATCAGGTTCTTGGACTGGCACTGGTTCAGGATCTGGAACTTTCCTTCTTGAGTACACCTGTAATTCCTTCATAGAATCAAGAACAATATTATCCTTTGTCACATCTTCTGTATTTGGAATGGGTTCAGACTCAAATTCAGTGTTTGACTTGGGCTCAGCAGAAACAGGTTTCGACTTAGAAGAATTAATTGGTGTAAATGTTGAAGAAGGGGGCAAATCAAGCAAAAAGAAGTCTTTATCCTTATCTTCCATGAATGAAGTCTCCCCCTGAAGATAAGGTTGAGTAAAAAATGGTTTATTTTCTTCAAAAGTGACATCTGCAGACACATAGAATTTTTTGGTAGGAGGATGATAGCACTTATATCCTTTTTGAGTTGAAGAATACCTCACAAAAATACACTTAATCGCTCTTGGATCCAACTTTCCCCTGTTATGACTGTGAACATGAACAAATGATGTACAACCAAATATCCTAGGTGTGAGATTGTTTGTGGTATTGAGGTTGGGATAAAATTGTGAGAGTAGTTCCATAGGAGTTTTAAATCCCAAAACTCTTGAAGGTAACCTATTTATAATGTATGTGGCAGTGAGAACAGCTTCCCCCCAATAAGATTTAGGTACATTTGCTTGGAAAAGAAAGGCTCGGGTTGTGGCTAGTAAATGACTGTTTTTCCTCTCTGTCACTCCATTCTGCTGTGGAGTATTAACACAAGATGACTCATGGATAATCCCCTCTTTTTGAAAATAGGTGGATAGACTATGGTTGAAGTAGTCTCTTGCATTATCAGACCTAAATCTCTTGATTCTCACTCCAAATTGATTTTGGATTATGTTTTGGAAGCTTAAAAACACACTATTCAACATCTGATTTGGGATTTAAGTAAAAAACCCAAGAGACCCTAGTACAATCATCTATGAATGAAACAAACCATCTCGCACCAGAAATATTAGAAATTGTAGAGGGACCCCAAATGTCACTATGAATCAAGTAAAAGGGAGTAGAACTTCTTTTGTTACTGATTGGAAAAGACACACGTCTATGTTTTGCAAATTCACAAATATCACAATGAAAATCTTCAACATTTAATCCTTTGAACAAAGAAGGAAACATGTTTTTCAAGGTTCCAAAAGAAGGATGTCCAAGACGAAAATGATAAAGCCAAATTTTGTCTTTATTGGAAGATTTTTCAGAAAGAAATGACAAAGGTAAACTATTTTTGATACTACTTGTGCTATTTGATGTCTCAAGATAGTATAGTCCATCCTTCTCCTTAGCAAGTCCAATCATCTTCCCCGAACTCTAATCCTGAAATTCACAATAAGAGGGATAAAAAGTTACTTTGCAATTCATATCTCTGGTAAGTTTTTGTATAGATATCAGATTAATAGATAATTCAGGAACATGAAGAACATTTTTTAGAACAAACGAGGGATTAACTTGAACATCTCCTAATCCTGCCACTGTGGTAAGTGAACCATCAGCAACAACAATTTTCTTATTACTAGGACACAGGTTATATGTACTAAACTTTTGTGAAGAATGTGTCATGTGGTCTGTGGCTCCTGAGTCAATGACCCAAGAACTCGTAATAGGCTTAGCCGAGACATTTAATCCATGAGAACCAGAAGCTTTACCTGAACTAGAAACTTTACCCAAAGAACATACCATAGTAGGCTTTTCAAGGATTTTCAATAAGTTTCTCAGCTTTTCAATCTCTTCCCTGTTGAACTCTCCTTGTTTCTGAGACATTTGTAGTACTCTAGTGATTTTCCCAGTTAACATTTTCTCAAATTGAGTGGTAGTGAAATCTTTCTTTGAAAGGGTTCGGCAATGAAGGCCTAAACAGGATTCGGCAATGAAGGCCTAAAAAAGTCAACAATGAAGGCTGAAAATTTTGCTTCCCAAGAAGAGCCTAAAGCGATACCATGTGGAAACTGAATGTATATTGAAAAACTGCTTATATGAATTATACAAGAATCTTAAGTTTATATACAACTAACTAGGGGTTAAACTAGGAAACTAAATCTTCCTTAATTCTAGGGATACAAATACTTAATTCTAGAGATACAAATATAAATATACAGATTACAAGATTACAACCAGCTGTAAATAAGTGTTTTCCCACAGTAGTTGATGTAGCTATTTGGTTATCATGTTTATGTCATACTTTTGAAATAGATAATTAATGTGATTTGCTTGGCATTTCCATATAATTAGTCAGATGACATGCTTGATTTTTGAAGATGTAAACACGATGAAGTGGATGAAATTTTATTTTACCATGATAGTTTTGTTGGTCAAGCATTAATTACATTTAGTTAAATTTCTCATGATATGATTATGTTGTTGGAAACCTTGCCCTGGAGGACATCTGTTGATTTTATTTTGAAAACCACTTATCTGCTTATTCGGTTCACATGCACCTGTAGTTGTATTGCAAAGTCAAAGTATAAATAGTTGCTTAATCTAGTCTTTGATTTCCTTATACCCTGCCCCTCTTAATGGGGGAAAGTTGTACTCTTGCCCTGTACAGAGCTATACATGATGCTCCTATATTTAAAGAAATATATCTGCACAACATCATAACTAATCTGCTAATTAGAAGTGCTTTTCTTGGATTCAAAAATTTTTTTTTCTAATTAAAGTGAAATTTCTTTCCCTGAGTGATCAGCTAATAACTTGCCAGTGTTTATCTGATGTTTCAGTACTCATTTCCTCCATCAAGTGTTGGAGAGGTCGGCCGAATGGGAGCACCTAGTAGGAGAGAAATTGGACATGGAACTCTTGCAGAGAGAGCTCTTGAGCCTGTATTGCCTACCGAAGATGAATTTCCTTACACCATACGAGTTGAAAGTACCATTACTGAAAGCAATGGTTCCTCAAGGTGTTTTTTAAAAATTTTAAGAGTGTCCAAAAGCTATCATGCACTTTTCTACATTCAAAACCTCTGTTTTTTTAGGAGCTTGATGTCAAGTGTTTTACTACTTAACATGAAGTTTTGTTGCATAACAGCATGGCATCTGTTTGTGGAGGTTGCTTGGCATTGCAAGATGCCGGTGTTCCACTAAAATGCTCTATTGCTGGGATAGCAATGGGTTTGGTATTGGACACAGAAGAATTTGGAGGAGATGGTACACCACTTATTCTTTCTGACATTACTGGAGCTGAAGATGCTTCTGGGGATATGGATTTTAAGGTCATCTTCATGAATTTTCTTTATAATTTGTAATCTGGTTTGTTCAATTAAGCATTCTTAGAAGATAAAAATTATGTCAATGTCCCTCTCAAAACTGGTAGGGTAAAGATAAAGTTATGTAAATTACCTTATGAAGAATGTTCTTTGCAGGTTGCTGGAAATGAAGATGCCATAACTGCATTTCAGATGGACATAAAGGTCATTGATCATATAAAATTGTTATCCCTTCTTGAGTATATAGTTGTCGTGTTTCCTCTGGTGACAACAAACCGTTTGCACTTAAATCTTCCCTTCTGGCCCCAATTATTGATTTGTGTTTCCTGTCTTTTGTTAGTTATAGATTATAATGGATGTATTATTCTTCTCTGACAGGTAGGAGGGATAACCTTACCTATTATGAAAGAGGCACTCCTACAGGCAAGGAATGGTCGCAGACGTGTTCTTGGTAATGTGAACCTGTATTCTTTTTGAACTTTTAAACCCCTTGAGTTAATAATTTGAGCCATTGCAATTTCTAACAGAGTGGGTATAGCCAAGTTTAGAATTTATATTATGGCTCTTAGACATTGAATATTGTTGGATGGCACATTGATATATTTTATTGTATGATTATTTCTATACCACATGGATTTGCTTCCTAACCGCTCTTCTCTTATCCTATATATCTCTTATTAAGAGTGTCTTAGTTAACATTAACTTTCTTTCTTATACATGTTCCTAATGAATTGGGTTTTCTTTATATGCTTAGCCACATGTACTTTAAATCTGCACTTCATTTATTCTTCAGTCTCAAATATATATCAGACATGTGCATGGCTTGAGTTTCTAACCATAGATGGTGGCATGCCAACTGTTTATTGCCTTGTGCAACATGTATTCTTTTTGGAGATTAATGAAGCATTTGGATTGCCTTTCTGGTGTTATTACTCACAGATACATGAGCTTCTTTTTATTTCCTTGGGCTGGAGAGTTCTGTGTGATTACTGACATGCTCTAGCTGTAGAAATGCTATCCAAGAAATTATAGAATTTTGTCATCTTTTAAACTAATTTATTCTTTTTTTATTCTGTATCCTCTTCTTCTTGATTGAACTCTTTAGCTGAAATGATGAAATGTTCTCCTCCCCCTGCAAAAGGTCTCTCAAAGTATGCTCCACTTATTCATATCATGAAGGTGTTCATCTTAGACCCATCCTTTTGTGTGGTTCATGATAACTGACCATCTGTGGTATCTAATGTGTTCTATGCCCTTTGCGATGTCATTTTAGGTTGCTCCAGAGAAAGTTAACATTATTATTGGTTCTGGTGGGAAGATGGTGAAAAGCATTATTGGAGAAACTGGAGTTGAGGCTATTGACACACAAGATGATGGAATTGTAAGATCCTACATGACCTTACTTTTTATTGAATTGGCATGATCATTTCACTACGGAAGGTTTCTTATCTATGCTTTTTACAGGTAAAAATCACTGCAAAGGATTTGTCAAGTCTGGAGAAGACCATATCCATTATTAGCAATCTGACAATGGTTCCAACTGTCGGTGATATTTACAGGTATTTCTTTCAGTTTCCTTTCCCATCAGATAAAACAGAGAACACAGTTAAAATTTCTATTACCATCCTGCAGTAAAGTTATCTTAAAACTACATATAGGAGATGTGCTCAATAGAGGCTCAAGCATTATTTCTGTTTGTCAAAGTACATGGGTTTGGTTCCTGCTTTGGGCCTTGGGAAACTTTTTTTAACCAAGATTGATTGCCTTCTGGACAAAACTTGACAAAGGTTACAAATTATTATGGGGAGGTTAGGGAACTAATTGTTGGTCATGGTTTTTTATTCTTGGGACCATACTTGAATGTCTTATTCAGTTAAAGTGGTGCTACTATTCAGTGTAGGAAACAAATTTTTAAGTTCTAAACTCTGTACCTCTGGAAAGTCTATCCTTTCTTGTTTGCACCTGTAGCTTGTTGATGTAGACTTGGGAAATATTTTATTCTCTGTCATCTTTCTAATCAGGAACTGTGAGATCAAATCAATAGCTCCATACGGTGTTTTTGTTGAGATAGCTCCAGGGCGTGAGGTACATATTTTTATCCTGAAATTCACAATTTTTGCCAAAAGCTTAATGTTTTTACATTCACCTTACTTTTAAGTTTTGGTAATATAAAATTTGGTTTTATATATAAAGTTTTTCCTTTGCTTTAAATTACAGTTTCATTTTTTTTTTTTATTTTGGAATTCATAAGATGAGCATGACAACTCTTATCAGTCTTTATATGTGTGTGTGTGTGTGTGTGTGTGCACTATTATTGGTGATATCTTTTGTAGTTGTCACAACTCATGACTTTTCTTTTCATAACAAAATAATTATGAATTGAAGCAGTGGACTCCATTGAAATATTGAATTAAGTGTCCCATGGTGTTTGAAATACTTACAATTTTATAAAGGAATTTATCTGAGATTTCATAGTAATGAGAATTAGGAAGAAGGAAAGATTCAAATATATCACGAAATTTGTTTTCTCAGGGACTTTGCCATATTAGTGAGCTGACTTCAGACTGGTTGGCCAAGGCAGAAGATGTAAGCATAGTTTTCTTTCCCTCTCAATTTCTTTTATCCTCAACTTACAGATGAGTTGATCACTATGAACTTTTTATTATTGTTAAAATTTTTTGCCATTGTAGGCTTTTAAAGTTGGTGATCATGTTGATGTTAAACTTATTGAGGTAAGTAACTTATTTTTGTCTTGTTGACAAGCTTATATTCAATCATAAATTAAATATGGCAAATGTCGTCCAATTAAAATTGATTTATCCATGCATTTTGGTGCTGGGTACCTACTAATCCTTACTCTGTATTGTACCAGTAGATTACCAATCTTCACTTTGTATCAAAAACTTGATATTCTATGCTTTTGCTTCTGGCTTCCTACTGCTTAATATATGATTTTTATTATATGCTTTACTGGATGTTTTAGCCATTATTTTGTTCACATGTTCACACAATACTCCGCCATTCTACTGGCTTGAGCTATATACTAGTTCTATGAATGTTAAACATATAATCAGTGAGATTTTAAAAGTGGCTTCTAAATTTTTACCCTTCATCTTGTAAATCCATCAAAGAGCTAGATTGTGACAGAATTCTTATTCTTCTTCTTTCTCTGTACTTTTCCCTTTCTTCAAAGAATATCTGTCCATTAACTGTGTCGTCTAACGCAGGTTAATGGTAAGGGACAACTTCGCCTTAGCCGCCGAGCACTTCTTCCTGTTCCTGAAACAAATCCAGAGGAACCCAGTTCAAAGCAGCCTACTGGCGACACTGCTGAAGTTATTGCTGATTCTGATAAAGCATCTGACAAAAGTACACCTAAAAAATATGCAACCGATGCCAAAGCAGATGCTTTAGCTGAAGAGAAGATTGAACAAGTCAAAGATAAAAGTAGTGCTACCAAACTTGCTAGCTCACCCGAAAGTAATTCTACAGAGAACACTCTACTGCCACGAAAGAAGGCTTTTAAGAGAATAAGGAAGAGCAGCAGTAAAGCTGTCACTGGTGTCTCTGGCAAAGATGGAGAGTAGTCGATAACTGAATGGAAGTATTATTGTGCTTATAAGTTATAATATGCTAACAATTTTTTTTTTTTTGGTCTCCAGTGACCTTGTGAGGAAGGTGACAGAAAAGCTTCCACACTTTAGAAGAAATAGAGGTATGGCTGACCTATTTTCTTCTGTTCACTGTCTCTCTGCAGTTTAATCTGATATGGTTATGGATAACCCACAATAAGAACATCTTTCTAATCTTGCTAGTTGCGTGTGGTTTATAAGAACTCTGGACCTTAGTTCAGGGTTGACGATGGACTTGTAATTTCTAATAGGGTAAGTTTTTGAAATGTCCACGATGTTGCGTACTAATTGAGCATGCAACATTAATTATAACTGGGAAAAAAGGAAAAGGCACTAAACATTTCGACGGTACAAACAATGCTTGGATTGTCTCAAATGGATGAAATGGCTACTGGATGCTCATTTCCCTAATCTTAGTAGGTTTAGATGGCTTGCAACCGAACTCTATTGTGTACGTCTTGTGAATTGGCTAATATTAGATTCTTTTTGCAGGTACATTCATCATAACATAACTGGAATCCTGCACTTGGTCTGTGAAATCTGATTCAGTAGCCGGTGTGGAACCTAATGAGATGTTGCTTCCACAGAGTAATGTTATTAAAGAAGCCAAAGGCAGAAAAGCTTGGCACAGCTTTATCTCAAGTTTTGTTTCAGTAAAAACATTTTGCTAGATGCTTGGAAAGTTTCGACGTATTGATTTTATGCTCTACCCCTGCTACCCTTTTTGTGTGCAAAACTTGAATTACTTTCATTCAATGTTCATTTAAAATTTATTGATTATTCATGTTCAACTCAAAATCATTTTATTTTCATAATACTGTGTGGCTGTTTGGTCGGACAACGCATGTCCAATTGTTTTTTCTTTTTTTTTGATAAAATGATAAGTTAATCATTAAAATAAGGAACGGTACAAAATTGTTTTAGCAGAGTCGGCCATCATTAAAATCTGTAGAAAGTTGGGAGGTTCAAATGCATTACAAAACACGGATCGGTCATGTCAGCATTGGAGCTGGTATTACAGAAGTCCCCTTTTTTGGGGTCATAGCCACCACCTTTTCTTGCGAAGGCATCGGCGCATTGATTGGCATCAAGGAAGATACTGGTTCAACATAATCGTGCAATCATGAATGAGAGGTTCAAGCACAAGGTTAGCAGAATGAGTGCATGGAGCAGTAATGAAGCTAATAACTGCAGTGGCATCGAGCTCAATTTCCAGGCGTTCAATTCGCTTGGAGATGGTAAGAGTAAGACTATCTCTAAGTGCCCCGAGCTCAACTTCCACATTAGTACTTTTTCAATGAATCTGAGGGAGCTAGCTGCCCAGTTGCCCATGTGATCCCTGGTAATAGCTCCTGCACCAGCTCGGCCTGGGTTATCAATGGCTGAGCCATCAATGTTAAGTTTATACCATGCAGTATAGGGGTCGCTCTATTTTGTTAAAGTAGATTATCTTACATTTAATAAATATTTAATTTTTTATAATTTTATATTTAAATTAAAATTTTTTATTTATAATTAATTGATTTTAAATTAAATATTTAATATGATATTAGTGTCAAAAAAATATTTTTTATTACCTTTTTCTAAATAAATTCTTTTTAATTTTTTTTATATATGTGATGAGAATGTATTAAAATAAATATTTATAATTAATTTTAAATTAAATGCTTAACACACTTTGATTGAAGGAGGGAGAGAGAACGGCGGGTTGGTGATCAGAGATGGCGTAAAACTACGTGGCTTTACTCGAGGCTCGTTGAACAATGGAGAAGCTTAGGTTGGTATCCCTGAATACAGCGGCATTCCTTGCCAACCAAATTTCGGTGTATGAAAGTAAGTTTCCATGGCATGTGCGGGTCTTGATAAGACAATTTAGAAGTCATCTAGAGTTTGAGCCAAATGGTGAGAGGAATGAAGAAGTGATCAAAAACCTTAATTAATTTACGTAATTATTTTTTAAAATTTTTTAATAAATTTCATATTTAAATGTTAATATTTTTTATTTTCAAATTAAGGGTTTTTTTTAAAAATAATTTTTAAGAACTTATATTAATTTTATGAATATTTATAAATTTATATTAAAATATTAAATAATTTAAATTAATTTCTTTTTATCATTAATTTCAAACTTAACCATAATTTTTTACATTATTTAAAAATATTAAATTTCTATGCATACAAATTTTATCCCTTGAATTAAAAAACTTGGAATTCGTAATTATCTTCTGTGGATAGGGACGCATTTTTCCTTTCTAAATGTTTCAAATAAAAGATACTATAAAACGATTTTTCATTTAACAGAGTACTTTTTTTTCAGTTATTGTAAAGTCCGAAGTCCAAAGCCCAGTATAAAACCCTGCTCTCTTGCTCTTCGCTCTTCTTTCCCGCCACTTTCTCTCTTCTTTTTCTTTCCTTATTTCTTCCTTTTCACTCAAATAACTGAGAATAAGCAAAAATTTCTTGAAAGATGTTGTGGGTTGATAAATACAGACCCAAAACTCTAGACCAAGCTATGGTTCATCGAGAAATTGCCCAGAATCTCAAAAAACTGGTACCCATTTTTTCTTTACTTCTTTAAAAAATTTTCTATTTAGTTTTAAATGCCTAATTTTTTCCCTTTTTCTTTTTATTTGTTTCAACTTCATGGATTTTTTTTCTTTGAATTAAACAGGTTACAGAGCAGGATTGCCCTCATTTACTCTTCTACGGGCCATCTGGGTCTGGCAAGAAAACCCTAATTATGGCTCTTCTTAGACAGATCTTTGGTCCCGGTGCTGAAAAGGTC
Organism: Durio zibethinus; assembly: GCF_002303985.1. The sequence continues at coordinate 9,625,083 of NW_019168004.1, forward strand.
TATTTTTTTTCCTTTTTTTTTTTTTTTTTGCGAATCTTTAATTTTTTCCTCCGATTTTAATTTTTGTTTTTATAATTGTTTTGTTAAGTGGGTAAATATTTAAGTTCCGTTGTGATTTTTTTTTCTTATTTTATTTGAGGGCCTTGAAATTTCGTGGGTTTTGAACAAAAAGAAGAAGAAAAAGGGAAAATTGAGTTGCATTTCCATTTTTCTTCTTGAGTTTTGAGTTGGGTTTTTTGTCATAGAATTAAGGGAGGAAGTTTATTGAGTTGTTTTCCATTGGATTACTGGTTTTTTTACCTTTTGTTGGTTTTCTTGTCATTGAGCTTAGAAGAATCATTTTGTTTGTTTGGTTGCAGGTGAAAGTGGAGAATAGGAATTGGAAAATTGATGTAAGCTTCACATAATGATGTAATTTTCATATCAAAGTTTCTCGACATAGTAAAATGTAATATTCTGTTGTATGCATGTGTGAATAATGCTTTCATTGTAAGAATAAAAATGTCAAATGATGACTTGCATATTAGAGCACTGAGATTGACTTTTTCATGCCTTCATCTATCAAAGGTATCCTGGAAGCTTTCTTTTAGTCCTCAATCTTTAAGAGACCTTAATAATTGATTTTACAATTTACCATTATTAACTTTTTATTCTACAATGGAGCTTATTGTTATATTGAGCATTTATGATCCATTCTTGATGGAATCATTGCCTATTTTTTCCTTTCTGCTCTCTAACTAGAATTTCCACTTTTCATTTTATTTCAGGCGGGAAGTAGAACCATTAATCTAGAGTTGACCATGTTATCAAGCACCAACCATGTGGAGTTGAGTCCAAGTGATGTAGGCTTTCAGGATAGATATATAGTTCAAGAGATAATTAAGGAAATGGCTAAAAATAGACCTATTGACACCAAAGGGAAAAAGGATATAAAGGTAATTCTCGTATTACATTCTCTCCAACCTATTAAATCCCTGTTTCATGCCTCTCTACTGGAATTCAGTGTTAAAATATGTCTAAAAAATGGCATTGCATATTTATCTTTAGTATTTAGTTCCGGATTTAACATTAATTGGGCTTGTCCTTCATATTTATTATGTCTATTTGTTATTATTCTTAATGCTTATTTCAAGTTGGTAGGTTTTTCTCTCCTTAAAATTTAGAGTAATTGCATATAAGTTCACTATTTTATTGACATAATTTCTTATGAAAGTTAGTGCTAGTACTCAATGAAGTTGACAAGCTTTCAAGAGAAGCCCAGCATTCTCTCCGTAGAACGATGGAGAAATACAGTGCTTCTTGCCGTCTAATTTTGTGCTGTAATAGTTCTTCAAAAGTCACTGAAGCAATTCGGTCCCGTTGTCTGAATATCCGAATAAATGCACCTTCAGAAGAACAGGTTGGCAAAGTTCACTATTTTTTATTAATATTTGAAAAGATACATAGATAAATTCTGAAGAACTTTCCTTAACCCTTTGTCAACCATCAACCCCTGTAATGGGTTGTCACCAAAAAGTATGATGTTTATATGCATTTTATTTTCCATGAAGAATCTTTGTTCTCTTCCTGTCTGGCTTCTTATCGGTGAGTTGAACTTTATTTCTTTAAAATTCTCTATGCCAGATCATTAAGGTGTTGGAGTTCATTGGAAAGAAAGAAGGGCTGCAACTTCCATCTGGTTTTGCAGCCCGCATTGCCGAAAAGTCAAACCGGAGTTTAAGAAGAGCTATATTGTCATTTGAGACTTGCCGTGTTCAACAGTTAAGCTCGGTGTTATCTTTTATAGATCAATAGTGCTGCAATGCATATCAATTCTGGAACTTCCCTATATATGTGTTTTTGTACTGTATTCCTGATTATAGGTACCCTTTCACAAGCAACCAAGCAATCCCGCCAATGGATTGGGAGGAATATATATCTGAAATAGCAACTGACATAATGAAGGAGCAGAGCCCTAAAAGGTTTCCAGTGCAGCAACTTAAACTATCTTCTTTCTCTGTTAGAAAATTGCTGCAACAGTTACATAATTATTTTCAGTACATATTTGGTAATGGGTTAGTTAATTACTAAAGCAAAGTTCCTATGTTAAAGATGTACTAGGTAGGATGACTAGAAGTGAATTAGGATATAAATGTCCTTAATGGTATCCTTTTTCAGTATCCTGCTTCCAGCTTTCTTATTAAACCTTTTTGTGTGTGCTTTAGGCTGTTTCAGGTTCGAGGGAAGGTGTATGAATTGCTTATTAATTGTATCCCTCCAGAGATTATCTTGAAGGTAAATACAGCTCAATGTCATGTTGTAGTCTGATATCTTCTCCAATTAAAGTTTATTTTCCTTGCTGTCTCAGAGGCTCCTTCATGAATTATTGAAGAAATTGGATGCAGAACTAAAGCATGAGGTGTGCCACTGGGCTGCATATTATGTAAGTTCAATAATCTATCCTATCTTGCATGCTTTTATAATTGATGTTGTTCCTTTCACTTCTAATCTGACGAGGTAGTATGTATTATCTTCTCTGACCAACATGAGATATCTGTTTTCTTATGGTTAAATTGTGACTGATTATTGTGTGCTTCATAGAAAATAATCATTAGCATATTGACCTTGATTCTCAGCTCAATTCTTTGGCCTTAAAACGAAGCCAGTATTCTCCCAAACCTTGGGTTTCCCTCTATTCTGCAAAACCCCAAACTGAAAAGTGAAGGAAAAAGAAGAATGACATAGATTGATCAAACATTCATGCTGCTATTTGATTGCATTTTTTTAACAAAAAATTGGGAAGAAGTTTAAAGAATCACCTAATTTACTTGCACAAAGCATAGTCCACAAAAATTCTTATTTCTCACTGGTGCAAATTAAAATGGATTATGCTTTTGGTGAAAGAAATTCTTAAATTTTTTGTACACGGTGTAAATTGGATTCTTCTTGGATTTAATTTGAAGATATCATGCCCATCAATGGCAGATCACAACCAAGTCATGAGGGGATTGGTAGAAATTTTCAAGTAATCGTGAAATGAGCGATAATTTTAGAGTTATGTGATACATTTTAGCATATGCTGGTGGCATGTAAGATGTTTTTAGGGTGATTGGATCTGGTGCTATTTTTTATGGAATGCTGAAAGTCATGAGGCATCACCCTGCTTAATGTAAAGCAATACTACTGAATTTAACTCTAGCTCTATTTCTTTGTACTAATATTTTGACTCTTCAATTTCTTTTAATTTTGCAGGAGCATAGGATGTGTCTTGGACAGAAAGCCATCTTTCATATTGAAGGTAGAGAAATTTTTCATTTTTGGATTGAGTGAGCTCTTATTCCATATGAAACCACTTAATTGTCCTTGAAAGTGAGAGAAATGTTTGTGAATTGAAGTAGACATTTCTCCATTTTCCTACAAATAAATATCTGTGGACTATGATCAGTTAACTAATATGGGTATAAAATGAGATTCAGATGAGGCCTAAAATGTTCTTATCTACTAATTACTTCAATAAATGTCACATAAGTGGTCATGTCCAAGACACAGCAAATTTTTTATTTCTTGGGCTAATGGTCATCCATTAATCCCAAGTAGTTGAAAATTTAACATTCTTTCGTTGATAGGTGAGCAATATTTTATATTCTAATGTGAGTTTTAACATATGCTCGCATTGCGGGTTTCTCGCTTGCTTGTAGTAGAAATGTTGTTTAATCCATTGTGCCAAAGCTTGGAAATCATGTTAGTTGGCTATATTGTAAAAATGAAAGGACTTATAGCCTATATTCAACCAAAATCTTAGAGATCAATTTCTGAATAATTGGTAGATAGAGTTGGCTTCTGATATATTTCAATTGCATGACATAATGTATCTCTTCTTTCTGACACATTGCTCGACAACGTGTTTCGCAGTGTAGTTTTTGGTAATCAATATCATTCATTGTTTTTTTCTTATCAATTTTGTAGCATTTGTTGCCAAGTTCATGAGCATTTACAAGGCTTTTCTGATTGCAACATTTGGCTGAAGAACCCAACCAGCAGCATCCTCACCTTTCCATCTTTTGACAGATAATTGCAATGAGACTGTTAGCATTGTTGTAATGAGTACCGAGCAAGACCCTGCATTTTTAGTTTTAGCATATAATTGCATATGGTCTTTAGCATGCCTTGTTTTCAGTTCATTTTTTCCTCGTGGACGTAATTTGACAGATGATAGAAACTGATTCCGGCTGACGATAATAATTTTGAGCAAGGACTAACTTGCAAAATCGGGAATTTCAAATAAGAGTAATATACAATTATCTAATTACTCTATTAATTTCTTTTATCCACATGTCTAGACATTTATGTAAATGATTTTTTTAAACAGACACCTATTTGGTATAAGGTTTTCATGATAACAATCCTGTAATCTCACGTAGCACATCTATCTGTTTATTTTTGTATTGTTGTATTAGTTTTTAATCATTTTAATTTTAAAACAAATTAGTCTATCGATAGGGATAACAAATGAGTTGAAATTTTTATTTTTTAATTTTTTTAAATTATAAAAAATATATATATTTAAAGATGTAATTTTTTATGTGTGAGATTAAGTTAAATTTTTTTACCTTTTTCTTTTTTAAAAATATTTAATTATATTTTTAAAAATATAAATATTTTTATGTAAAGGGCTTATATCAAATTTTCATATTGGTTTTTTAGCCTTGTTAACTTTTTTTTTAAACAATGTTTAATAAATAACTCTTTTAGAATTTTTTTTATGGGACCATTTTTATATTAATGATATGTGTGTATGTGTGTATATATATATATTATTTTTTATATTTGTAATAAATAATTTTTTATATCATATTTTTTAAAATTCAGTTGATATTAAGAGTATATCATATATTAAGTTATTTGATTTTTTTTTGTTTTTTTATTTATTTTTTTATATTTTAAAATTTCTTTAAATATGAGGCATATTTGATATGATTATAAAAATATATATTTTTCTTTTATTGTTATTTTTTAATTTAACGATTTTTAAAGAAAAATATTAAAGTAGGTGTCAGTGTCACACTCAATTTGATTTTCTCTTTTTTCGGTCTTTTTTTAATTTTTTAATTCATGATATTAATTATAAATTTTTCAAGAAAAAAATCATTTCAAATGTTGACTCAATTTTTTTTTTTTATTTTTTTCTTTATATATATTTATACTTCCTTTCTTAATGTAAGATCATTTTTTGAAAAAAAAAAAAAAAAAAAAAAAAAAAAAAAACAAACAAACAAACAAACGAATTTGTACATGTGACATCTTATTTCTTATTTTTTATTTTTTAATTAATTAAATTATTATTTAATATTTTAAAAAATTAATATTTTTAACTAAATTGAGATGTCACATATTACCTCAATAAACTTCCTTCTCCTTTTTTAAATTCTTTTTTTTCTTTTTTTTTATTTTTATCCCTTTATTATTAAATTAATTTTGCTATAATAAAATAAGACAATGAAAATGTTTATGTGGTATTCTATTTGTCTTTTTTTTTCTCTTTCACCTTTTTCTACTTATAGTTAGATAAATTTTATAATAAAATGTGACAATTGATAAAAATATCAAGATAATATGTATAGGGCTAATATCAATCCACCTTTATTTGATACAGAACGATTTTTTTAAATCAAGATCAATTGAAATGAGTCAAGTTTTTCTATAAAATATGACATTAGAGTGAAAGTGTATTTAAGATATTTTGTTTCAATTCATTTTGGGATATATACAAAAATATATCTTATTATTAATGTAATTTTACATTTGTATATATATATATATATATATATATATTACATTAATACAATAATTATTTAATATTCTAATTTTACAAATTAATATTTTAAACGTGGTACATTTTATGAACTCCTTTTTTTCATTTTTTTCGTTTTTTTTTTACTTTTCACAATTTATTTTGTTTTTAATTTTTTTAATTAAATATATCTTGTGATATCAAGGTTATTCACGTGTCATCCTTATTTGAGGTTTTTTTTTTTTACTTTTTTGTTTTTTTAATTAAATAAATTTTCAATAAAATGAATAACGATGATAAAACAAATAAATTTTAATCCATAACTTTTTTATTTGATAAAAAAATCAGTATCCAATAAATTTCAATCCATCTCATTTCGATATAGATATTTTTATAAAAACCAATATTGAATCAAGTTGGGTTTGTTTTTTATAGAAAAATGAGTACGAGTAAAAAACAAATTTAAGGTGCTCTACTCAAGTCATTCTGTCGTTTATATAAAATATATATCTTATTATCTATTTAATTTTATATAAATTTTGTAAAAAAATAATGTTAAACAAAGTGTCCATATAGTGTATTTTTTAATATATTTTTTAAATTAAATTGATTTTATAATAAAATAAATCAATTAATAGAGATGACAAAATAATCAATATCGATATAATTATATTCATGTCAATTTAATAAAGATGCTTTTGTAAAAACTTATATCAAATAAATTCGAGATAAAAGACTAATTTGAATATCCATGTGTTAACCTCATTTGAGTTATTTGTATTATTTGCTTTTTTTTAATTGCATAAAATTTTTAATAAAAAAATTGATAAATATGAATATCTAAAAAAAAATTTTGACCTACGACCACACAGATACTCAACTACTAATTTGTTGAATTTTCCATAAGCACTTTATATCAACTGAAGAACACGCTTATGAGAATAATATCAATAAATATAATGTATGACATGAAGGATGGAATGTTAGTAACAACTAAAGCTTGTTATTTCTGAGGCAAATCAAAGAAAATCTGGTGGAACTTGGTTCATGGTTGCTGATTTGTTTTATTTTAATCTCTCATTATCTGTTATGAGTTGTTCTGGACTTATTGGGTAACAGAACTTCCTAGTAGCACATCACTGGCTTCTTTTTACTGGCAATTTCAACACTGCATCACTCTCTTGGAGAGTATTAAGCTACTCCTGTTGGATTTCTTCATAATTGAATTGTGCCATTTTGTATGATGCTATAGTGAACATGCATGGAGTAAATTATTTTAGTTTCTGTCATGATCATCTGAACTGATTCAGCATGCCATAAGTTGAATAGTATATAATTAGTTAAAAAAGAATGATGTTCAGAGGCAGGTAGGATATAGATAATGAATGTGCTTCTTATCAATCAAATCTTTTATTTGAAGAACATAATCTCTTAAAGGGCCCTTACATTGTAATTTCATTGGATGTGTTGGATTTGAACCCTAAAGATATGCTTTCTGAACATTTGCTATGCCTGATATTACTCTTTTTGCATAACCACAAAATATAAACACAATTATAGTCCTGGCAAATGATGACTTTAATTGTTTGGCTTTTGTGCAGATGGACATACAATGATCCCCTTCGGGCAAAATACAATGCAAATATGGCAGCTGTTAATGCAACTATAGCGAAACCAGAAGGAAGCAAGAAGTTGAAGGGTTGGGAATTGAAATGAATGCTAGTCTATCCATCATTTGACTGGAGAGTTTCATCTTTTCTTTTTCCCGACTGGTGGCACGTTTCTTCGCCAACAGTACAGTGATTGATGCTCATGTCACGCCAAGAGCGGACAACATGCATTAACCTTGTATCGGATAAGAAAGAAAAGTACGTTAGGCGTATAAATATTAGTGTTACATATTTTAATAAATTAATTTTGTAAAAAAAATAATGATCACGTGATAAATGATAATTCAATTTTATGTCAAATTTTTTAGTACGAAATAAGGTAAAATTGACTAATTTAATCATTTAATAAGATGTCAAGATAATATATAGTAATAAAAAGTTAGACCATATTAAATATTTCAAAAAAAGTAGGTAAGATGTAATCTTGACGAGAGTATCACAAACAAACATGAATAAGAGAGAATATCATACTAAGATATTAAGATAAGACATGGTGATAAAAAGTTTGACCATGTCAAACATTTAAAAAAAAATAAGTAAGGTGATAGCGTTGATCAAAATATTATGAAATTGGATAAAAAAAAATATCATGTTAAGTACTTAATAAAATAAATATAATAAATTAATTTCACATCAAATAAGAAAGGAAAGATTGTTGAATATATAAACGTTGACATTCAACATTCAACAAGCTGGTTTTACAAGCAAAAGATAATGGCCATGTAACACTTCCATTTGGCATATAAAATAGAGATGTTAAAGATTAATGAATCATGACTTTGGCATTTTGCCTTTTAGCGTTGGGGAAACTGGATGCAGCGGGGAAGTCAGAAATATGAAAAAGGAAGGGTTAAATAGTAATTTTATTAAGAAAAAGAGAATCAAGTATTATTTTTGGTGGTTTGAGGAATTCTGTTACGATAGCGTAAAAAAATTTCGGGGGGATCACGACCCCCACCAGTCCCCTGGCTACACCCCTGGCTCTATGTATGATGAAGTAAAATTGTTTCAATCGATTGCAGTTTAAGATTAATTGATTAAATTTTGTTAAATTATTAGATTTCGTCTATTTGATAATTCAACTAAATCAAAATTAAATTTTAATTAATTATAATAAAATATTATAAATTTAAATTATTATTAAATTTTAATTTTAAAATATTTTTGATCTTTTAATTTTTTTTTATATAAGATGTTTTTGAAAATAAGAATTTAAACTCTAAATCTGGATATTATTTCCTCATTAATCAATTAAGTTAAATTTCTGGTTCAAACTGTTTCTTTATTAGAATACAAAGAACTCATCGTCAAAGACCAAAAAATAGAAAAAAAACTTTGTGAAAGAGACAATTAATGTGAAAGATGACAAAAAGCATGCAAAGAATCTTAAGCATGAACTGGTTATAAAAAACAGAAATTCATGGTTTGTTGCAATTAATAGAATAGCCTTACACCATTCTCTTTCTCTATCCACGCTGCAACTATAAATTCAGCCTCCACAAATGGAAAATTCTTGTGGCAAACATTTTTTTTCCCTAAAAGTGAAATAAAAAGGTTGACAAAAACAGGGGAAATCCACCTAATCTAATATGCAATTGGTATTTGAAAGAAATGGGGAGTCATATTCCTTTAGGATTTGCTCTCCCCAATTCAAGAAAGATGACTTGAAGTTTGAAGTTGAAGAGAATGGGTTGCTCAAGGTGACTGGGGTCAACAATGATCAAAGCCTGTGCTTCATTTGTGCTAAATATCGACTCCCCAATGATGCCAATGCCAATCGGATTGCGGTTTCCAGTGTTTCATCTACCAATGGTCATTTTACCACTGTTACAATTCCAAGGATGACGGAAGGATCAGTTGATCTTCAGCTTAGATTATGACACCAATACTTTGCTGTTGTTCTTTTCACGAAATGGAAGTTTTCCCAAAAATTAAATTAAAAAAAAATAAGGATTAATTAGGAATTTCCCAAGAAAACTTTATTCTCGTGGTCCTTATCAATACTATGTTTAATATGAAATAAAATATCAGATTAAATATCTTTTAAATATTATCTCAGAATTTAAAAGTAAATATTACATATATTAGGGAAACTAGCAATGAAAGACCTATTGATATTGTGAAGTTCAAAAGGGAAAAAAATAGTTTTTGTAGTGAATATAATATGATTTAATTGTATAATTGAATAAATTCTTGTATGAGTGAAAGCAAGCATGAATTCGAAAAAAATAAAATTTCTTCAGTGTGTTTTTTCAGAGGCTATTTGGCCCTTTGGGCTTTGGTTTTTGAGGAAGAATTGATGGGTTATGAGTACTGGGGATGGATTTCATATATAATTGAGTTACTTGAAGCCCATTTTTTTATATGTTTGAAGCCCAAATCTTTGATAAGATTAAAGCTTATTTAGAATTGGTGTCACGTTTGTTTTCCAGCTTTTCTTTTCTGTCTCCCATGGCAGAAGAATTTCCTGAAGAAGTCAATTCCCCACAGCCTCCTCCAGTAACTCTCTCTTTTCTCTCTATTTACTTTAAATTTCTATATGTTTTTATGTGTGTATGTTTGTATGTTCATGTATGTGGACTGATGCTGGCAGTGGTGGGATGGCAATTGTCTCATATAATTGTGATATTGATTGAAACTTTGAATTTTGATGCTAGTTTATTAATGGGGTTTATCAATTCTCATCAGATGTTCCATAAAAAAACTGATTGATATTTTGATTGTCTGTTGTTCTAGATTTTGAGGGCAGTGACACTGATTGGATTATTTGTTTTTAAAATGCTTTTGTTGAATATGTAGTTTTTGGAGGTTATATGCAAAAGTTCTGGTAAGAAAAGCCGGTTTGCAGTGGGTACCAAGGCCGGATTTGCAGTGTCATTGATTAATAGAAAGTTGGGTATTGGAGCTCCTCTTGCTTTGCATATTGAAGCAGTTAAAGAAGGGGAGGAACCCATTAGCTTTGGCCCTGATGCGGTTCTTGTTAATTATGACAATGGTTGGAAGTTGCAAACAGTTACTGAATTGGATTTTCCAGGTAATTGAGTATTATCAATTCAAAATATATTGTGATCTGGAATGTTGCAATTATGTAGGTTCTGATTTTTCATACCCTTGTCTGTGTTTTGGTTTAGGCACCAGAAAAGAAGATGCTGTTCGTGGAGTTTCAACACAGATCCCTTTTGTAAAGGTAATAACTTCCTCTGGTATTTCTTTCCATTCAATAATTTAATTAGGAGGTTTTCAGTGGAAAGTTTTGGTTATGCTTTGATGAGAAAGAACAAATAAATTATGGTAAGTCATAATCTGGATAAAAAAACCTGAAGAGAAAACCTAAAACCCATTTCATTGGGTCCCTTAGAGAGTAGAGATAGTCTAGTTAAGAATAACATCTCCCTGTTTAACCGCGAACTTTTTTTTTATGTACGAAAGGGGCTACAGCCTGGGAATAAGAGAAGGGATTGCAGGTACTGAGATTTGAGGTCCTGACCTGTTAGATGCCACCTCTTAAAGGTGGTTGCATGAACCAACTAAGCTAAACTCCAAGTCCAACTTTTCCCCCTTCAGTTGCATATCTACAGCTCTAAGAATATTCAGAGTTATAGTAGTATTGTAGTAGTTAATACACGGAGGAAGTGTTTGTAAAGAGTGAATGCTAAATGGAAAACCTTCCATACTGTGATGACTACACTTGCTGCTCCCTCATAATGTATGCTAAAATTTGAGGTTCTATCACTACTGTAACTTATTTAAAAGCTTATGTACCTTTAATTAAGTAGTCTTCTTCATCATCTATGTTGATATGTTCATCTCTTTCCTTCACGAAATACGCTAGGGTTGATGATGCTTTATCATTTCCTGCCTTAAAATGTTTTATATGCTTGGCTGAAATACATTTTTTTTCTTTGTTTTCAATTTGACAGAACTTTGATGACTCTCATTCTGCTAAGGGGGCTTCAAAACCAGGAATCAGTTTTCTTTACATCGCAAAAATACTGGCAGCTTTTATTTTGATGTTCGTGTTGGCTGGAATTTTCATGTTGGCTCTTGAGAATCTTCCTAGACTAATTTTGTTTATTAACTCGTCCATGTAACCGTGTTTCGATCTCAAAAATATATTTGATTTCTGCATCTTTGAACTCTTTGGAAACAAAAGCACTGCAGGGCCTAAAGCTAATTCTGCTATATAACTTATGCTTTTTCTGTGTTGAGTGGTAAAGAGTTCTTGGGTTTTACCAATTACCCAGTACATTTCCTTCCTGGGTCGGTCCAAGCATGCTTGTTTACATTGTGCCTGACGAATTCATGCAACAAAATTTATAGCAAGAAACAAAAATCCATAGAAGAATTTTTTTTTTTTTATCAATCCAACGGTTTTTTTTTTTTTTTTGGATCCTGAACTCAAGATTATTTACTTTAGCAAAATATAGAGCTTACAGGAAAGTGACCTCCAATCTTATAGGATTGAATACAAAATGCATGTAGATTTTCAGACTGATATTAGGTACACAGATCATGCTTAATGCACAGGACAATGGATAAGATTAGATGATAATTATCTTATATTATATTTTATTTGTATTAATCATCTTCTTGATATAAATTGATTCAATCATCTTAAAATGAAGAAAATTATTTTAATTTATAGAATTAAATTTGTATGTCTTATTATACTTTTAAAAATTACATTAATAATTAAAATTATATAAACTTTAAGAAATGATAATTTTAACCATTAAATAGATTATCTTATACTAATCTTTAACGCATCAAATATGAAATAAAATAACATTATTTGATATAATCTTATGTATAATATCAGCTTATCTTATCATATTATAATTTTGTATACCCAACAATAAACAATAGTATAACTCTAGATGGAGCAGAGTAAATAAAATCAAGTCCATGAATAATAGCAGCTCTCCTTTCCCAAATACCAGCAATACTGTTTGCTTCCCCGTAACAAAAATGAACCTTAACTTGCACAAAAGAGACAACAAGGACCAAGCAGTCTTCTTGGCTACAAACAAGCCCCAAAGCTTAAACCATAGGTAGCCTCTTTTGTCATTTGTCCCCTGTTCCATCAAAGCTGTCAAAAAATGAAATGGTTCCTTCGAAATTATAGCACTTATGGTTATCTACTTGATTCATTTCTTGAAAGGCTACCTTTTATATCTGAAGTTTAATTATACAATCACTCTTAAAAATAACATACAATAAATCTAAAATTTAAATCTCCACCCTTTCTCTTATTCTCAAGTTGCGAAACTTGACCTTTAATGTAAGAAAAAAAAAATTAACCCTTTACTTGTCGAGAGAAATCTATCTTCAGTTCGCTAATCATTTACATTTTTCAATGAGTTTTCCCATCCTGAGAAAATATGTGACATACAAGCAAGCGACTGATTTAAGGTCATCAAACCTGCCGCAATAGATTACAATTACAATAATTGGGGATAGAAAAAATTACAAGCATACAACATTGAGATTCTTCTCTAAAACTAAGACCAACAAGCATTGGTGCAGACATATTCCACACTTCTCCCTATATCTTTTCTTTATAGTAAATTTTGATTAAGGGGCAATTAAGCCAAAGAGTCCCCAGAGGAGCGATAAATTTCATCTGCATGAGCTGCAGAAACATAGACTGCATCGAGCAGTGAGCTGTGGGTACGGCCATAAAATGCATAAACAAGAACCCCTATTACGAGCCATACAGAAACCCGAGCCCAGGTAGCAGCCCTGACAATGACATAGAACATAGTATGAGAATAATACAAGTGAAAAAGATGTACAAATTGAGTAACCATTTGATGGTACCAAAGTTGTGATTAATTCTCGATGACCAAATCAGCAGCATCCAAAGGCCACGTGAAAATAAGAGAAATAAAGAACAGGTTAATTTAGTTAACACTTACCCCAAATTAATGAGCAGGTAGACATTGATAAGAATGCAGGCAATTGGTAGGAGAGGAACAAAAGGGCATATGAAACCTGAATATATATAAATATATATCAATATTATCTCATTAATTAACCATGCATAAATAGATGAAATCATGAAGATATCAAAATGGGATGGCAAGAAAGCATACCTCCTGTATGTCCAAAGTTATGCCTAGCATCATCTTGATCTATACAGGTGAGCACAATCAGACCAGACAGAAGAAGAACACCACCAGCTCCACATAATGTGAACCGAAGAAGGCTAAAGGAAGACACCAACAACCATTAAACAGAAAGAAAAAACTAAATAATGAAACCATTTAAAAAGATAAAATTCAATGGAAAGATAATAAATAAACTTCAACCATATATACCGCAAACCACTACAAAATGACTCTCAGGGCTATTTTTCTATTATCCTATGTCAATATAAAACACCCCCTCCCCCTTTTTTTTTCATTTCAAGCACCTTAATAAAGAAAACAAAATAGTGGACATAATACATGTCCTACAGCCAAGCGTTGAAAAAAAAAATGGGCTTCAATTCTCTCTCTTCAGCCATATCATTGTATAACACCAGAGCACTGAAATTTCCTCTCCATCTCCCTCTTTTTGATCCCATTTTTTTTATATATAAATATCTGTCTTTTACCCTGTATCATGAAAGTTCCCCACCCCTTTCCCTAACTTATGATACTGAAAAGTTTAATAATGCTTAAGAATAGCAATTGTCTCAGACTCCATTAAGTTTAAAACACTGTCATGATCAACTACCTTGGAAGCCACAAATTTGAAGCTGCATATGTAAGGGTAAATGCCCCTACACATGTTAACATTATGGTCCAGCCAGCAACTTTTCGTCTGTTCTCTTCATCGAGAGTACCTGCAATAATAATTACACAGCCTTCTAAAAGCAAGGAAAAAGCCTTCAAGCACATTGCTTACGGAAGTTAGTGACAAACCAAGACATTGTATGCTGATTATTAAATTAATTTTATATGATTTCTATAACAAAAGGTGACAGAAGGCAAGGAACTTACAACTGGATAGAGCTTCTTGCTTTTCAACAATGGGACAATCAACTGCAACATTCTTGTTTCCAAGCAAAGGCTCAGAACTATCTCCAGAACTCATCTTAGGGTTTCCCCCACTAATCACCTGAGCATCACTACTATATCTTAGTGTGACAGAATCGATTGACTCCTGAAGTGATGATGGAAGTGGCACCTCATCTGGTGGAACGTATCTAAGTATCAGCACAGAAATTGCCACCATAGTAAATGCAAGAAGCGTACCCACGCTAACCTGCAAAAGAAAGGAAACTCTTAGGAGCTCTATATTGTAGGGATATGCATCCAAGGGCCAGTTAATAAGCTTAAAAGTTAAAACTCGAGGCAGAGGAGCCTAGTTCATGGAAACCTTGTGACATCAATTTTTGTGATAAAGCACCTACCTAAAGCAGACTTTTAAGCTGGAATCAAAACTCAGAAAAGAAACTAAAACTGTAAACAGCCTACTAATGTTGTATTGCAAACTTTAAATAATCAATCGGATTATGGCAACAATCAGAGATATATCATTATATGGTTATAAAATTTCCTTTTACTTTCAACTTAACGAAGAAAGGGTCACCACAGCAAGTGAATGCACCCAAGACCTAGCAAACTACAAGCATAGCATACACACAGCTGCAAGTTTAAATCCATATTCAAAATGATAAAATAATAGTGTGATCTACACCATGAGGCCCCAAAAAAGGGAAAAGAATCCAACCCCAATTGCAAGAAATGCTGGCCCTACTTACCATCCCTGCCAATTGTGAAACATCCATGAAGAATGACAATGTAGCAGCAACTATACCAGTTGCCAATGTGCTCTTGACAGGAACTTGGGTGCGTTTATTAACATCTGAAAAAAAGGATGGCAGCAATCCATCTCTAGCCATTGCCATAAGAATTCGAGGCTGAAAACACACAATTAAGTAATATTAAATAACTAAATAATGTAAAAATAAAAATATAAAGATCTATGATCAATCATGTAGATTTAGGTGCTAGGATTTTATTATTTACGGATTAAGATGATAAGTGAGTAGGTTGAAGTTCTGACAACACTAATTAAAAAGTTGATACATATCTTTACATTAATATATATATATGCAATCAACAAGTTTACATCGGTTCTGAAGTCACAATAGAATCCAAATGCTATGATAGTTGAAAAGGATCTCTAGAGTTAGTATATCTTTTGATGCAACATTGAATTGAACATATACTTTGTAGTTCTCATCTTGGGTTATCTTTAGCTCTGCAATTAGAATGATTACCAATAATTCTAATTTGAGACCATCATTTGAGAAAAAATGACAACAGTAATGTAATATGGACAATAAATATGGCCAATTAACATCACATTGATGGAATATTTGCAGAATGCCAAACAATTTCACAGTTACACCATTGGAAACTTGATTTGTACCTGAGGGAGGATAGAGCCCATCAATGTTGAGCAAAGGGCAGTAACAGCTCCAACAGTTATTATGTAACTGAAACAACAAAATAGGAAGGTTCCTCGTGTAAAAAGGTTCCAGAAAACAAAAAACAAGTACAAACACTTTGAATGCACGAACAATACTCACGCCGCCCATCGCATTCCAAGGCTAGAAAATGCAGAAGAGATGGGGGTGTCAGGATCCATTGCATAATAGGGGACCAGACCAACAATCACAACAGACACCAGCATGTACAACCCACAACAAATGGAGAGGGCTGTTGCGATACCCAGTGGCAAATCTCGTTGGGGATTCTTCACCTGTCATACATGATTTCAAATTCTTTAGATCACCAAGAAAAGACAACTTTAAATAAATGGTAAACTGCCATAAGAAAAGAAACCATATACCTCCTCAGCAGTGCTGGCAACCGAATCAAAACCAATATAAGCAAAGAAGACTGTTGCAGACCCAGCAAGCACTCCGTCCACCCCAAAGGGAAAATACCTATTGGATAAATAAGTTAAATAACAATTCTTGAAATTATCATATTGACATGGAAATACAGCAAGAAATGCCAATTACCCAGTAGGTAGTTCGTAACCAGTCCATCCACTCTTAAAACCCAGATAACCACCAGCTACTATCACAAAAATCATGGCACATACATTTGCAGTGGTGACAATGCCTTGTGCAACTGTACTCTGCATGAGAAGTGCAGAGATGCTTTAAATTTACAGTTACAAAGGATGATTGGTCATCAGCCACACAAAGAAAAGGAACTGAAATTGAAAAAGGTGATAGAAAGCACCTCCTTGATTCCCACACACAAGAGCCCAGTCACAATGAAAACCAGAACTGCAGCACATGGGTCCACCATAATATCAAGACCAGGGATATGTTGACGAGCTAGAAAAATTGGTAGACTATTTTCACCTCCAAAAAGCAAAGCCTAGATGCAAAAATCAAAACAAAATAAGTAAGAGTGCAATGCAAGTAGCAAACAAAATCACTATAACCAGTCCAGCCAAAAACAGGAAGGCAAAAAATTTTTGACTAAGAAAAATCATTATAACCAGATTAGGGGAAATGCCACGAGCAACTGCAGCTCCACCAATTGTATACTCCAGTATCAGAGCCCAACCAATCAACCAGGCAACGCTACAAAATGATATTGCTTATATCAGAGGCTGGAAAAATGATAAATCCTCGAGAATAAAGAAAGAAGAAGGATTGTACCCTTACAGCTACTTTTTATTCTTTTATCAAATAAGACTATTATTAAAGCTAAATCCTAACAATCAACTTTTCAAATTGCACGAACAAAGAACAACAGTAAGAAATGTACAAGATAAAACAAGAAAACTAGAAATTACCCTTCACCAACACAAATGTATGAATAATGATAGGCACTCCCAGCAGATGGGCAACGACTTGCAAGCTCAGCATAGCAAAACGCAGAGAGAGCAGCAGCAATTCCAGCTATTAGAAATGAAATGGTAAGAGCTGGACCAGAATGCTCTCTAGCAACTGTTCCAACAAGAATATAAACTCCAGCTCCAATTGTTGATCCAACACCTAATCACAGTGCACCAAATTTCACAATAAGCTATCTATTATAGATATCCAAAAAAAAAAAAAAAGGCAAAGAAACCATAATCTTAAAAGTAAAAGGAACTAAAATATGCCCAAGTCCAAGCTAGAAGAAATAAAATCAAACCAAACAAAACTCAAAAAGAAAAATAACCAATACATCAAAGATATCCATAATACGAAATAAGTAACAAAAACCAGTAATATACAACAAAAGTGTGAATAAAGATCCAAACCCAGCATCCAAAACACCTCAAAATCAATAAATAAAACAGCTAAAAACACAAAACTGGATCAAAATTTCCCCAAAAAGAACTAAAAATAAAACAAATAATCAAATAAACATATTGCTATAAGATAAGAAACAGTTAAACACACAAAAAGAAGATAAAAAATTTTCCCAAATAACAGCTAAACAACACAAAACCAAGAAAGAAAAAAGCTAAAAAACACAAATTCAGGTTCAAATCCCCACATTCCTCTCCCCAAAAAATAGATATCCAATTTTCCCCAAATAAAAAATAAAAAAAAAAGCAAAAAACGCAAAACCAATGTCAAGCTTTCCCGGAAAAATCTAAGACACACAAATCAAGGCAAAAAATTTCCCCTAAAAACATAAAATATTACCAATTGCTATGAGATGAGGAACTGTCAATTCTTTAGCCAATTGATGATGACCCAAACGCTTGGAATGAGCAGAATCTACCTGTTTTCTTCTTACCAAACTCTTTAAACCACCCCATGATGAACCAACACCTTCTTTTTGGGAATCAACCAAAAAACCCATCAAGAATTTCCACCCTAGTTTATCAACTTTCCCCAAATAATTAACGGTACAATTGTTTATAATGATAATTCACAAACTTATCTTTAAAAAATAAATAAAAATTTATGCACAATAAATTACAAAATGAAAACCTTTATTAACATTAAAATCCGCCCCCTGACCCCTTTCAATATATAGATTTGGTTGAACAAACCTTCAATTTTTTTTATGTTCTTAAAAGGGAATCAAAGCGGGCAGATTTTACAAGAGAGAAAAAAGTTTTGATTTTTTTCTCTCTCTCTCTCTTTGTGAATTTTTACTTAGCCTTTTTTTTAAGCAAATGGTATCTTGTGGGTTTTAAAGAAGGAAAAGGGCGCAATGAAACGGCCCGTTGCCCGTTGCCCGTTGCTTAAGAACTGACCAATAGTTGAGCTGCCCAAAAATGATCGACGTCATTTTTTCATGGATAATAATAAACCACTTGCCAATTATTGTCAATAAAAAAATCATTTGTTTTGTAAGTAAACACAACAGAAAAAATTGTTGTCATTGAGGTCAAAATGATAATAAAACGTATATATGAATGGAGAAAATGTTTACGTCATAAATTGATAAAAATCTATAGTTTTAATTGTTTGTTTTCTCAAAATTTGTTGGAAAATCCACCCCAAAAAAATTGGAAAATAGCATTAAAGTGATGGAGTCTTGACAAAAATAATTGTAATACCAAAGTAACATGTGGGTGAGTAATGTTATGCAATAAAAATGGGTTCCATGACAACCCTTTCCTATCATATTATTTCCTCTGTTTTTTTTTTTTTTTTTATGTTTCAAAATTATGCCTTTTTTTTTATAATTTAAAACTTTTTTTTATATTTTTAATTATTTTTTTATGATTTTTTATTTTTTGATATTAAAAATTATAAAAATTTTATTTTATAAAAAAATTTAATTTTAATATTTAATACATTAAAATAATTTTTTTTTCTTAAACTCCATAAAAATCAATGTAAGACAAACAAATAAAAACGAAGTGAGTATTGCTTCAATTTTAAATGGGGTGGTGCAATGAAGAAACTAATGTAAATGCAAATGATAGGTATAGTTGCAAGCATTTCATTTATAATTTTTTATTATAATTTTGCAATCATATAATTATTTATTTACATTGAATTATATAAGGGTTCTTTATTTATAAATATAAATTTCAAATAAAATTTTGATGCAGTTCACGTAATTTTAAATTGTGATTGATTTAATATATTATAATATTGTAGATAATATGTTCCAAAAATAATTATGATGATAGACAATTAAATTGGAACTATTTTAAGAAAAATAATAAAGCTAAAGCAAATAGATCAAATGAAGGAAATATACCAAGTTAAAAAGGATGGTGTCGTCTAGATAAGAGAATTAATGTTTTTGTATTATTTTTATTTTATATCAAATACGTATAAAGCACAAAAATTAGTATATTAAATTAATATTGATATATTAAATATAAAATTTATTTTTTATTTTTTTAAATCTGTATATATATTTTAAATTTTAAATTATATTACTTTTTTTTATTTTTAATTAATATTATTACCCAAATAAGGAAGCTTTTGAGATTCCATGGCACGCCAATATGCCACATTACAAGCTTCCAAATACATGTATAAAGTCTAAATAAGGAAAATGTTTTATGTTGACATTTCATTTATTTTTTAGTGTACTTTTACATTAAAAAAAGTTAATATTCTTAAATTGAAATTTCATAAACTAACTTACACATCATTTGCTTGATTATTTAAAATAATATTAAAACATTAAAAAATATTTTATATTTAAATTAATAATTCCAATAAACAAATGATATCAAAATCGAACCTAAAAATTTTTGTTAAAAATCCAACTTATAAACTGATTTAATCATGATTACAACCGACAAAAGAAGCACCATACTAAATTATTAGTAGGATGTATTTTTTTAGAAAAGAACTTTAGCAAAATTAGGTAATTGATTGCCTATTTTAAGAATATTTTGATTTTAATTGGGTCCAGTCCAAATCTACTAAATTCATAATTTTTTTGTGTGTTTTGATTTTTTTTTTAATAATACGATAATAGATATGATAATTTAAAATATAATAAAATAATATAAATAAATAAAAAATATAAAAATAACAAGATTTAAATTTTAAATAATTATTATATATAAATTTAATAAAATAAAAAATATATAATTTATTTTTTAATATAAATACAAATTTTAATATACAATTTTTATATAAAATATAATATAAATATATAATTTTTAATATTTTATATAATTCAAGTATCCGAATTATAAATGGCATAAGGGTGGTCATGTTAGCTGTTGGGCATTTTGTCACGTGACTTGAGACTTGATAGGCTGTCGGTTTAAGGCAAAAAGCTCAAAAAGCTGAAGATTGGAAAAAGAATTTTGGTCATTTGCTTTGCTTTGGGCGGGGGCCTTTGGGATTTACCAATTCTGGAACTGTTACGCCATGCTTTCTCTTTGCAAAAATAAATAAAATAAACAAATAGAAATACTAGTATTATGTACTGTTCGTAATAAAAATCCATGGGCAACCCTACCTTAAGCTTTTGGACTATTTTTTTATTGAAATTGTGGTCTGATTTAACTGTTCCAATGAAGATTCAGCACATTGAATATTAATGCCTTCCACACTCGACAATGATTAGGAAAAGCCAACAGAAATAAATTTGTAGTGGCCACCCACACCAAAAAAAATTGAAAATTTTATGAATGTTGGAGTAGAATTTGGAAATTTTCACATTAAAGCCAGTTTCTAGGCCATCCTATAACATAAAATTTCGTATGTTACTCTAGTAAAATGTGATTTGCATTGAAGTTTTTCTCTTCTAGAATTAATGATGCATACGTTGATTGTGTTTGATAAATAAAGGATTTAGATACGAGGACACATTGTTTCCATAAAGGCAGTCATTTGAATTGAATTTTCGCAGTTATATAGTCAATTTTCAACTTTAAAATTTAAATTTTAATATTTATAATTTTTTTTATTTTGCAGATTATAATATTTTTTTATAAAAAAATAAAAAATATTCTGACAAAAAAAACCTTTAATATACTTAAATCAATGGATTAAAAAATCATTCCATATATAATCAATGAAAATTTTAATTTCATAAGTATATAATATGCAATAGCATATGTTCGCATTATCACACAAAAAAATAATGAGAATTGATATATATCTTTTTTTTTTTTTTTTTTTGAGATTTATTCGGAGTTGAATTAGATTAAATCTTATAAGAAAAATAAAATTTTTTAAATTTATTTTTTTTATTTATAAAACTCGAAATTGATACTTTATTTAAAAAAAATTAAATTTTTTATCATTTGAATCAACAATCATTGATATAATATTAATTATATTAACTTTGAATATATCCATATATAGAAAGGATAGATCCCTTCAATATTCTTCAAATAGAGTAAGAAATAATAATAAATAATTTTAAAATTATAAACAGCAGGTTAGGTTGCCCATGTGTTTTCCCATCTTTCCATGTGGCTGAGACCATACCTGAAATTAAAACTACTTTTGTTTTTTGTAAATTATTATTATCTGTATTTTATAGCAGCAAGTCTCCAAATGAAAACAAAGTCCTTTTGGATCACATCCTATAAAGGAAACATGGAGGGGATCAAAAGAAAATTATGAAGATGATAGCTAGTTATATTTAGAGGTATAAATGATATATTAGTATTAATAAGTTATTCAGATTCTATTCGAATAAAATTTGAATTTGATTCGATTATTATCGAGTCGAGTTTGAACTTAAGTAATTTGATTCATCAATCGAATCGAATTCGAGTATTTTTATATCCGATTCGAGTAATTCATAAGCCTAATCAAAATTTTTATATTTAAATTTTTTTAATTATTTTAATTAATAAAATATCTCGAATTCGAGTTCGAACTCAAGCGTAAAAAATTAAATTTTTGTCGAATTTAATAATCGAACTTATTTTTACATATTAATCATGTTTAATCGAGCGAATTTGAGTAGCTCGATTTCGATTACGAATCGAGCTCGAGTTAAAAAAATGAAATTCAATCGAGTTCAAACCGAGTATCAAATCACGAGTTGAGAATCGAATTTGAACTCAAACTTTTCATTGTATTAACTCGACTCGACTCTATTACACCCTTAAGTATATCACAATTATATAGTTTCTTTGTCATAGTTTCTCCTTTCACATATTCAACTCTCTTAATATCTCCTTTCATTTGGTTATAATTAGAGTAGAAAAACTTAGACAAAATTTTTTATATAAATTTTATGAAAATTTATGTACTATATTAAGAATCTTGTATAAAACTAAAAATTTTATTTGAGTACAAATTTGAAATTTAAATTCAACACTTTGTAATTTTTTTTATTCTTAAATTATAATTTATATAATTATTTTTTTATCTTTAAACTACGATTTATTTTATACTAAAAAGAATCGAATTTGATAACCAACTAAACAAAATCAGATAATATGATTATATGTCTTTACATAAAGACAACCTATGGA
The DNA here is from genome assembly GCF_002303985.1 of Durio zibethinus. The sequence goes on from NW_019168004.1 coordinate 9,647,904, forward strand.
TTATGACTAGTAATTGTATCAAAACCATATTAATTTATTACTACATAATATTTTATTGAGAGACCAATATATGAAGCTTTCAAATTGAATTTTTTTTGGCAAGTCAAATTCTTCACGTTTAATCTTCTATATAATAGTATATAAAGTTGAATTTTGTTCCTGCCGTAGCATATATCGGCCTTTAAATATGATATTGTAAAATATAATATAGTAATACAATAAGAATACAATAAAAAAATAAAATATAAAAATAATGTGACTTAAAATTATAATAATAATTATGTATGAGTTTAATAAAATAAAAAAATTATATTTTATATTTTTTTATCAACATAAATTATTACACATAATTTTTATATAAAATATAATATAAATATATAAATTTTAATATTTTATATAATATAAATAAACGAACGTCCGACCATTGCAGGTCAAAACCTAAAACTTTCATACACTTCCATACGCTTTAAAATGATGTTGAAATGTAGAGTAGTAGATGAAAATAGGAAAAAAGAACAGAAAAATAGGGGATATAGAAAAAGAAAAGTGTGAAATGATTGATAATTGTTAACAGCCTCAAGCTCACAATTCACAAACCATTGCGTGTTAACCAAAAAAAAAGTACATGATCATGGAAGCATAAACGATAATAGTGGTCCGAAGATGAGGAAATCTCTTTGCATTATTCCTTGCATTATTGTTGCGTAAGCGAAGGAAATAATTAAGACCATGAAAATGACAAGATTAAGTAAAATCTAAAACAACGTTATCTTCTCCGGCTCAAAGGTTTCCACCTTCCATAACAGACAAACCATGTACCTTCCCCCCCAAAAAAAAAAGTTTTGAAAATTAAATGTAACAAAAAAAATATTTGGATAATGTGTATGAACAAATTATATTTAACATCAAGCATACTTTCCCACCAGAGGAAAACAATGGTGGATCAACCAAAATAGAAGAAGGATTCATCATCCAGCTCTATACATCCAGGTTAAGTCAATCACCCAAATGTATGTCATGAAAAGGTTATATACAATTTTCTGCAGAACAAATCAGAAAGAGCCTAAGCTACCATGACAATATTGCTATACAATCACATGAAAGATTTCAGTTATTCACGATGCAACAAGATTGATAATGATGCACAATAATACATTAAAGAAGCATCTTGCTGTAAAAAGATCACATGCTTAGAACGACAACCAATGCCTTCCAAGTTTACACCTGATGACTCGATGATGCGCGGTAAATTTCATCAAGATATGCTATAGGAACATACACTGCATTTGTGAGAGAGCTGTGGCTCCATCCATAAAATATATAAACTAATGCCCCTAACATCAGCCATATTGAAACACGGATCCATGTGCCTGCTCTGTTGAAAGGTATCAAATGGGTTATCAGGCTTTAAAAATACTGATAGAATATATCAGTTAGTTGATTCGAATGAGAGGCAGAGAAGATTTATGGTTAAACACTCACCCAAGACTGATTAGTAAGTATACATTAACTAAAATGCAAGCTGCGGGTAAAAACGGAACAAATGGGCAAAGGAAACCTGTAAACAGATGAATTAATCAATGCATAAACCGAACAGTAGCAGTAGTGGTATTTTAAGTATAATAACAGCATTAGATCTCCCATTGAATAAAAGTTCTTCCTTCCAAAAAAAACAGCAATTGAGATTTTCTCCTCCGAGAACAATTTTGCTTGGTTTTTAACTTCAGGAAATTCCATCAAGTGATTTGATTTGAAGACATTTTCTGAGTTCAATTGGTTTAATCTTTTTATCAGTTTAAGCACCATCAAACTGGTTATTTGTAGATAACAGCTCAAAATTTAAGAACCTTTACAAAGGAATACTCTTAGAAGCTTTAGACCGATTTGGAAACATTACATATGAGAGACAATATCAATACCATGCCCCGATTCGAAGCAAAATCTCACCCATGTTTAGTGCATAAAACTTGAACATACCTCCTGTGTGCCCGAAGCTGTGCCTTGCTTCATCCTGGTTTAAACATGCAAGAACAATCAAACTGCACAACAGAATAGCTGCACCTATTGCCCCCAAGCTGAAACGAAGAAGCCTGGCACAACCAACAGGACAATTAAAAGCATAAGAAAAGTTTGCTGCAAACTATGAGAAAAATCATGCTTAAGGTGTCATTCCACACTGGAGAAAATGCTCAAAAAGCTGAAGATTGGAAAAAGAATTTTGGTCATTTGCTTTGCTTTGGGCGGTGGCCTTTGGGATTTGCCAAATCTGGAACTGTTACGCCATGCTTTCTCTTTGCAAAAATAAATAAAATAAACAAATAGAAATACTAGTTTTATGTACTGTTCGTAATCAAAATCCATGGGCAACCCTACCTTAAGCTTTTGGACTATTTTTTTATTGAAATTGTGGTCTGATTTAACTGTTCCAATGAAGATTCAGCACATTGAATATTAGTAATATTATGCCTTCCACACTCGACAATGATTAGGAAAAGCCAACAGAAATAAATTTGTAGTGGCCACCCACACCAAAAAAAATTGAAAATTTTATGAATGTTGGAGTAGAATTTGGAAAATTTCACATTAAAGCCAGTTTCTAGGCTATCCTATAACATAAAATTTCGTATGTTACTCTAGTAAAATGTGATTTGCATTGAAGTTTTTCTCTTCTAGAATTAATGATGCATACATTGATTGTGTTTGATAAATAAAGGATTTAGATAGGAGGACACATTGTTTCCATAAAGGCAGTCATTTGAATTGAATTTTCGCAGTTATATAGTCAAAATTTTCAACTTTAAAATTTAAATTTTAATATTTATAATTTTTTTTATTTTGCAGATTATAATATTTTTTATAAAAAAATAAAAAATATTCTAACAAAAAAAACCTTTAATATACTTAAATCAATGGATTAAAAAATCATTCCATATATAATCAATGATAATTTTAATTTCATAAGTATATGATATGCAATAGCATATGTTCGCATTATCACACAAGAAAATAATGAGAATTGAGATATATCTTTTTTTTTTTTTTTTTAGATTTATTCGGAGTCGAATTAGATTAAATCTTATAAGAAAAATAAACTCTTTTAAATTTATTTTTTTTTATTTATAAAACTCGAAATTGATACTTTATTTAAAAAAAAATTAAATTTTTTATCATTTGAATCAACAATCATTGATATAATATTAATTATATTAACTTTGAATATATCCATATATAAAAAGGATAGATCCCTTCAATATTCTTCAAATAGAGTAAGAAATAATAATAAATAATTTTAAAATTATAAACAGCAGGTTAGGTTGCCCATGTGTTTTCCCATCTTTCCATGTGGCTGAGACCATACCTGAAATTAAAACTACTTTTGTTTTTTGTAAATTATTATTATCTGTATTTTATAGCAGCAAGTCTCCAAATGAAAACAAAGTCCTTTTGGATCACATCCTATAAAGGAAACATGGAGGGGGATCAAAAGAAAATTATGAAGATGATAGCTAGTTATATTTAGAGGTATAAATGATATATTAGTATTAATAAGTTATTCAGATTCGATTCGAATAAAATTTAAATTTGATTCGATTATTATCGAGTCGAGTTCGAGCTTAAGTAGTTCGATTCATCAATCGAATCGAATTCGAGTATTTTTATATCCGATTCGAGTAATTCATAAGTCTAATCGAAATTTTTATATTTAAATTTTTTTAATTATTTTAATTAATAAAATATCTCAAATTCGAACTCGAACTCAAGCGTAAATAATTGAATTTTTGTCGAATTTAAGAATCGAACTTATTTTTACATATTAATCATGTTTAATCGAACGAATTTGAGTAGCTCGATTTCGATTACGAATCGAACTCGAGTTAAAAAAATAAAATTCAATCGAGTTCAAGTCTATATCAAATCATGAATTGAGAATCGAACTCGAGCTCAAACTTTTCACTGCATTAACTCGACTCGACTTTATTACACCCTTAAATATATCACAATTATATAGTTTCTTTGTCATAGTTTCTCCTTTCACATATTCAACTCTCTTAATATCTCCTTTCATTTGGTTATAATTAGAGTAGAAAAACTTAGACAAAATTTTTTATATAAATTTTATGAAAATTTATGTACTATATTAAGAATCTTGTATAAAACTAAAAATTTTATTTGAGTACAAATTTAAAATTTAAATTCAACACTTTGTAATTTTTTTTATTCTTAAATTATAATTTATATAATTATTTTTTTATCTTTAAACTACGATTTATTTTATACTAAAAAGAATCGAATTTGATAACCAACTAAACAAAATCAGATAATATGATTATATGTCTTTACATAAAGACAACCTATGGATTATGACTAGTAATTGTATCAAAACCATATTAATTTATTACTACATAATATTTTATTGAGAGACCAATTTATGAAGCTTTCAAATTGAATTTTTTTTTGCAAGTCAAATTCTTCACGTTTAATCTTCTATATAATAGTATATAAAGTTGAAAATTTGTTCCTGCCGTAGCATATATTGGCCTTTAAATATGATATTGTAAAATATAATATAATAATACAATAAGAATACGATAAAAAAAAAATATAAAAAAATGTGACTTAAAATTATAATAATAATTATATATAAGTTTAATAAAATAAAATATATATATATTTTATATTTTTATATCAACATAAATTATGACACATAATTTTTATATAAAATATAATATAAATATATAAAATTTAATATTTTATACAATATAAATAAGTGATACCGACCATTGCAGGTCAAAACCTAAAACTTTCATACACTTCCATATACGCTTTAAAATAACGTTGACATGTAGAGTAGTAGATGAAAATAGGAAAAAGGAAGATAAGAAAAATAGGGGATATAGAAAAAGAAAAGTGTGAAATGATTGATAATTGTTAACAGCCTCAAGCTCACAATTCACAAACCATAAGTTGCGTGTTAACAAAAAAAAAGTACATGACCATGGAAGCATAAACGATAATAGTGGTCCGAAGATGAGGAAATCTCTTTGCATTATTCCTTGCATTATCGTTGCGTAAGCGAAGGAAATAATTAAGACCATGAAAATGACAAGATTAAGTAAAATCTAAAACAACGTTATCTTCTCCGGCCTAAAGGTTTCCACTTTCCATAACAGACAAACCACGTACCTTCCCAAAAAAAAAAAAAGGTTTTGAAAATTAAATGTAACAAAAAAAAAATTTGGATAATGTGTATGAACAAATTATATTTAACATCAAGCATATTTTCCCACCAGAGGAAAACAATGGTGGATCAACCAAAATAGAAGAAGGATTCATCATCCAGCTCTATACATCCAGGTTAAGTCAATCACCCAAATGTATGTCATGAAAAGGTTATACACGATTTTCTGCAGAACAAATCAGAAAGGGCCTAAGCTACCATGACAATATTGCTATACAATCACATGAAAGATTTCAGTTATTCACGATGCAACAAGATTGATAATGATGCACAATAATACATTAAAGAAGCATCTTGTTGTAAAAAGATCACATGCTTAGAACGACAACCAATGCCTTGCAAGTTTACACCTGATGACTCGATGATGCGCGGTAAATTTCATCAAGATATGCTATAGGAACATACACTGCATTTGTGAGAGAGCTGTGGCTCCATCCATAAAATATATAAACTAATGCCCCTAACATCAGCCATATTGAAACACGGATCCATGTGCCTGCTCTGTTGAAAGGTATCAAATGGGTTATCAGGCTTTAAAAATACTGATAGAATATATCAGTTAGTTGATTCGAATGAGAGGCAGAGAAGATTTATGGTTAAACACTCACCCAAGACTGATTAGCAAGTATACATTAACTAAAATGCAAGCTGCGGGTAAAAACGGAACAAATGGGCAAAGGAAACCTGTAAACAGATGAATTAATCAATGCATAAACCGAATAGTAGCAGTAGTGGTATTTTAAGTATAATAACAGCATTAGATCTCCCATTGAATAAAAGTTCTTCCTTCCAAAAAAAACAGCAATTGAGATTTTCTCCTCCAAGAACAATTTTGCTTGGTTTTTAACTTCAGGAAATTCCATCAAGTGATTTGATTTTAAGACATTATCTGAGTTCAATTGGTTTAATCTTTTTATCAGTTTAAGCACCATCAAACTGGTTATTGGTAGATAACAGCTCAAAATTTAAGAACCTTTGCCAAGGAATACTCTTAGAAGCTTTAGACCGATTTGGAAACATTACATATGAGAGACAATATCAATACCATGCCCCGATTCGAAGCAAAATCTCACCCATGTTTAGTGCATAAAACTTGAACATACCTCCTGTGTGCCCGAAGCTGTGCCTTGCTTCATCCTGGTTTAAACATGCAAGAACAATCAAACTGCACAACAGAATAGCTGCACCTATTGCCCCCAAGCTGCAACGAAGAAGCCTGGCACAACCAACAGGACAATTAAAAGCATAAGAAAATTTTGTTGCAAACTATGAGAAAAATCATGCTTAAGGTGTCATTCCACACCAGAGAAAATGCTCAAGCTTTTGGCTTTTTACTCATCAATTCAAAAGAAAAAAAATATGATATGTAGTTCTCAGCCTATCCACCTTGAGCACATTAAACTCATGTCCCACCATCCTGAAAGTTCTGAAATTAGAGTTCCATTTGTTGTCACCTCAAACTGAGTTAAGAAGAATCATACAATAAAATTAACCAATTAAACTTAACAAATTGACTTCAAACACATATCAAACCCTAAGGGAATTGCAAACAGATATTAGCTTGGCAAAGAAAACCTTTTAAAAACCTTCATTTGGCTTATATATACATGTGTCTGTGTTTATATGTATTTATAAGGCCCTAGTTGAACGAAATCACAAAAAGAAACTAAGTGATAGTGAAGCCTTAGGAATAGCTAGTAGCAACACAAATACAAACTCTTTCATCTTTTAAACTCTGTTGTGAATAAACGCATGGATCATGTCATGTTTGTCATTAAATTATGATCCTCCACATGAAGGCAGGGTTCCTTTTTCGTTTTTTAGCCTACCAATGGGAAACAGAATTCCCATACCCACCATAATGCACCAAATCAAGTATTTGACCTCACATGAGTGAGATGCCTCCCCACCACTAGAGCTAAAGGCCTTTCAAATAAAATGTGAATTCAGTATGTGCATAAGGAACAATGTGAATTTGGGAAGATAACCTGATCCTTTTAGATTAACCAAAATTATTTGTCTAGTCAAGCAAGGAATATAAGTTAGACCCTGAAGCTTCTTCTACTATTTTCTCTTGGGGAAGGACAGTGCTTTTGAGAATGATACCACAAGCACCAGATGAAGAAACTATTCAAGTAGAAGACTTCCAAAAAGCTAACAAACCTGGGAAGGTATTCAGCAGAAGCTGCCGATGTAAGAACAAGAACACCTATGCAGAAAAGGGCTATATTCCACACTGCAATTTTCCTCCTCTTCCGTTGATTTTGTTTATCTGTAAAGGAATGTGAAGCCAAAATGCTATCATTAGAGAAACTCAAAAGCAGGGAAGGAGTATCCTAAACATTCCAGGAATGAAGAATATGCATGGTGACATTCTAAACAAATGCATTGTTCATAAAAAACAATGGAAACAAAGGCTCTGCCAACTCTGAAAGCAAAAGCATCAAAAGCAGGCACATTCTGGATGATAAGAAGGAATGCAGAATATTCCAGAGAACACATTTGAGGAAACAAGCCAAGTGTACAAGTACTTTTCACTTCATTGACTATGGGAGGTCAATAAAGAGGGGTTTCTGAGTGCTCCATTAAACAAATATAACATATATTAAATTGTTGCAATAAAAAATTTCCTTGCATAATTTCATTCATGCTGCACATGGCCTTCTGAATGAACTTGTATGATCACCTTCAGTGATTTGCTTCTGAATAAGAGGATATTGAATTGATGCCTCCCCATCCACAAACTGATGTGAACTTTCTTTGACAACGTCAACATCATTAAATTTTTTTCTTTCTGTCCCCTGACTATCATCATCAAGCAGCATTCTCACTGAACCAATAGACTCTTGAAGTGATGATGGAAGTGGCATCTCATCTGGAGGAGCATATCTGAGTATTAAGATTGAAATTGCGACAACAGTGAATGCAAGAAGAGTACCTACACTAACCTGCACCAGAGATGGAAAAAAGTATCTCATGCTAAAGAGACATACATTCTTTCCCATGAAACATTTCTACATCATAGATAATAGGTATGAATCAACTTACCATCCCAGACAATTGTGACACATCCATAAAAAGAGCCAACACTGCAGCAAGGGTACCAGCTGTCACTGTGCTCTTTACAGGAACTTGGGTGTGTGTACTGATGTCTGAAAAGAACGAGGGTAATAATCCATCCCTAGCCATTGCCATCAAGAGTCGTGGCTGAAGACGTATAAATATAAAGTCACTTTTTGGAGTGACTAACAAATGTAAAACTGTAATTCAACAAATTTATAGAGCACCTCATCTCATGCAAGTTTAGAATTGGTTAAGCAGTAATAAAAAGTTGAATCAAAAGTTTAGTCAGCTGTTAAGTTCAGGAAAAATAGTTTTGCTTAAAGCTACTCTGATGCTTTTCCCATGTCAAGTGGTTAATATTTAATAACTATTCTAAATTGCCAACTGGCAATAAGCATACTACCATACCTGAGGAAGAAGTGAACCCATCAAACTTGCACAGAGAGCAGTAACTGCCCCAGCTGTGACTATGTATCTACAATTATAAACATCAAACATGGAGTTCGAAAGTTTGTTTTGGTGAACAGATCTTAAAATTTAAAGAATGATCCAACACCACAAACTACCAAAAGAATATAATACTTACGCAGCCCACTGCATTCCATTGGCAGAAAATGCTGAGGAGATAGGGGTGTCTGGATTCAATGAATAGTACGGAACTAACCCAACAATAACAACTGATACGAGCATGTACAAAATGCAACATAGTGACAAAGTCATTCCTATGCCCAGAGGGCAAATCTTGCAAAGGTCTTTTTGCCTGCCATGAAGGGGGAAAACAAAGATATAAACAAAAAAATCATAATTAAACGAATTTTTCTATAATAAGGTGCCTTGTCAATTAATATGAAGTGATTCAATGTAAAAGGAAATATCAGCTCCCATCACATGTACTTTCACTTGCACACAGACAAGATTGCATACCTGCCATCCAGTTTGTTCTAGACACATGATCTCCAAGAATAACAAACCTAAAAATGAAATTCTATTTGAAAAACATATCTATTCACTCAGGATAAATTTATGTACGAAACAAGTGAATGCTGGAATTACTAGTGGTTATTTACATGTCCTAAAAAAATTTGTCAAGTGTACTGTTTATTCCAATGGTTGGGTTCTTTATAAAAAAAATTAGAGAGAGGGAGGGACCAGAGCCAACAATAGATTATGGAACAACCGTAGCATCTCCTACTACTACACCTCAATTTGCTTCCTTACCTTACACTTTGCAAAGTCTAGAAAGCTACCTATTATGTTATTAGGAAAGTTTAGGTTAGGAAGTTTTGCATTCAACATTTGATCTATCAATTTACCCTTATGGAGGCATCTTATGTCAAAGGCCAATTTTATGCACCCTGATGCAACTTAGATGTACTGAGATGATTAATTGATGGAAAAGAGTAACAACTTTTCCCTTGGAAGTACACAAGTCAGGTACAAGAAACGTCCCATACATCTTTTATGAATCCAACAACAGAATCACATGCTTTCCGGGGCTAGCATCAAATACCATGAAAGCACTACAGGTTCTTAAAAAATTCCTCTCCCCCCCCCCCCCCCCGACCTAAAAAATTTGAAAATCAAATCTCAAGATGTAAATAACAATTATAAACACTCCCCTGAGGTTATTACAGTATCTAAATCATCTTCCCATTTTGATACTTTCAAGGGTTTTGGTTGGAAATCTTAGTATTCATGGTGCTTGTATTATCTATGGCATATGATAGATAATGGAAGGATAGCACCATGAAAATCTAGTGATACCTCTTCAGCTGCACCAGTAACTGCATCAAAACCTATATATGAAAAAAACACAACAGCAGATCCTGCAAGCATCCCATTTACACCAAAGGGAAAAAACCTGCAAAATCAAATGGAAAATGTAAACAGGAAAATATACCATACACAAGACCTAAGCAAAGTAGATGAAAAAAACACAATAGCTACCTGCTGGGATGTTCATAACCAACCCATCCAGTCTTGCAAGCCAAATACCCACCAGCTATAATGACGAAAAGCATGGCACAGACATTCACTGTTGTAACAATTGTTTGTACCAGTGAACTCTGTAACATCAAGTGTTAAATGAAGGCAATTAGAAAAACTGCATACACTTAAAAGAGAAAGATACACACAATGCAAAAGAAAAGCATTAAAATATGTTCAGGTGCAGATTAAAACCAATAGCCTACCTCCTTGATTCCAGCACACAGCAGAACAGTGACAATAACAACTAAAACTGCTGCACATGGATCCACTACAACACCAAGCTGAGGGATAGTGTGACGAACCAAAAAATCAGGCAGCTTATCTTCACCCCCAAAAATTAAGGCCTGAAATGTAGAGCAATGAGGATGTTACAACATTCACTTGAGGTAAGGTTCTCCCATATTTTCAGCATTGCACATACAATAAATTACACCATATTTTTAGAAGTAAATCCTCACTAGATTTGGAGATATGCCACGGGCAATAGCAGAACCGCCAATTGTGTATTCCAGAATCAAAGACCAACCAATCAACCAAGCAACACTGAGAGTAACCACAATCTTAGGTTAGAAACTTAAAGCAGACGCAACTATATAGAAAAACCTGGTGCCATAACTGATGTCCCGGATCTTATCCTTTGTTTAGTAATAACTGCAAGTAATTTTCAAGAAAATATAAAATGACCAACGGATTCAAATCACCTTTCTCCAATGCATATGTATGTATAATGATATGCACTCCCTGCAGATGGACAACGACTAGCAAGCTCTGCATAACAAAAAGCTGACAGAGCAGCTGCTAGTCCAGCAATGAGAAATGAAACAGTAAGAGCAGGTCCTGTGTGCTCTCTAGCAACTGTACCAACAAGAACATACACTCCAGCTCCAATGGTTGTCCCTACCCCTGGTTAACAGAGCATACATTTTACAAATGTCAAGGTGTGAGAACATTTAAATGCGACAGTCGCTCTAGTTCCATTGCACATAAATAAAATCTTCAAAGAAAACCAACAACCACCCAAATAAAGGGTTCGATAAAAGAGAATAGATATATACATGTTCATATGATATAAAGCCAAATTCAACAAGCTCAATAGACAGTCACTCTAGTTCTATCTCTATGATTGCAACTACTTCCTTCAAAAAAGAGCAAGCACAAATACGGTCAGTCTAATTCCATCTCCATGAGTAAAACTACTATCTTTATATATAAAGACACTGAAGAGAAAATTTTCACAGAAACTGCCATCATTTTGCTGCAAACAAAACCAACCAAAAAGAGAACACGTAAATAAACTGGAATCTCATATAGCAAAAACAACTCAATAAAAACAAAAATAAGGAATAAGATGAGCAAAAATAAAATAAACCCAAGTTCCAAAAATGCAATTTGAAGTAAAAAGTAATAGTGATACCAATGGCAGTAAGGTCGAGAGCAGATAGTTTCCTGGCTAACTGGTGACCTTCTCTCCTTGCATGAACTGAATCAACTTGTTTTCTTCTAACTAAGCTTTTTAAACCCTTTGAACACTTCGAAAATAGTACTCCACCCTTGTTTGGCATATTAGCAATCAAACTTCCAAATTAAAAAAAAAAAAAAGAAGGAAAAGACAGGCTTTTTTAAAGTGTTTTGTTTGCTGAAAAAATGACCAAAATAAAAAAGATTGAGTTTTTGATCAATTTAGAAGAAACCCATCTGCCCTGTTCCCACCTTCCCATCCATATTATTGGTAAATAAAAAGAAAATAAAAGAAAAAGAGCAGATTTTGATTTTGGAAATTGTTTGACTTTTTGTTTGGATATAAAATACAAACGGAGAGACAGACACAAAGAGATAATTGTTCTTAAAGATATCCATACGTGAACGTGATGATTGCGTGTAAAATAACATCTTTTTCTATTAACCGCTAAAATGCCCATCCAATGCATAATTAAAAATATAATAATAATAAATTCAGGATTTAATCATCTAGTTAGTTTTTTTTATGAGAAACATCAACGTTCTTATTAAAAAACAAAAAACATTAACAAGTTTGAAATTCAAAGATAATCATTTTGCTTTTGGGACACAGTTTTTTTTTTTTTTTTTTTATAATTTCTCAATGGGATATCTTATTTCAATCTTCCCAACAAAATTAATTAATTTTATGGTAGAGCTTGTTAAGAGATTAATCACTCACATGATTTTTCACTTGCATTTTGTTGATAAATAGGATAATATATACTAATCGGTTGTTTTGGATTAAGGATTTTCTCTGTTCATTTCCCTTTTATTTATTTTTAAAAAACAAGTATGATTCAAACTTAGGTTTAAAGATTAGAAATACATTTAGCCTTGTATCATACATGGTTTGTGTATGAAATTGAAATGTGAAAATGGGAGTATAATATCATTATGTGAACATTTTTTAGGTAATGATTCGATGAATCTTCTTAAAAATAATATTTTTTTTAATATTAACTCACGTTAATATTCAATATTTTAATCGAATTAATATGAATGTTGGTTGAATTTTTAAAAATTATAAATTTAAAAGAATATAAATACATAATATCATCTTCAAGTGAATTAAGTGGTATGAAGTTATCTTCTCACTTGAATTTATTTTAAAGAAATGGTGGTTTGTGAAATTAAGCCCACAATCACGTCTAGGTTCATGGTGCATTATTGCAGTGCACAATCACGTCTAGGTTCATGGTGCATTATTGCAGTGCACCGCATAAATTTTTTTTTTTTAGGCAGCACGGGCTTTTTTGCTTATTAATATCCATGAAATTGTATAATCTATTGCCTTGTAAAGATTTTTAAGAAAGGAGGGAAAAAAAAAGAAAGAATAATTACTTTATTTTGGATTACACAATGAAAGATACTTCCATTTCATCCGAAATTCAAATTCAACTAGTGCAGTCAGTGCTTTTTAGTATGCAGAACTATTGGTGTTGGCATTTTATTCTCCCAAAACATGTGCTGAGGAGGATAAATAAGCTTTGTTCTGGATTCTTTTGGAAAAGAAAAGAAGGATAAGCAAAAGGAACTCGAGTAAGTTGGCAAGTATTATGTTATCTTAAGTCTGAGGGAGGGCTAAGAGTTAAAGATATCTTGACCTTGAATCTGGCTTGTGTTTTGTAGAATATCTGATCGATAATTGTTGGAAAAAGTTATCCTTACGAAGAAACAGAAACATATCAGTAGCAGCAAACTAATTGGTGGAATCGGCGGAAATTGCTTCAAACTAGGGGTGTAAACGAGCTGAACCGAGTCGAATAGTGAGAAATTCGAGCTCGAGCTCGACTCATAATTCGGGACTCGATACTCGACTCGAGTTCGATCGAGTTTTATTTTTTAAGCTCGACATCGATTCGTGATCGAATTCGAACTACTCGAGCTCGTTCGATTAAGCTCGATTAATATGTAAAAATAAGCTCGATTCGTATACTCGATAAGAGTTCGATTATTCATGCTCGAATTCGAACTCAAACTCGAATTCGAAATATTTTATTAATTAAAATATTAAAAATATATTTAAATATAAAAGCTCGATTAGGCTCGCGAGCTACTCGAGTCAGATATAAGAATACTCGAATTCGGCTCGATCGATAAGTCGAGTTACTCGAACTCGAGTTCGACTCGACAATAATCAAACCGAATTCGAGTTTTTTTCGAATCGAACCCGAGTAGCTTGCGAGTGCTAATGTATCATTTACACCTTTACTTCAAACAAGGTAGATTGCGTGAAAATTTATCAAAAGGAAAAATAGAGTAGAAGTATGATCATTTTCAAAAAAACGTTATGACGCTGTTATGATATGAAAAAAAACTAGACTACAATAACGAAAAGTAAATTGATAAAAATTAATATGGTTCAAATGTTACATTTCAAAGTATTCGATAATAATTTGATTAACAATTTTGAATAAACTTCTAATAAAAGATAGATTGCAATCATGAGGAATGAAAATTAATATTAGATGCAATTTATGCCATAATAAAGATAAAACAAGAGATCATATTTACTTTAAATATATCTATTCAAGAAAGATTTGACAAAAGCTTCTTCAGCTATGCAAGATTGATAGAGAAATAGGAAGTCGGTACACAGAGCTGTGCTGGGCAAAGAAAAAATTAAAAGGGAAAGCTTTGATCTCAACTCTATTAAGGATTGCCTAAAATGCTTGTGTGTATTTCGTATGGAGGGAAAGAAACAAGAGGATATTCAAGCACGGGAGGTGACGACAAGGTGACAACAACACAAATGGTGGACAAAGTCAAAGAAATTGTAAGATTCAAACTGCATAAATCGAAACATATTGCAGGAGATATGGTAAACGAACAATTTAGTGAAGATTGAAACATGAAAGTAGATTTTTTAAAATAAATTGTTTATGAATTGTTTTTCTTTGATTGTTAAATTATAGAACAATTATATTGTAGTAGATTCCTGTTAACTTTGGATAAATAAAAATTCAACTTATCAAAAAAAAAAAAAATCAAATTCAAAGCATGAAAAATAAAATGAAATCTTAAATTTTAATCACTTTTTCATGTTGGTCAGTAGAAAAATGCTTTTAAAGTGATTTTTTTAAAAAAAGTTATTTAATTTTCTTATACAAACTCAAAAAAAAAAAAAAAGGCAAATTATACTGTATATAGAAACCATAAGTACATTGCCACCATAGCTTAGTCAGTGACACAACATACAATACAACGTGAAACATGAAACTTGAAACATAAAACATGAGACAATTCACAAGATAGAGGTAAATGTTTCCTCACAATTAGTTTTCTTTTTCATTCCACAATTCTTTTCCTTTGCAGCCATCTAATGTCCTCAATGTTAGTTTAAAAAACAATGTTACCATGTTTCCAACATCATTCTTCTTGCCTGGGACTCCCCTCGCCGCCATCATCAACTCCTTCAAGTTGTACCCACAAGCCTTGATTTTGTTCCCCTCCGTTTTCCCAGGTTTGCTGCCTTACACTCCTGTTGATCGTATCACCACCATCAGAAAACTGTGCCCACACGCTTCGGCTCTTCCCCCCACCACTGAACTCTTCCTCGCATCCTGCAACTGTCTTGAGGAGCTCTGACTGCAGTGACGGGCAGTTTTCTTTGAGGTATTCAAAACCATCAGAGCGCATAACAGCTGTGCATCAGATAGAGCAAGTCAGAAAATGTGGCTTGACAAGTTAGGGAGCTGAAGGAATATAGCTTATAGTAATAATGGAAACCTTAGCTTCTAGTAATAGGACCTCCTGAAGAGCAAACAACTTTGTAAACAGAATGTGCTGAAGTTGTTTAATCTTAACATCATTTGACATGTCAAACTGAAGTCCATCAAAATTAAACAACTAAAGAAATTGACAGTTTAACATGTCTTTAGTGATGCTAAAGCAATCATTTCTCCAAACGGGCAGCATGACTGTTTCCAACAACTCTATAATCTACGCCCCCTCCCCCTCCAAACACCCCCCCTCCCCCCCCAAAAAAAAAAAAGGACTGGAGGACTCACTCTCAAAACATAGAGACGTAAGATAATGGCCACACTAGATTTTATCTGACAACAGCTTTGATCATCTGGAGTTTTGGATACTAACCTTACCCATGGGTTAGGTGAGGCTTAGGCTTGAAAAACATAGCAGAAGCCTGGCCTAAAACAGGCAAGGCCCTGCAGGCTGCCTGGACCATGAAAACAGCCAGAACCAAGAAAAGAAAATATGACCGTTCTCAAAAACCAAATATTTAAACTGTTTCATGTTCATCATAAATCTGAATCCTGAGCATCATCTCAAGATATTTTCTGATATGAAATACACGTAGACTTGTCATAAAAGGGATATATGAGCTTTTTTGACATTCATCATAAACTGAATGCTAACATCATCTCAATTCTCAAGACATTTTCAGATACAAAATACACTTAGATTGTCATAAAAAGGACACCAGGCTTTACTCAGCACATGCTAACATTGCTCCAATGTTTCTATATAACGTAAAACTTGGAAAGCAATAAAAAAACTCAAGAACTTACCAACAAGATTTTCAGCAGCAAATTTTAAGCAAACAGATTTTAGATCCATAGCATGATATCGATCGGCCAGAGCTAAAATATTTGCAACTGAGTTCACAGATATATCCTTGCAGATTACAGACTCACACATTAATCTGAGTCTAGGCAAGTCATATTTGTCTGCTGCTGCCAACAACTTTGCAGCTAATGCGTCAGATATAGATGGCATACAAGATGAGCTAGTCCCCACAAACTCTTCGTCATCAATAAGACTGTCTCTGTATATGAAATGCAGCAAAGCCTGCCCAAATGCACATGGTAGAGAATGTTAAGAAAATAAAATAACCAGGCATACACTACATTCTCGTGCCATATCAAGAGAGCTAACTTGAACTTAAGCAGCATTACAACCAAATCCAAAGGTAAGTGAAATAAGGTAGAAAATGCTACCTTAAAAACCTTAGGCTCCATATCTGTAACAACTATTTCATTATTATCTTCTTCCATCCTATCAGAAAATTGAGCTTCAAATACAGGAGACCTAGCAGCTAATACCAACTTGTGAGCAGGAAACTTTTCCCCAAACACATTAAAAGTAATATCAGAACCTTCTTCATTTTCCAATAACATGCCAAAATGGGTTCCAATATCAGACTCGGGGACCTGTATGGAGTGCAATCTTGGGCAATCTGTTCCTGAAACCACAACACCAACAGTGCAATTTATTTTTAAGCAATCATCCTTGAGGAAATCTGATGTTTCAAGCATAGCCCGCCTGAAAAAACGCTTGTACCCCCTGAAAACAAAGAAGGCATTGAATTGATTTCAACCTATTGAAACTGAAAATGAATCAAGTGTGCCAACTTAGATAAGCAATTGCAAGCAAATTAATTGCTTCAAATAAGAAAGAGGAAAAACAACCATGTTTCCAAAAGAAGTAAGGTTCACTTAAAATGGTGGAAGGCCCTCCTTGCCTTCCCTGCCATACTCACAACTACAGTGACACCACTTAAGTTATTGATGGAACATTTTAAGAATGTTTACTAACAAATTAATTGATGGAGCCCTTAAAATCGGACCAAAAACTTATTCCTACATTAGGATATAGAGTCAAATAACTGCATTGATAATTTAGTAACTTATGTTTCAAGAAAATTAAGAGGAAAATGGGGGCTTGGTAAAAATGGAAATTCCTGGAACTTACAATCTTAAATTTTAATTAACATGATAATCACTCCCAAATGAGATTCTTTTTTCTTTCACAAGATTACTAACTTCAGTAATATAGCAGACACTTCAACTTCAGTTTGACCTAAAGCAAAGTAAAAGTTACATTGTATTTGGGTATGCAGGTAGGAGTTTTACAGATCCCATCAGTACTACTCAACATATATGGCTACAGTCTATTCTAATTAATCCCTTCTATTAATCAACCCCATCTAATAACCCCAATTTTCAATTCATTAATCATACAATTTTGCCATTATTAATTTTTTTCACGAACTCATTTACAAAATGCGGGCAAAATATCCATCACAAAGCCTCAAAAACAAAATTTTAACAAAAATAAAAAACCAAACAATAGAATCAATTTTGTTTGGTACAACGGGTAGCACTGTGGCTTGGACCTAAAATTCCTACTCATAACACCCATCCTTACTACTTGAGCTAAGAGAAGGTGATAAAATTATCCTCAATTTTCAATGCATTAATCATACATTCTTCAGCAGATCATAATTTCCCATTCACTTCCGATCCTTCAAAAGCATCAATCTTTTTCATTTTCCCCTTTTCTTTAACACTTATTTCTTCAAACCCAATAACCTAAAAAATCTCCAAAAAAACTAAAATTTCACCAAGAATTAAAAAAAAAAAAGAAATAATAGCAATATTTTCCCTCGCGTATTAGAAAAATTCTACCAAAACCCTTTAAAACCCAAAGATCATCAAGATCAAAGAACACCCAAAAAATAAACCAATAAGAAGAAAGCCATTGCCTTACCACATACTTCCCCTATACTTAAGCGTATAAGGGCCACTTTCAAGAGATCGATCGAAATGGCTATGAACTTTATGCTTCCCTTTCCCACTTTGGTCCAAAAGGGTTAACTCAAAAAGGGCTCTAACATCTGTGCCTTCGCTTGCTAAAGCTACGAAAACTGAGACATAAGTTGAATTATCTTCTGGGTTTTTACCGTCAGGGTAAAAGTAAATTGCCCATTGATAACCTCCGACGGAGAAGCTCTCGCTGGCTATGTGTTTGCCTATGCCCATGCCTTTGGCTAAGGAATAACCTTTGATCGTGAAACGGTGGGAGCCATTCAGGGTCTGTGTTACAGACCGGGAACTTGTGGGTGAGCCCAACGGAGAGGGCATGGGTGGGAGGAGTTTGGGAGTTTTCTGGGATTTTGATTCTTTTATTGGGAAAGTGAGGTAAATGACCAAATATTTTGGCTGTTTTAATCTGTAGATGATTTATTTATGCTGTGATGAGAGCTGATTGATACGGAGACCAACGGTATGAACAGTCAATGGGCCGAAATTAAGTAGCATGGGCTTCATTGGCTCTCCAGTGCATCTGATCAAGTCCAACAGTCCCGTGCCCGGCATAGCCTAAAGAGGACCTGCAGCACAATTGGATCAAATTTAGCCCATAGACATGGAATTTGATGTAACAAATTTGACCAACAAATAGAAAGGAGCAAAGAAATTAGTAAAGGAAATACCACCAACTTGCTGCATTTAAGCAACATGCAGCAGCCGACGAGGTCAAGGTTCAGCCGCAAGAAAGAAATTCTAAAATCAATTAAGTTTAAATTTATTTGGTGTGAATTTAATTATTCGTTTATATTTTAATTTGTTATATTAACTAATTAATTAATTAATAATATATTATATATGAATGTAATAATTAATCATAATTATAAGTTATTTTGTACTAATAATTTAAAAAAAAATAACATTTAGTGAACTCTTAAATAAGTGAAAGGAAAAAGAAGAAAATGAGTCTTAGACCATATCTTCCGATAAACTGTTTGTTTTTCCTTCTACGTACAATGCTCGAGTTTCAAAAAAAAAAGGCAAAACGATCAAATACTAAATTATTTATTTGAGGCAATTTACCGTCGTATTTAATTTTATCTTTTTTTTTTTAATTTCAAACTATATTTATTATTAATTTTAATTTAATATTAAAATATCTAATTTTATCATTACCATTATTTTTAATATAATAAAAGAATAGTCTATTAATAATTTATTCAAATGTCCTAATCTTAAGCAAAAGATGCGTGGATTATAATATATATATATATATAACCGAAATAAAAAAAAAAATTGCAATTGGATAAAGTAATCGGAGCCCACATATCCAGCGTGGAAGAATAAATTAGGACACGCTGTCAAGCTAGCAAAAATAAAAATCCAAATGAAAAAGAAAAATGGAAACGCACAAAAAATATTTTTTTTAATATCCCGCAACGAAGAAGATAAAACTCCCATCAGCTCTCTGTTCAAAACCCACCAAAAGCCCAGAAAAAAAAATATAATTCAAACTTTTTTCTTTGTTTTTTATTTTTATTTTTTAAATCTTGGTCGGAGATTTTTATTGGATGGGAACTCTCACGAGCTGTAGTTTTAGCGCGGTGAATTTCCGGTTCCATTCCAGTTCAATTTTCCGCGAAAGAGTTGGCGTACGAGTCTTCGAGTCGAGGAAATTGAAGAGGAATTTGTGTTTTGTATGGAGTAGAATAGTTTCCAAGGAAGTTTCACGGGAAAAGTTTTTCAAAATTAGGTGTTTTGGGGGCGGTAACGATAATCACGGTGATTACACCAATAATGATGGAGACATTAAGGAGAATAATAATAATAATAATAATAATAATAATAATAATAATAATTCTTCATCCACAGAATCCACCATCACGACGGCGTCTCCGCCCGAAGAGAAGGCAGTGAAGGAGAAAAGCACCGGCAATGACCTGCCTCCGTCTGTTTCCTCAAGGGTACAGCTTTTGCTACTATTTTTTTATTGCATTTCTTAGTTATATTTATTACGTATTTAAGTTTTATTAAAAGGCATAAATTTAGTTGGCATTTTCGGAGAAAATTGTTAAAAGTAAATGAAAAGAAGGAAGAAATATTCAAGGAGAAATTTTTAGGTTAAGTTTGGTACTGAATTTTTGCTTTCGAAAGCAAAAAAGTGCCCTTAGACATTGGTAGCTAAATTCTGTGCTTAATTTAGGAAGATGAGTGAAGAGAGTGAAAGTTTGTGATAATAGTGCAATTGCATCTCAGATTCTAATGTGTTGATGTGTTTCCTTTCGTCAGCCACCAAACATAGCTCCTCTTGGATCAGTCTACAGTGATTTCCAAATTGATTCTTTTAAATTGATGGAGCTTCTTGGACCTGAGAAAGTTGATCCTACTGATGTAAAGCTAATTAAGGACAAGCTTTTTGGCTATTCCACATTTTGGGTGACTAAAGAAGAGCCATTTGGAGACCTTGGTGAGGGCATCCTTTTTCTAGGAAATTTAAGAGGGAAGAGAGAAGATGTTTTTACCAAACTCCATACTCGACTGGCTGAGATCATGGGTGATAAATACAATCTTTTCATGGTTGAGGAGCCTAATTCAGAAGCACCTGACCCGCGTGGTGGGCCACGTGTTAGCTTTGGTTTGCTGAGGAAAGAGGTCTCAGAACCTGGACCAACTACACTTTGGCAATATGTGATAGCTCTTTTGCTGTTCCTCTTGACTATAGGTTCCAGCGTGGAGTTAGGTATTGCATCTCAGGTATTCCATTTATGTAGAAATACTTTGACATTGCTGCATTGACCTGTAGAAGATAGATTAAGTTATATTTTCTGCATTTTTGTGGATATACCATCTTTATCATTCTGGAGATAGAGTATTGATAGTGTGCTATCTCTTGACAGATAAACCGACTTTCTCCAGAGATTGTGAAATACTTTACAGATCCAAATGCTGTTGAACCACCAGATATGGAACTGCTATACCCATTTGTGGAGTCAGCATTGCCTCTAGCGTATGGTGTTTTAGGGGTGCTTATATTTCATGTAAGTATGCCCATGCTTTTTGATGGTTTCCTTAGCAAGTTTCACTATCCTTTCCATTTTAGTTATGCAATTTGTCAATTATTGATCAATTTTGTGTTTGATATATTTATAAACGTGGTCTGCCAATGAGTAACATAATTGAACTTGATCAATTTTAGCTTTTATTAGGCGCTTATGTTTGACTTTTCTATGCCGTGAAATCTTTTGCCTGCAGGAAGTTGGGCACTTTCTTGCTGCTTTTCCAAAGAAAGTAAAACTAAGCATTCCTTTCTTCATTCCAAACATTACCCTTGGAAGCTTTGGAGCTATTACTCAGGTGAGCGTGACTTATTTCCTGTATGGAAACTCAAGGTAGAATTCTATGTTTGATTAAATTTAAATATTTTATGTCTTAACAAGGTGCCCCTGTTCAAACATCTGAGGTTGCCTTCTTGTATAGATAGGATATTCTAGCCACACAGACTTATTTTGTACCTGTATACACTTCATTGAGACTTTAGCAACAAATTTGTTATTCCAGTGTCCTCAATAATTTGAAAACCTTTGTCTCATGCAGTGTAACCTATCCTTTTAGGAGAAGTAGATGAAAATAATCAGTAGTGATAGATGTGTAGTTATTATGGTTTCTTAAGTTAATCTTATTGTCTTGAGATTCATCTTTTGATGGTTCAAAGTATCTCTCTGTCTGAACACACTTCATTCTTGTCTCTCTCCCTCTTCTGCTTCTTGGGGTCAAAATGACCTTGTCTTTGTTTTCTGAAATATAATATGTTGTTTACATTTCAGGCAAAGCTTAGATTTTATATTCTTGGCTATCAAACATTCTCTTTCATGCAATATTTTTTTCAGTTATTTTCTGCTTGAGCTCTCAATACCTGCTTTCTTGGCTTGACTTAATATGAGGAATGAGGAATGTCCAATTGAAATACTTTAGCTTTTAAAATGATATTTAAAAGTGCTCCTTAATTCTTACTTCCTGCAGTTCAAATCTATTCTTCCTGATCGGAGTACAAAAGTTGACATTTCCCTTGCTGGCCCATTTGCTGGTTCTGCATTGTCTTTTTCAATGTTTGCTGTTGGTCTGTTGCTTTCATCAAACCCGGATGCAACTGGGGACTTTGTGCAGGTTCCTAGCATGCTGTTTCAGGGTTCATTGCTCCTTGGACTCATCAGTAGAGCAACTCTCGGTTATGCGTATGTCCTTTTGCTTTGACAGCTTTATTATTGACTGAACAGAGTATTATGCATGAGCTTTGATGAAATCTGAGGAGCCAATAATGTTGTTTTCCAATTTTCCTCTTGTATTAATCTAGCAGTTGTACCATGTTAGGTCATGGAGATCATATTTTTGTGATGAAAATAATGGACAAATTATTTTGTCAATTTGCAGGGCAATCCATGCTGCAACAGTGTCAATTCATCCTCTTGTGATTGCAGGATGGTAGGGTTAAATTCCTGGATTATCTGCTTACCTTAATTCAATGTCTGGATTTTCTTAATATGCTTACCATACAAGTTACTGTTGCAGGTGTGGCTTAACCACAACAGCTTTTAATATGCTTCCTGTGGGGTGTCTTGATGGTGGAAGGGCTGTGCAGGTACCTTCTCTCTCTATCTCAGCGCTGCAGAGGTTTTTTTTTTCCCCCTAATTTTACATCTTCCTAATAGAGAGTACTGAAGAATTAGCAGTGTCAAGCCATTAGCCTTTTTCACTTCTTCTCCCCCATCCTCTAGCTTTGATGATATCTTGGGATTAGAGTGAGAAACAACCATTACCAGGGTAATTTGGTAGGAAGAAGATAGATTAAAGAGTGAAATCGAGATAGGAACGGAGGAAATTTTTTATGGAAATAGAACAAACAGGGCAAGTAAAAGATAAAACCAATGGGGAGGTGAGCTTCGTACCACACAAAAAGAAATAATCCTTTCATATACAAGGGAAAATTGCATATCAACAAGTTTTCTTTTGTTTTCATGTTCTAGTAGTTGACCAGTTGCATTTCTATTATTTGTATGTATAGGTACACTGAGTGGACTATTTTTTAGGCTCCAAGTGTTATAAACAAATTGAGAAATAGCAACTTTAATTTGATCATGCATGAAATAGCTCTAATTACCTAATGCGAACTATGTACAAGATTTATGAAATTTAGTTGCATACTTTTTCAGGGTGCTTTTGGAAAGGGTGCGCTGGTTGGGTTTGGTCTGACAACTTACACATTGCTTGGATTAGGAGTGGTATGCGCATACTAGTTAGACTCAGCCTGGTCGTGCATTATAAACCAGTTTCCCCAATCTTTTGTATGATGCAACTAATCTCTGTGATCTTATTTGCAGATTGGAGGACCTTTATCACTTCCCTGGGGGCTGTATGTGCTGATATGTCAGGTATGCCAATCGAACCTTACTTAGTATAAGAAATTAAAGTAGAATTAACTATAATCTTTCTTATAAAGTAGGATTAACTATATGCTTTCTTATCATTTGATTGTAATGACAAATGCTCAGAGGACTCCAGAAAAACCCTGCTTAAACGATGTAACTGACGTCGGAACATGGAGGAAAACAGCCGTTACAGTAGCTATTTTTCTTGTTGTGTTGATGCTGCTTCCTGTATGGGATGAGCTTGCTGAAGAGCTAGGTATAGGCCTTGTAAGCACATTTTAATACGTATAAATATGTAGGTTATGAAGAAAGAAATTAGAGTGAAGCCAATTTTGATATAAAGCCAAATAAAACTCAAATAATAGCCAAAGCAATTCTTGTTCAATTTATATATGTTGTTGTAAATCGTTCTCCTCTTTCCCTTAGTTCGTAATTTTTGGTTCCAGATTCATTGGAATATAAAACCTTTTAATTTGTTGTAACTTCCTCCAAGAAATTAGTCCAATAAGATTTCGCAGCTGCTTTCCTTTTGTTATCTTTCTTGGTAATTGTCGACTATTAAATTTGAATGCTTGGCATTGATTCGATTTAAGAATCATTTAGAATCATAAGGTAAAGAAAAAGAAACTGAGGTCGAAACAAATTATCCAATTGTAACCATTTGTTTTATTCGAAACTCATCTCAAAACTAGCAGCTCCAACTTTCTAGACCAAACCAAACTAGTTCGGTTCATGTTGCCGCCACCAACAGCGGCCGAAAAGTCCCATCAAAACAAACCAGACCCACAAACCCGACGCTTGAACCACCCTTTCTTTCAGTGCGCAACCTTGATCTTTCCACGGCTAACCTCTCAAGGACTAGCTACAATCTCCGTTACCTGCAAACCTTTACCAAGTAGCCCATTCCATCACTCTCCACCGTTCCCTCGATGCTCCCAGGTCCTTTGAAAACTTTCCCATCCTATTTCACGAAACGGTCAATCAATACCGATATGCCTACTTCATCTGTGCCCCTTCTCAAATCATTCCTTCTTCTTCTTCTTCTTTAAAGCGCCATTTTTGGGGATCCAACTCACTCTGTCCTAAATCGTCGCACAGTCAGATCCTTCCGGGTCGAACTCGTCTAATGCTGAAATGGGTTGTGCTGATGACCCGACTTGGGGCAAGTCGGGGTGTGAGAGGTGTGAAAAGGTGAGTGAATATAATGTGATTGGATGTCCATGCTTGGAGTTGAAGGGGGGCCGAGGGGGTGGGGAATGGGATAATGAGTGAATGTGGACCCAGTTGCCGTTGTGGTTTGCGGTGTGGGAGTCCGCTGAGCCAGATGAATACGAGTTCAGTTGATGATTGGAAGAGACGTAAGAAAAGGGTGGGGCTTATATGCTGCTCAATGGATTCAGAGGGGGTAATTCGTCTGAGTATGCAGGTACTTAATTTCAAATTTTAGCTTTTCTTTTTTATTCTTTATTATATGTATTCCTTTTACTCCAAAATGAATCTTTTAATATGAAATGTTTTGGAGATTGTATTGTTTTTAGTGTCTTAGGTGAATTTAGTTGCCTTTTCAGTAGATTTGTAGCTGGTATTGGGTTTTTTGGTTACACTAATTGATGATTCTTAAAAGATTGCGCTATGTTTAAGAAATGAGAAGCATGAGTCTGGTCAGGGCTTATTGCCAGAGGAATTCCATAACTAGAAAAGATTATGATGACTTGTGCAAAGCATATGGAAAATGAAATAAGTTTTGAAGATATGTATGTACATAAGATGGAGACAGCACCATCACAAATTAATGACGCAGGCTAGATAATATTTCTGCTCTAGCAATTCAACATTCCAACTAGCTTTCTGTTTCTTCCTACCATTTTCCTTTGCTGTTTTGCTTCATGTCACCAATGCATAACAACTTGGCATCTTTAGCAAAGTGGTGGCTGTCACTCCTTACTGAGCAGGCTGATGGTTTGCCTTGCCATCATCCCATTTCGGCTTTCTGGTTGTTACCAGTCTTCTTCTTCTTGCTTTGTGGTTCTTACTATTGTAACTTGTAAACCTTAATGTGTCTTTCCTCTGGTAAATACAATGCCATCTTCGTCTTACTGTTAATCATGATTCTTCCCCACCCTCCTCTCCATCATACCTATTTGGTTTTGTTCTTTGTGCACATCATTCATTGTCCCCCAGCATTAGAAGAACGTGCTGTCTGGAAGGAATTGTTTTGAGACATATTTTGGATGGAAGTAATTGCTTCTATTATTCCTCATTTCTGCACAGCTGGTGCATAATTTGTATCTCTGGAGGTTAGTCCTTAAATGCTATTCTATTTTACAATTTGCTTGGATAGGTGAGCTTTTAACATCCAAAGAAGCTAGGAAGCAACAAATCTGTGATGAACCTGTTTCAAACGGTCACTTTTCTTCTGCTCTTCCAGTTGTGAGAGACCATCTTCCATCTGGGAAGGCATGCTTGAGGATTAATATAGATGCCACAAGAGTTGGAAATGTTGGTCGCAAAATTAACCATTCTTGTGATGGTGGTAATCTATCAACAATACTTGTGAGAAGCTCAGGAGCTTTCTTGCCATGTCTTTTTTTCTTTGCTTCAAAAGACGTAAAAGAAGATTAGGAGCTTACCTTTAGCTACGGTGAATTTTGGGTCAGGCCTCAGGGCTTGAAATATTTACGTTCAGAACATACTTGAAAGCACATAAGCTGTTACTAAAGGGATTGCTCCACAATTGACTGGTGATTTTCATAAAATATAAATTTATTTTCTAAATGTATAGCTATGAGATAAGGCGATCAAGTAAGCCTGATTTGTGTGCTAATTTTCTGTCATGTCTCTTCAAGAGAACCATGCTAGATATCCTTCGTTTTTTGGTACAAGGAGAGCATTACAAATTGAACTTTTTGAATATTTACCCATTAGAATTCATTACTTAAAGCTTTTACCTCTTTACTCAAAATTAAAGTTTCATTCCTTCTGACAGCATAAATCACCTAGTTTGTTAGGTGTGCATGAAGACCAACAATCTGTAGATTTTCTTCTCTATCTGCTAACTGTTTGCATTCTTGTCAAAATTCCTTTGTCAAAGAAAATTTTCTTCCTGCTCTCTTACTCTTCCTTCTTTTGAATTCAACAAGAATTTGTCTGTTCAATGATGTAACTTTTTCTTGTAGCTTGGTTGATGGTACAAGTTAACAGGGAAAATTGTTTCCGGTTCCATTTAGACATGGAATTTTCTTATGTTTGGCAATGAGTACTAGCAGAAATATAACCATCACAACAAGAAAGGGGACTAGATGCTGAAACTTCATCCATGGCATGACATCCATGAACGTTTGATAGCTGGCTACAAGTCCCACACGCCACAGGCAGCACAAATTTTGTGCCCTCCCATAAAGACAACCCTCTTCAACTCTCATACGTGAAACTTCTCATTTTCTTTGCCCCTTCTTTTTTTTTTTACATATAATCTCATATCTGACATCTTGATTAAACTAATAATTAACCAAGCCCCAAATCCTATATCAAACAGAGTTACTCCCTTTGCACGTGCCCCTCACACCACCCATGCTCTTCCCATTTCACTCCCTTCCCTTCCAACCACCAACCATAACGCCCCTGCTCTCTTTCTCTATTTAATTTTTATATTATAAAGTTTTTTTTAACAAAAAAAAAAAAGACAGAAAATTAAGGTTACCACATTCCTCTTGGCAACCCTATTCACGAGACAAACGTGCACTTCTTCCATTTTTTTCACATATAAGCAACCAAACTCACCACCTTTCTCATTTGCTTTCTCTTCAACCGTAACCCTAATACCCTCAATGGCCGAGCCACAATGCCATGGCGTGTCTGAAACTCGTAGGAAGGGAACCAGCAAGCGTGCCACCATGCCGGTCGAGGCTGAGCCAGTGGTGGCGGAACTTGCACCGGTCCCAGCAGCACCATGTGGGGCATGCAAGTTCTTGAGGCGGAAGTGTATTAGTGGGTGCATTTTTGCACCCCACTTTGGTTCAGACCAGGGTGCAGCCAGGTTTGCTGCCGTGCACAAGGTTTTCGGTGCTAGTAACGTTTCAAAGCTCTTGCTTCACATCCCGGTGAACCAGAGACATGATGCTGTGGTCACAATATCGTATGAAGCTCAGGCCAGGCTATCGGACCCGGTTTATGGTTGTGTCTCAACCATACTTTCTTTACAACAACAGGTTAATTACACATGCACTACCGTATTTAGTTTTCTTCCTTTTTTTGTTGGCTTTTTAAATGGAAACCAATTAAATGATGTTGGCTAAGTTGTTTTGCTTGCTGGCAACATCTTCTTTAAGTCGCATACTGTTTGAAAAAGGAACCAATGGACACCGAGCCTTCACGTTTTTCTCATTGTTTTAGTATTGTGCTGATTTAGCTTGACAAAAAACAAATGTATAATTAATTTAATTACCTTAGAAAAAAAATACTATCACGTATTATATTTTATATTATATATATATATATATATATAAATAAGAGACTGCAGTTTAGAGATAAAAATAAATTACAAGTATTGAAATTTAAATTTTAAATATATTATATGTTATTTTTTAAAAATAAATGCATGAACCGATTTAATTTAATTAAATCCCGAATTCTCTCAAATATTGTATTTTCTGCCTTGCCTAGACCAGACAATATGAATTTAACAGTTAACAAGATGTAAAGTTATACGTACTTTAATTATCAATAGGGTAATGTTTAAGTTTCTTTACTATATCTAACACCAAAAGATTGCTCCAATAATTTCTTGTAGTAAAATATTGCTAAATCTGATAAAAAAATTTGCTAAAATATTCTTTCCTATTGCTAAAAGTACGTAATTTTTAAATCCTTATTTTTATTATATGTGAGAATAAATATGTATATAAAGAGTATTATGACTTGAACTTAAAATCTCTTTGGATCAGATTTTATTCTATTTTTTGGTGATTAATTTCATGCTTAAAGTTGATAGAAAATTGGTGTGATTTTCTTTTTTTTTTTTTTGGCAGGTTGCATCTCTGCAGGCTGAGCTAGCACTGGTGCAAAACCAACTGATCAACAGTCGAATTGCCATGGTAAATGCACTTGAAAGCTCACAGCAACAGCAGCAGCAACAACAACAACATGAACAACGTATTGCTTTGCTGCAGCCAGCATATTCAAACAATTCCTCAGCTTCCAATAATCTCATAAACATCAGCAACTTTACCTCCAATTTTGACCTTGTGGCTGAAACTACTGCACCTTCTTCTCAGAGCATGGACCGTCTTCAGCTCTCTGAACCATGCAATGATGAAGAAGATGATGAACAAGATAGCCAGATTCCGGCCATTTTCGCCAATCAAATTATTCACAGCAGATAAAACCTTAGGATTTTTTTCCCTTTCCTTTATTTTTTCCTTTTTCTTGCAAATTAATAAACTTCTGACTTCATTAATATATGGACATTTATGTGTCCTGCAGTTTCTCTTCTACCATGCACAAATATATTTCTATTTATATAATCTTATACTATATATATATATATATTATATTCTTATATATAGTATGTATAATTTTAAAGAAAATTGTTTCTAAAATATATTAAAGAAAATTAAAAAGATCGTATAAATTATTTGTGAATTTAGTACAATAAATATTATTTTAAAAAGGTAAAATTTTATAATATAAAATTATTATAATTTTAAGAGAACGCGAGTTTTTAATTTTTATATTAAATGAGTAATATTGAGTATTGATTATAATTAATTTTATAATTTATTTTATTTCAGTAATAAAAGTTTTTATCATTTTAGATGAAAATCAAATCATCTTTCAAAACATGAAATAATCACTTTAGATGATTTAAAATTACTATCACATGTATTGTCACATACATATAAGATCATCGAGTTTTTATCAAATGTGATGATCTAATAACTATTTGTTGATTATTGTGATTTTTAAGTGACAAATACCACTTAAAGCTGAATGTATAAAAAAATAAATATAAACTTATAAAAACTAAAAATTTGTAAACAAACATGTTTTATTCAGCACCATTACAAGGGTAAATTTGTTATAAAATAAACGAGGAGATCACTTTTCTTGAGTGATAAAACATTTTCTACATTTTGGATGTCATTTGCTGGCTTCAGTGATGTAAAATCACAACCACCTAAGATTCCCTAGCAGTAACCAAACAAAGTGATGAGGATTAAAAGAATACAGAGAATCATATAATATAGCATTAGTTGACGACTTGAACATCGCATAATTAATAAGGCCTGGCAGCAATTCCTTTTTGTTGTTCAGATGGTAATTGTAAGTGTAATTATGGATTATAAGAAAAAAGAAATCTAGACGACAGTATGACAAAAAAAAAAAAAAAAACAGGTTTCTGTATTTCTCAGAAAACCAGTATAGACAATTTGGTTCTGAATTTTCCAACTTTGGCAAGTAACTATATTACTAACTCCGATAATCACAAGAGGAGAAATAGGGATGACTTGAGTGTAAGGAAATGATGACAACACCTTTTCGGGAGCTTAGATAGCTTGGCATGAAGAATGTAGCAGCAGCAGCAGCAGAAAAAATAACTTTCCCGAGGCTTTGCTTGGTAGGAAAGATAGTCGAGGGACATGGTGGAAATAATGTTATAGTTAAGTTTCATAACTTCCTGTTTTATACATAACCATTGGATTAAAAGTTTTCCCTACCTTCCTCTTCTCCATCCTTCCAAACAAAGGGGTACATATCCCTAGTGTCTTACACTTGTGACTGCCATGCATATCCTGCACAGAAAGTAAAGGACATCATGAAAGACCCCAGATTCGACTTTCATGAAAGACATTCTTGGTGTTTTTACTCTAAAAATGATAGGATGGAAAACAAAATTACTGATAGTTGTATCATAAACAACTTGTGGTTTTCATTTGTTAAATGTAAATTAGAAATTTCAGTTGACATTGACACTCTAAATCACTGCAACAAACTAGTTCAACAACCTGAAAACAAATTTGATAAGAAGTAGAAATACCTGAAAGTATTTTTTACTAACGGAAGGAAACACGAAGGTGTGGAGGCTGGGAAGGAGAGCCTGGAGATCCATCACTGCTCTGGGAATCTACCCGCCATGCATCCTGAACTTGAGCAGCAAACTGCAAGTTCCACAGCACATCCTCAACAGAAGGTCTCTCTGCAGGGTCCTTTTGTAGACATCTCACACAAATTTCCATCATTGTCTTTAAGGACTGATCCGAGCAAGATGTCTGAACCGCTGGATCAGCTATGCTTCTTCTAGTGCCATCATCGGTTGCCATAATTGCTTGTAACTGCACAGGATTAAAGGATAATGAATTACAGATTTGTACATGAGCTGCTTTGTACAGTCTGAAGAGGTAACACAACATTCTTTTTATAGGAAGCCCTGTTGCTTCTTAGTTATCAAGTAACGTTGTCTAGTAACCATGTATATTATTCATGATATCGATCAACCAACGTGAAACCTAGTTCTTCTAGAAACATAAAAATGACACAGAAGATGCAAAAACCATCACATCATGGTAGTACAAGTTCCTAGACCAAGTCCAGACAATTGACAAGGTAAGAAAATAAGTGTCTCTTCCTGTGCTAGCATTTCGGGGAAAAATACAGAAAAAGAAGTAAAAATATGTTTTCTTCCTCTTGCTGATACCTTGGACGAATATTACAAAACATTGGCTGACCTCTTTATGAAGGGGCCAATAAAAGTAAACCACATGTATCTGTTGATGGCAACCAACTTGTATGCGTTCTAAGTTCATATCTTAAGTTCAAAGTTTTTGTTGTCTGTCATGAAAATGTTTGTCTTTTGTGTTTTGTGATTAGAAATGAAAGAAAATGGGAATGAGAATTGGAACTCACAATTATCACAAAGTAAGACTATGATTTACCTCATTTTTAAGGATTTGGACTTCATTCCTGGATTTTGATGGCTTCCCCAGAATCATTTCTAGTAAAATCACTCCAAAATCATAGACATCAGCCTTATCTTCATAACTTACCCTGTCAAGTTACAGAAGCCAAAGCCAACAGTTTAATGAATTATCATACTTTAGATCCTCCCATTATTGACACTGACTTAAACTCAGAGGGGATGAACTTCAAGGGAATGAATAAATTAGCTATCCCAAAAGAAGAATGATTGTATGGAGAATAAGATTTCAGATCAATGGAAGTCCTTACTTCTCATACAAGTAAAATTTATAGATCTTGCTCACATGAATATTACCTTTAAAGAAATCATATACAGATAAATACAATTAGGGTGATATGCAGTCACTTGCCGTTTACGTGCTAAAAAGCATCATGAACATCTTACTTGAGCAATATCTGTTCGAACTATAACTGTAATATCAGTATCATCCAAGATGTCATTACAAACCTTGCACTATTACTTGGATCCTTGGGTAGAACAGAAGTTCCATGACCTACCTGCAAGAATGAGTAGTGCTAAATATTATCTCGCAACGTCCACTTCAAGGAAGCAAAAAGTTCCTACATAATTTGTTCATACCTTTCCTGCACTCTCCGCTAATAAGGGAAGGTTGTAACTGCTAATTTTTGCAACAAGGTTCTGGTCCATCAAAATATCAGTTATCTTCAATTTATTTGAGTACACACCAGGCACAATCCCTGTGTGCAAAAATTGGATGCCCTTTGCTATCCCTATTGCAGCTGATATGCGTTGTGCCCATGTAAGTGATCGTCTGGCATGTCCTTCTGTTAACCAGAATGTCAGAGATAACATGCCATCCAAACTAAAGATGATAAAATAAACATTCAGGTCTGTCAGGATGGAGGACAGGAAAATGAAATGGTGCTTTTATGTCACCATAACATGAAACAGATTGGATACCAATGTCCTGTAGATGAACAACAGCGAAACAATCTGAACAAAGCAGTCACTCATTGTCATAACCATTTTTCCTTTTGTTTCATACTTTTAAATGATCCACTCGAATGATCAAAAGGTGAGGCAAAGAACTCTTCTAGTCATAGAACTGACAAAATGCACTTTTCCTCTAGAGAATAATTAATGTGTCTAGTCACCCTAAGATGCAGAGAAGAAGGGTTCATATAGTGTGGCCTCAAAATCCTCATTCCAGAAAAAATTTAACATAGAGTTTCAGATTACCAGATATCCAGCTCCTCAGAGTGCCATTTGGTACGTATTCAAAGATGAGAAATATTCTGCTGACAGTTGAATCATCCAGGTAGCACTCAAAGCAATGCCCAAGAGCACTGACTAAATGGCGATATCTCAATTTAGAAATCAGCTCTACATGGTGCATAAAGCTTTGAGTGCTGTGTCTTTTCTTCATTTTCAGGCATCTAATGGCCACAAAGGTGCCATCTTTCAGCTGACCTCTATACATCTGAAATCATAAAAAGCAAAGGTTTAAAGGATTTTACATAGGAAACTTTCCCTTATTTTGGATGCAGATAAAAATAACACGACCAGAAAAGACTCAATAAATGGTCACTAAAGCTAGTAGATGGTTTGGACAATTTACATGAAAGCACATTATGCCGTTGCAAATTGTTGAAGCACAGGCTCACTTAGTATCATGTGTTGAAATTAGTTTAACCAATGACAAGGCTACTGGGATTTGAAAATCAGACCACCGGTTTAAACAAACTTTGGTACCGTGTTAGAGAATCATTCCACTTTTAACTGGTTTTATACTCGAACAAGGTAATAAGAAAGTAACAAAAGGAAGAAGGCTTGATCAAGAAACAAGAAGCAAAGGACAAAGGCTATTGAAACCAATTTTAATTCGCAAAACCAAAAGGCTGAAAATGAGTTATATGGAATCAACCAGCCAGAAAAGTCTGTTATTAGAGGAAGCATAGTAAGAAAACCTATCATGGTTGTGAAATAGAGCTTCAAGAAGCTCATGGTTGAAAAAAAATCATGGGAGTAAACTACACTGCTGCAAGGCAAAAGTATCAGGTATATATTAACCATATTAACTACCTGCCCTTGAGAACCTTCACCCATGAAAGCAGTTGTGTCAAAGTTGTTTGTAGCATTCTCAAGTTCTTCCAACGAAAATGTTCGAAAAGCCGGAAGTCCGAGTGCACCCAGCTTCATTGTTTGAGATATATACCCTTCAAGTAGCCAAAAGTCATATGGTCAGATTTGCAAGTAATGACAGCTATGGTAGGACACATTTATTTTATATTTATTTTTTGTTCTCTATGCATTTGTACTAACCAACAAATGAGATGCTCATAGGGTTGTGGAATCTAACAATTTCACATTCAACTGGAGTTTTTTGTTAAACCATATTTGAACTTGAGCCTAAGAAAGTATTCTTAGTTAATCAAGTCTATTTGGAATCATTATCTGTAACTAGAGAAAGAGAGACAGAAAGGAGCCTTACTTGCATTGGATAGTAACTTTGATGTGTATGCAGTTGATGCTTTCTCTGCAATCAATCTTGTAGTAGGTTTATTGATTGTCTTATTTGCATTCAACCTCCTAACAAATATGAAAATGAGACCAAGAAGTACTATTCCACCAATAATTCCTCCAGTTATGCCCAAGGCAAGAGTTACTTTAGAAGGTTTGGTCTTCTTATGATGAGGTAAGATTCCCACAGCTAAGGCTTCATTGCGGCAGAAGGAAAGGGGATGTTGATTTTCCTTTGCAGTTGCCAGGCAATTTCGAGCATAGAGGAAAACTCTGTCTTTAGAATCTGAAAGACATCTAGGCAAGTGTCCAGTCAAAAGATTTGAGGATAAATCTGCAAATTCAAGTTCTGCATTGCAAGATGTATTTTCAGAAAGCATCCCAGTGAGTTTGTTGTCTGCAATATTCAAATAAGTAATGGAAGGTAGGGATAACAATGATGGAGGAAATGGCCCAACAAATCTATTGAATGACAGGTCCAGCCATTGAAGTTGGTAATAGGAGCTCAATTCAGATGCAAGGCCAGACCTAAACCTGTTCTTTCCCAATACAAGGCGAACCAACTTGTTGCCAAGCTGAGGAAACTGAGATCCAAAAGCATTATCTTCTAGATCAAGCTCTTGAAGATTTGTCAAACTGCTAAAATCAGGCACTTCTCCAAAAAAGTGGTTATGTGAAAGTGCAAGAACTCTAAGGTTCTCCAAACTGCTAAAAGAATCAGGCAAAGAGCCATTGAACAAATTTTTCCTCAAACTCAGAACAGCCAGAACTGGAAATAAACCTAGCCATTCAGGTAGCCGACCAGAGAACATGTTATCATCAAGTATGAGTGTTTGAAGGCTCGTTACAGATGAAAGCTCATGAGGGATGGCTCCATATAGTAAATTTGAGGTCATGTTAAGTATTTCCAATGAGGATAAACGTGCAATTTTACCAGGCAATGGCCCCCATAAACCAAGAGAAACCAATGTAAGGACTTTCAAGTTTGGAAGCTTAACAAGTGTTGTGACAAAGGAATCCACGGAAAAGTTTCTAGGTAACGAAGGACTTCCTTTATTTCCAATTATATGCAGCTGAGTTATGCTTTCTTCATAGCATACCACGGTTACTTGGGATGTAGGTTCAGCATTGCAGAAGTTTATGGTGCTATTCCAGCTACTTAAAATATCTGGATAATTCAAAAGCAGTTGAAGTCTTAAAAGGGTATGAGTCTGGGAGGATTGTAGTTGCTCTGACTGATTGATTAAAAGTAAAATGATAGCAAGAACTAAGCATGCCTGATGCCTGAATCCTTTAGCCATTGGAACCATATACAGAGCCAGCATTAGGGGAAAAGCACTGAGCAGCTTTGAAGGACTAGAAAATGAGCATAAGCTGCAGAGATACCATCAACTCAAAATAGGTAGCAAGCTTGTAATTTGTTTTCCACATTTGCAGAAACAGCAGAAAGGGTGTTGTAGTTTGAAACTCTGCAAACATTACCATAGTCATAACATTGGCAAAAGAAATAAACTCAAATAGATACAAAATTGAGGCTTTCAAATTTGGCACAAAATTATATTTTTAATAGAGATATTTAGCACTAAAGAGACACTCAACAAAATCAAATATAGTTCGTAAAATTTATTATTTATAGAGGCCTATTGCTCCTTATGAGAAGTTT
Organism: Durio zibethinus; assembly: GCF_002303985.1. The sequence goes on from NW_019168004.1 coordinate 9,683,785, forward strand.
TGACTGAATTTATTATTGTATAACACATTTTTAATACAATGTTCTTAGCACTATAACTTGTTTCAAAGATTTAGAAAGCTTACCTCTTGAGAGAACGGATTAAACAGACCCCAGCTCAACTGGTGTGCCCTGCAAAACTACATCTCTTTCTTCTTAGTACTCCTGAAAAGGTAGACGCAGACAAGTTTGGACCAGGAATTTCTTGCTGGAGAGCACTTGAGACTTTTTACTATTAAGACCAACTTAAGAATCAATAATTGTGACTTCAAAAAAAGAAATTTTCTGCCAAAATCCCTCAAAGAAAGCTCTCCAAAAATAGAACATCACCTTTCAAAGTGACCTTAAACCAAATTAAGATTATGGACTTTCACTTGCATTTCACACTTCACCTGTTCACACACAAACCCCCCCCCCCCCCCAACCAAAACCCCACTTCAGTTGGTTTCTTGTTTCTTTCCAGAACTGTCCTCTAACTCTTTTGACCACCACTATAACAAAAACAACCCAAAAAACTTATCAACCATACAATCACTCAGGGACACCTCTAAATCCTACTGACAGAAGGAGAAATTTTTTTCTAAAACCGGTGTCAGTTTCTTGATGATGCAAGCCAAGACAAGCATGTGACACGGGTTTCTTCAAAGAAACTTGTAACAGCCAGATGTTTCACACCAAAGCTGTCCTGTAAATCCCACAAACCGACATTTCAGATTTTCTTTCTCAAGGAAAAAAAAAATAAAAAAGAGTACCCACAAACAAGTTTCTTTTTCTTTCTATAACTTTGTCACTGTTCTTTTTTTCCCCTTAAGAGAGTCTTAAAGAGACGCTATAGCTTGTGACCAAAAACAAAAAGAGAAAGAAGATATAGCTGGATATGGAAAAGAAAAAGAAAAAGAAAAAAAAGGAATCCTGCAGAAGAGAGAAGAACCCTTTATTCCCCATAATTCAGTTTGTAATGCAAACAGGCTTTTATTTATCAGATTTGGATAAATAATGGAATGAAAAGTTTATGTTACAAATAAAAACATGTTAAGTCACATAAGAACAGACTGTAATGAAAGCTTTCGCTTTCTGGGTCTGGTAAACTTTGGCTTTCTGTAGTCCTGTCTGCTTTAAGCTGTGACCCCACTTCCATGGTTCAGTCTGTTACCTTTGGCGCCTTTCTTTTCATTTTTTATTTTTCTTTTCTCTTTGCTTCGCTGCTAGGCCTAGTGAGTTCCACTTGCACTTAACTCCAATAGTGAACTTCTCATTTTTTAAATTCAGCTCGCTCCATTATTATATGACTGGTGACACTGTTATCAGTTCCAGCTTAGAACTAATTGCATTATTTTTTTTTCTTGAAAGACACCTTGAGGTTTCAAATAGTAGATCAAAATTTGCATTATCAGAAGATGAATGATTAGAATTTAAAAAGCATAGAATTATTCAAGATGCCTTATTGCCAAGCCGCCTTTTAGTATTCAATTATTCTTTGAACCTCCAAACTTCTGGACCCTCTATAGCTTGCTGAAAAGCCACCCAACATGCCCTACAACCAAGGCAATCTTTCACTTCTCTTGTAAAATTACAAGACTTCAATTCAAATCTCAAATGAATATCAATATATCATTATTGAACCATCATACTTCGAACAAGGGCTAAGAAATTTGTAAAATCAATAGTTTTTTACTGCTCGTTACCTCAATTTGGTACTTGAAAAAGAAAATATAGCTCTTCCATAAGTCCAACAAATTCTTTTGATTATATATAGACTTATGAATTTTAAACATGATATAATAACACAACAAAAAAAATATGAAATCGATATCATTTAAAATTTAAAAAAATTGTATGTAGATTTGGTGAAAGTAAAAATTTATATTTTTGACATATAAACATGAATTATAACATGATAATTTTTATATTTTATATATATTTGACATAAAATTATATAATATGAATATATAAATTATCATATATATAATTATTTTGGCTTTTATTGATGTAAGAAATCTCTCTAACTTAATTTTTAACTGTTAGAAGAAGAAATTGTATTGGCAATTGCAACCAAGTGCCAGGATTATATACTACAGCACCTTCCCTAGAACATGGATATATACCCTGGAAGAAAGATGACTTTGCCAAATATTGGAAATGTTTAGTTAAAACATGTTTGGCTTAAAGATGGAAGAATTGGTTATGGATTAATTGTTGCATGAAGTAAATTTTGGGGAAAACCAAACATAATTCAAGAAATTGGTAGTCAACCACAGTGCCTTTATCAACCCCCACATTCTCCACATTACACAAACCTAAAAAGCATCAGAGAAAAAACAGGTTTCAATTACAAAACACAGCTCAGATCAGGACCATAAATATTTCTGGCCTGAACCCACTTGTCAGAAATTTAATTTAAAACTGAATCCTAGAGTAATGAATAGTAAAGAACACGGTTTTATTTATGACCAAAAAGAATAAGGGATATCGATTTTTTATTTTTATTTTTTTGCAATTGCAATAAGCATGTGGCATGATTAATTGGTGATATCAAATTCTTGATTTATTGCCTTGGAACTCATACAGGCATCTTGCCTTGTCATGCTAGCCAGACTGTCTCACACTACTTCCATCTCCCTGTTCTTTGTACTGTATTTTATATTCCTTCATAATCACTTTAAAAAGTTTTCGGCTTTTTTTAGCCAACTGCTTGATGAGGTGCATTAGATAGTATTTTACGATCAAATTGAGTCTATCGTTCCTTCGGAGAGGAGACTTGAGAGGGATGGTTCAGTGAATGGCACATAAAAGTTGATTGTTTTAGTTAAAATTGAAATATAAAATATTTTTCAATTATGATAAAATGATTTTATTTTCACCTTAAAATAATTAATTGATGGGAGCTAAATCCTATTTTTTCTTTTCACACTCCATTTTTTTAAAATTTTTTGTTAGTAAAATTATTTAATTATCTTTTCTAACAAATTTTTTAATATTCATTTCCGGTAAGTTTTGGTTTTTTGAAAACTTATATGATATTTCAAAATTTATTTTCAGAAAGTGAAATAGTGAAAATTTTAGAAAAATTATTAGAATTTTTATTAATTAGTTTAATGAAAAAAGCTATTATTAAAAAAATCATAAATTTTAAAAATTAATTTTATTATTTTGATCTTAAAAAAAAAAAATTTATAAAACTCTAATTAAACATTTCATCTCTTAATGTTATGAGAGATAATGAATGAACTATCAAATTTGATCAACATCTAAAAATTAAAACTCTTAAAAGTTGTACAAATAATATTAATTAATATTACATAATTTTATCAAAATCTAATATATTAACCAAAAAAACCTATCATGATTAAAAGATGATGAGACAATTTTCCATTTCAGTTTAATTAGAGTTATTATAAAATTTTAATAATCAATATCAAAACTATATTTATTTAAAACAATAGGAATTTTAAATTTATAAAAAAAAAATAAAAATAGTAAAATTAATTTTTTATTAATTTTAAATTTATGATTTTTTTAATAATAACTTTTTTTACATTAATTAATAAAAAATTATAATAAATTTCTCTTTTTTGTTATTTTTTTTAATTTTTACTATTCAATGTCATAACATATAGATTCGTAAATTTATAGTTAAATTTAACAAATTGAATCAACACCAATCTTTTTTAACTAGGTGTGATTAACCACCTAATAAATCATTCTTTTAAGGAACTTCTAAGTTTAATTAAGAGTCTCTAAAAAAATAGATTCAGGTCTACAAATCAAAATAAGATTCAGGAGTTCGATTACATATGTGGAATGTTATAGCATCCCCACATGCTCATCCAAATGATTGTACCATTTAAAAATAGATTCAGGTCTACAAATCAAAATAAGATTCAGGAGTTCGATTACATATGTAGAATGTTATAGCATCCCCACATGCTCATCCAAATGATGGTACCATTTAATTTTAAATTTATCTTAAGGTCTTGATTCCAATGGTTTTAAAATTTATGTTGAAATATTGAAAATAATTCTTAAGATTTGTCTATCAATCTGATTACATTCTTAAAAATATTTTTTCATATCAAGAGTATTTAAGAATCTCATTTGTTTTCTTGAAGAAATTTCGTAGTCAAAAAAAATTTTGTTTTTAGTTTTATTTTTTGGTTTTTTTATAAAAAATACATCTAATTATTTCACCATTTAAACCAAATTAGAAATATTTTTTCATTTTGAATTTCTAAATTTTTCACTATTTAGGCCTATTTAGAAAATTTTTTTATTTCTCTTTTTTTTAGAAAGAAAATAATATGACAATTATTTTTTAAAAAATTTCATTTAAATTATTTCACCATTTAAGACAAATTTAAAGAAATTTCTCACCTAGAGATTTCTTAAGAATTTATCATTTAAAATTTCTAAGATTCTCATTCTTTGATTATTGTCAAATATTTTCAACTAAAAATTTATTTGGAAAAGAATATAATTATTTTTATTGAAATTTCCTCTAAATAATTTCACAATTTGGGATAAATTTAGAGAAATTTCTCACCTAGAGATTTTTTAAAAAATTTACCATCTGAAATTTCTTAAGATCTCAACCTTGGGTAATTAATATTTTTTCAAAATTTTAATATTTTTTAATATTTTCTTTTTTTGTTTGAAAATAAATATTAATTATTTTTATTGAAATTTTATCTAAATTATTCCACCATTTCGGATAAATTTAAATAAAATTTCTTACCTAGAAATTTTATAGAAATTTACCATTTGAAATTTTTTAAAAATTTCATCATTGGATAATTAATGCTTATTCTAAAAGAAAAATTTATGTTCTTTAAACTTAATCATGCAAAAAAATGCCCCTAAAAAAAAACAAACACATAAATAAAAATAAGAAATACAAAAAAATGAAACTATTTGGCTTGGCTAGAGACAGAAAAGGTGGCTCCAATGACGTAACTTGGCAACTCGACTCACGACTCAACTCAACTGGAGTTAAAAGCTGGAGGCGAGCGAACACAGGTTAAAAACACTATGAGTTAGGTCGCCTAAATAGAAACGCTCAGACCCTAAGGCTTCTTAAGGTGAAAACGACGTCGTTTTGAGACCGACATAAAAGTTTGAATTCGATCTTTTTTCACCATATTTTCTCTTCCCATCTCTTTCTCATCATTTCCTTTATTTCCCTCACTTTTTAACCCCGAATGGGTTGGTTCGTTAGAAATTCGTCGAAAAATTCAACTTTCATTAGAATCTTCATTGGATTCTGAAAAGCCTATAAAAAAATTCAACTGATGCTGAAAAATTCAACCAACGTAAAAAATTTCATCGAAATTTGAAAATTTTTCAAAAAATTTCAAAAGAAAAAAACCTTGATTGTTTTTCCCAAAAATTTCCCTAAAAATTTTCACACCTTCTATCTGCTTTCATGTAATTTTTCTTCTCTGAACATTGTGTTTTTATTGCTTTCTATTTTTTTTAATGCAAGCTTGTATTTATAGGATCAGGTAACCTTAAAGTTCAAGGAGTTTCGATCCTTTTTAAATTCAATCTCTAATTTTGAATTTATCACAACTTTGATAACTCCAAAAAAATAGCCCTAAGCAAATCCAACTACCTTAAAATTTTTCTAATTTTTTATTTTTATTATTTTTTCTTTATTTTTCTTTATTATTTCTAATTAACAAAAATAAACAGACCCTAGACAGATTTGATGTCTACATTTCATTTTTTGAAAATGAATTTTCAAAAAGTTATATGATTTTTTGAAAATGGATATTTATAAACTTGTGAGAAAGGATAAGTAAATAATTTTACTTATATATAAAAAAAAAAAAACTAGAGTGTAAAGAGAAAAAAAAAAGGTGCATTTAATAACCATTTAATTAATTTTATGGTCATTATTGTTTTTAATCTTATATAAGTCAATTTAATAATCCCTCTAAATAAAAGTTTTAGCTATTGAGTATTATTGAAGAATGTAAATGAACTGAACAATCGTATATCTATGGTTTATTCATTTACTTTTAAAGGTGTTCGAAATCAATTTGTGATTAATAAAAAAATTATTTTATTTGTTCGAGTTTGGTTTATATAACTAGCAAGATGTTTATATTTGATTTATGTTTAATTCAATTAAGTTAAATGAAAAAAACTCGTTTGTAAATATTAAACGAAAATATTTATGAATAATAAATAAATTATAACCAAATAAATTTTAATAAACAGACTTTAAACAAATCCTAAATGAATATAAATGAATTATAAAATATAATTAAAATAAAAGATAAAAATATAAATTTTTTTATTATTATTACTGAATAATAAATAAATATAAATAAACCTTAGATGAATGAATTTTAAATAATTTTTAAACGAGTTTATTTATAAATATAATCGAATCAAACACGTCAAATAGACTTTTATTCATATTTGATTCATTTAATAAATGAACGTAAAAATATTATTTAAATTATTTGTTAAATTTAATAAATAAATAAATATTAAATATATTCGTAAACGATATATTAAAAATTCCGTTCGTTTACATTTTTAGCATTACTATTACTATAATTTATAACTTACCAACGGGTTTTTTCTTAAGAAAAAGTAGAAGTTCTGGTCCTTTCAATGCCTCCTGTTTTGGTTAAATCCAAGTTTAATAGGTTTCAAATAAACATGAAGTTTAATGGTCAATTTTCACTTAACTAATCCATCTTAACATTATCATTGCTTTTCTGTTGTGAAGACCTAAAATTACAAAAAAAAAAAAAAAAGACAAAGTCTAAGGTACATAATTGAAATTAATTTGATTTGACTTGGGAAATAGATTTCATAAATTTCTTTACACAATTTTGCTAACATTAGTTTGTGGTGGAGGAAACAGTGAGAGTAACCAGCAAGGCGGTGGAACTCAAACAGGGAAAAGCAAATTTCCATTGGGGAACTTTCTAAAAGATATCAAGACCCACTTATTAAAGTAACAAAAACTCACCATAGAATTGAGATATGCTAAAGGTTGTGGGAAACAATGTCCTTTTCCTTCTTTCTTTTGCCTTTCACTCTTATTGCTGAATTATTTTCTTGGAAAATTTTCAAAACTTCAAATCCAATATTGTTGAAAGTTTATTGTTGGAAGATATTGATGGGAGATTGGATGTTTTTTAATGACCCAATTGAGACTTCATTGTGGCCACAGATTTGGACCCCAAATCCTGGCCCTCCTAGTGGTCAAAATACCTGGGATACCCCTTGTTTTTTCATATAAAATTGTATATGGCGAGGACAGTTTTGGCATTTTGAATTTTTGATTCCTTTATGAATAGTTCTTGTCACTTTCCTATGTTTGCAGCAGCAATCAGTCGCATTTCAATGGAAGATCATGGGTTATTCTCATTCTTTGAAAATTTGTTTTAGAAGTCAGCAATTGTCTCTTTCATGGCCAACCTGAAATTTACCCTTAATATTTTTTACAAAAAATCTAGCAGATTTCAACAAAACTTTTTTTTTTTGTCTTTTTTATATATATTAAAAAAAAATTCTGCGAGTTATAACTTAAAACTCACTTTTTTGGGCTTTTCATGGGCTGTTGGAGGGTTATGAAGATGGTAATTTGAATGGCCCAGCGAGTGCATGATTTTTATTTTTATTTTAAAAAGGGACAGACATTCTTTTACACCCAAAAGGCCATGTACATTCTGTTGGAATTTACTCTTTCATTTTTTTTTCCTCCATTTTGCTCATCTTTCCTTTTTATTTTTATTTTTCAGATCCAATTTTGTCAAATAAAAATGGATGGCAATTGTTCTTTTTATTATTGTAAGAATTTTTATCATCAATATGAAACTTCCAAGATCCAATTACCGACGTGAATGCATGGAACCACGTCTAATGAATTATCTATTATATTGTTATATATTATGACATTTGAAACTGTAAGAGATTATTATATATAATATATAATATATAATAATATTTTCTTGTACCTTAATTTGCAGGAAAAATATCTATGGATAAGTCTATATAAAGAAAATGTCAAACCACAATGAAACAAAGGTGGCATATGATAAAAGTTATTAGTACAAACCGACCTTTTCATCAAAATTGGCTAAATCTTTTGAGCCTCGAGTCTTTTCTCAAACCACAGGAAAAATTTTCATAAACCATGAGCCCAACCTGTCAAACCAACAATACCTCCAGTTGCTCAAAGCAAAGTACGTAACCATTTCATAAATATCATTTTAAAAAACACTTCTGTTTCCACTATTTACAAGGCTAAATTTCAAAGCACCAACGGAATAAAATAAATATATCTTGCCAAAGTTGACCATAATTTCATTGTTTTCTTTTTTTTTGTAACTTTTGTCTTTTTCTTATGAAAGATAATGAACATCTAACCTTTTTAAAGTAATTGAGGCTGAATTTGTAACTGATTCGCTATGAAGAATTCAACATTTCTGATCACTTAAACAAAAAGTCTAGCTAAAACTCCAGCGTTCAGCACTTTACACCACCAGTTGAGGACTGTTTCTCCTATCTTTATCGGACTTTTTTATAACTATTTTCATAAGACATTCTTAGTAACTGGTTTCTATGATCTGAGGACCCAAGTAGTCAATGCTATCCATCCTTGAATTCTCTGGCGCTTCAATTTTTTCCAACCATCCAAAATCTTCAATCTCTTCTTCACTCACTCTAGTTTCTCCATCTGCACAGCCCAATTGACACGAGTTAAGACTTTGGTAACACAGCCTGCCTAGCTAAACTAAATTAAGCAGATAAATCATCAAAAACTTTACTTACCAGAGAATTTGAATGTTTTTGAATGGCCCAGTTAGTACATGATTTTTATTTTTTATTTTAAGAAGGGACAGACATTCTTTTACACCCAAAAGGCCATGCACCTTCTATTGGAATTTACTCTTTCCTTTTTTTTTCCTCCATTTTGCTCATCTTTCCTTTTTATTTTTATTTTTCACGTCCAATTTTGTCAAATAAAAATGGATGGCAATTTTTTTTATTATTTTAAGAATTTTTATCATCAATATGAAACTTCCAAGATTCAATTACTGACGTGAATGCATGGAACTACGTCTAATGCATTATCTATTATATTATTATATATTATGATATTTGAAACTGTAAGAGATTATTATATATAATATATAATAATATTTTCTTGTACCTTAATTTGCAAGAAAAATATCTATGGATAAGTCTAGACAAAGAAAATGTCAAACCCCAATGAAAAAAAGGTGGTATATGAGAAGAGTTATTAATATAAACCAACCTTTTCACCAAAATTGACTAAATATTTGGAGCCCAAGTCTTTTCTCAAGCTACAGGAAAATTTTTCATAAACCATGAGCCTAACCGATCAAACCAACAATACCTCCAGTTGCTCAAAGCAAAAGTACGTAACCATTTCATCAACACCATTCAAAAAAACACTGCTATTTCCACCATTTACAAGGCTAACTTTCAAAGCACCAACGGAATAAAACAATTGTATCTTGCCAAACTTGACCATAATTTCGTTGTTTTCTTTTTTTGTAACTTTTTATCGTTTTCTTATGAAAGGTAATTAACATCTAACTTTTTAAAGGTAATTGAAGCTGAATTTGCACCTGATACTCTGTGATTACTGAAATTAAGAATTCAACATTTCTGATCACTTTAACAAAAAGTCCAGCTAAAACTCCAGCACTTTACACCACCAATTGAGGACTGTTTCTCCCATCTTTATCGGACTTTCTTATAACTATTTTCATCGGACATTCTTAGTAACTGGTTTCTATGATCTGAGGACCCAAGTACTCAATGCTATCCATCCTTGAATTCTTTGGCGCTTCAATTTTTTCCAACCATCCAAAATCTTCAATCTCTTCTTCACTCACTCTAGTTTCTCCATCTGCACAGCCCAATTGACACGAGTTGAGACTTTGGTGACACAGCCTGCCTAGCTAAACTAGATTAAGCAGATAAGTGATCAAAAACTTTACTTACTCGAGAAAGCTGAGTATGGGATATCTTTGTAATAGGAGCAATCGCGATCGTCTTCTTTAGAATAAGGAGGACCAAGAACATCAAGCACTGCACAAGGTGTTATCGCTGTGAATTGATGGATATTACCTCCCGTTGTAGGATACAAGACGGAGGTGTCGCATGGGGCAGTAAAGACACTATTGGCCTTCAACCTTGCCAATCTTACTGCAAAATTGAATAATAATCACATCAAGGTCAAAAATAAATTCTTTTCTGAGATTCAAATTAGTTCATGATCAAGCAAAAGATGGATTAATTCTCACATTTGGAGTTGGGTGGCATAGAGTCTTCAGAATTGACAGGATCAACCCAATCATAGGATTTTATATGCATTTTTCCTAGTAAAAGCTTGCTGAAAACAGTCATCCCTGGATGGTTATGGAGAGGGATGACAGCAGTTGCTGGAAGAAAGAATATGCACATCTGCACAACAGGAAAATAACAAGAAATTCAATCAGCATTTAAAATCAAGTTTTTCCTTTTTATATTTGAAGTTGTCAAATTTTGAACTGATCACGGAAACTAAAAGTCCAGCAATGCCCTACCAACAAGCTACGGAGCTGTTGGCTTCCAAAATCAAGGTGACATGTAACCACATGACATTTTTATCCATAGGTTGGATTATATAATCCTTTCAGTAATTGATCAGTCCATGATAGAATGTGTGAATAAAAAACATAAAAAAAAAAAAAACCATTTTCTGTAAACCAATAATATAGTTTCAAATAAATCTGTGAAAATAATACTAATGCATATGGTTAGTTTAAAAATCAATAATATGTAACCAAATAATAAATGAGAGACAGCCAATATCTTTACCGAAAACTCATCACATTGGTATATGGTTGTATTTGTGACCCTTGGATTTCCTTTCACAGCGCCGGTAGCCTTGAAGAACTCTAGATCTCTACTAAGCCCAAAATCTTCTGGCTTCATCTTATCTACCAATGAAAATGATACAATGTCAATAGTGCCGGTTCCATTACTAATGCAACTAAATTAATCACCAAAAGTTAAATAAAGAAATGATAGAACTCTCATACACAATGCACAAAGAAGATAGAAATATTTAATAAATTTTCATTCAATTAGATTCAAAACCAGTATGCGCACATAGAAATAAGTAAACCTTGTTATATATATACAGCATTAAGGCAACAAATTAAAGGCTTAATTTATGGATAGAGTGCTAAATTTTTAATTTTAATAATCAAAATTCCTGACAATTTTAAATAAAAAAATCTGAGTATGGATCAAATTGTTTTGATGGAGCAGTTATTAAGGTTGCTCACATTGTCACATGGGGTATTGAAAAGGGGCAAAAGATTGGTGTGGCCTAAAGCAAATTATAATAAGGTATTCATTTTTGAAATTACTGTTTGGTATCCACTCAAGGGCACACGTGTATGGAGGAAAAAAGGCCACGACTTTGACTGAATTAACTCATCTGCAAGCAACCATTATCATTCATCTCCTGTCCTTTTTTTTTTCCCCTCTGTGAATAACCTTTTTCTTATTCTTATCAAAATCTTCAGTGTTTGTTTGGCAAATTCAAACATCATTCTTTTCAGGAATAGTGAGAAACCAAGTGGCAAATGACAGAATCAAGTTGGTCTATAAACAGCTAAGAGTAATCAAAGAAAGATCCCATTTGTTTTAATGTCAATCTTCATGCATGTATCAAGAATATTTAGTAGTAAAGATTTGATAAAATTAAACTGATTTAGATGTGTTATATAACAGTGAAAACTACAAAATAACAGTACTGAACAATTTACAGAAACTGGATTTTCACTATATATAAAAAAATCTCAACATCTTGATTCCTAAATTCTACATGTAACCACTAGAATCCAGCTACTTCTGGACAGTGACAGCATCTTTGATTTTGGTATAAACCCAAAACTATTGCTATAAATGATAAAAATAAATGCCCAGACAAAACTGAAGAATTATTTGACTTAGATTAGATGGCTTATTGGCTGATGTTCATATATCAATATTTTAGCATTAATTATTTTGGTTTGATTTGGTAAATTATTTCATGGGAGAATTAATATGCATTGAGAAAAATGATACTGCACCAGCACGACCAAAAGCCAAACCCAGTTTTTAACAAAAATCAAGCAAAAAAACCCTGAATTCTGATAACTTACCAAGAATGCTGCGTAGCTTGTTTACATCAGGAGGAGAAGGAACGGTTCCAGAGCCTTTAAAGACTCCCCTACAAGTAACAAACAGCTCTTGCAGCATTTCAGGAACGCTTGGAACAACAGACTGATCTTTTCTCTTCTTGTATGATCTGTTCTTCTTGATTGCCTTGTTCACGTACCTCACCTTGTTGTTTACATGCCTTATTGTCATAATATCCTTTCTTCGCTCCACCAGTCCACCCTCCAGCATCATAAAGTTTTTGCTATCTTATTGAAGATCGTTATTTTGATGCATAAACCCTAACACCAAAAAGAATCTTTGATCAAAAGAAACCAGTCCAATCCCAATGAAAACACACAAAAAAACCCCACCAAGAAAAACTGAAGTTTTTTATAGTTTGGTTTCAGATTGTGTAATATGGGTTCGTTTGGATCGAAAAGATAAGCCTTGGTAGTTGGTACTGGCAAAGACAGAGAAGAAGATGAAAGAAAACTATGAAAAAATATGCAGTTTGTAGAAAGCTGCGCGAGAGAAGATGGTATATATGGGCCAGTGGAGATGGCAAAACCAGGGGCCATGAAAACAGGAAAAATTTTATAGTTTTATAAAAATAAAAAAATAAAAAAAAGCAAAGAAAACAACGGAAAAATGAGTGAGAAAAGCAAAGAAAAGGGCCGTTTTTTTTTTTTTTTTGGGTGATTTGCAAAGAAACTTCCCGCCCGCAAGATTGAGAGTCGAAAACTACCTGTTAAGCAACCCCTGGTTTTTATTTGTGGTGAGGTTTGGATATTTAACGAATGACCAATTCACCAAAATGGCCCTGGTTTCTATTTGGTCCGTTACCTTTTTAAAGATGCTGACGTTAGTTTTACTCTTTTTGGGGGAAAATAGAAAAAAAAATTATAATCCTTTTTTGTTTACATGTGATTTCATATATTACACGTGGGTTTTTGAAAATGTTTCGAAATCTCAATAATTAGATTTAAAAAATATTAAAATAAAGAAATTCAAAGTCAATTTTTTTGGTACAATGGTACAAACATTTTTATACCAGGAAAAAATTATAATGCTTTTAAATATTTACTATTTCTTATATAAAAAGTTATAGTTTAAAAATTATAATTTAAAACCAAAAAATAAATTATAAATGTTAAAATTTTAATTTAAAATTTCTTTTTTTTAAAATATTAGATTAAACAAACTGACACAAATTTTGAATTATGCAAAAATTTATGATCAAATATATAAGATAAAATTTGAACTCATAATTTAATAGATATAATAATTTATATCATTATATCATATAAAATATTATATTAATATCATATTTTAAATAAAAATTATATATTATAATTTATATTAATATAAAAATATAAATTTTTTATAATTTTTATCAAAATTTTAAATTATATTATTATTATATTTTATTTTAAATTATCAATCTTACATTTTGATATCAAAACTCAAGTTCAAAATTTGGATAGATGAAATTAAAATAGTCATTTGTAAAATTAATTTTATGAGATCAATCATTTGTTGTTGAGTCAGAAAGGAAAAGATCTTATCCATTCCAAAAGTGCCAACCCAACCCCAACAAATCCATTTTTGTTCCAGGGGGGGTGAACCAATGCGTTTTGCCAGTTAATTGTTGTTTTCCACGATAAATGTGTCAGCCACAACTGGCCAAGTGAAATGGATAGAAGTGCGGCTCGTCCCTTGACCGGTTTGTTCCTCTTTTTTTTTACTTCAGATTCTGATGTAAACAAAAAAAAAAAAAAAGGAAGGTTTGTCATATCTCACTCTCACATCCATAGCTGTGCATACAAGGTCAAGTACTCATAGATGGAGCCCATTTCAAAATTAGTAGACTTTTAGCAAAATTGTAGACACGAAGATATGAACGTCTTTGGATTATTGACAGCTGAGAACTGGTGAAATGATATGGATGTTTTCAAGGTAGGGGAGACTGGTCTGTACATCAACATGTAAAAAGTTGGTTCTTACATCTTTTATTAAATTAAGAACGATAATAATTTAGATAAGATTAAATCAAATTAGATTTAATTTTTTTAAATAATATATAAAATTATAATTTTTAAAAAATCTGATTTAAATTTAAATTAAATTTTTATACGATTTAAATCAAAATTAATTAGTTTAATTTGATTCGTTCAATAATTTTTTAAATTTAAATACTTTATATTTCATATAATATTTTAATATAATTTTTAATATATTTAAATAAATTTAAATATAAAATAATTTATTTTTATTTTATAAAAATTTTAAAAAATATAAAACTAATAAATATATAATTCTATTTTGTTTGATTTTTTTATTTTTTATTTTTAATTTAATATTTGATCCGAACTTAATATATATATATATATATATTTAGTATTTAAACTTAATTTTAATCAAATAAAAAAATTGATCCAATCTAAATTAAATATTATAATTTTTAATGGATTTTTATTTTCTTAAATCATTTTCTCACTTCTAATAAAAATTGAAATTAAACTAAAAGAATAGATATAATATGATTTAAAAATTTTATAAAAATAATATTTTATATTTTATATTTTTATGTGTTAATATAAATTATGATACATAAATTTTATATAAAATGTTATATAAATACATGAATTATTATATCTACTCTTGATTAATTAATTGATTTGACCTTATGAAATCAATTTTGAGAAATTATCATTGAATTTTGACATAATTAAAATTATAAAAATTTAACAAAAAATTAAATTATTCAATTAAAATATTTTTGGCCAAAAATTTTAAATATTTAAAATAAAACTATTATGAGTATAAAAAAAAGAGAGATTTTGGAGAATTAATTTTATAACAAGGTAAACAAAGATAGGGAAAGAAAACGAAATAAAGTGAATAAAATGATTAAAAGAAGGGGGGTGTTTTAGTCAATTTGGTAATAACATTGAAAAAATAAGCAAACTTCACGTGGCAGGCACATGGGGGCGTAGGGTGTGGGAAAGCGGGATGCATCAAGCCACATTTCAGCATCAAGCCAACCATTTTTTGGCCTCAAAAGTTGAGGGCATTGACGGTTGGCATAAAAAAAAAATCTATATTATTATTGTTAATAATAAAAAGCTAATTTCTTTTCTTTTTTTTTTTTAATCTTTGGTAAATTCTAAATTATTTTAAAACATCTCTCTATCACATGGTTTTGAAGCATTCAGTGGACTGTGTTGTTAGGATGTGTGAAGAAGGGAAACAAGGTTGGAATTATTCATATTAGCATCCTCAACCGGTGGCATGCATGATTGGTTAGTATGTTATGCTATGATTTGATGTAATTTATAATTTAATTTTTTATATAAAAAATTATACGTATTAAAATTTAAATTTATTAAATGTTACATTTAAAATTGATTACTATGATAACTGAAAATAAATTTGGGTTTAATTTGATTATGATAAATCATGTCAAAAATATGTGAAATGAATTTGGTATTTGAATAGCCAAATAAGCGGTAAAAAATGAGGGATTTATTATTTTTCATAAAATGTTTTATTTTATAAATCATATCTCGATTTGTTTGGTTTATGATTTACTTGATTTTTTCTATATAGTTAAATCCAGCATAATTTTTTTTTTTTGGTTTTTATGTTTATTAATAATATTTCTAGGATCAGAAATGCTAAAAGGGGCAAATTTTGGAAGCCAAGATGGTGCAAGAAAGATGATAAAAATTAAATGCCTATTTGAGTTATAGTATAATTAAATTTTATGTTCTTGTGAGTAATGGGACTGTTTTGAAAAAAAAAAAAAAAGGTTTAGATAGCAGAATTCATCTGGAAATATTCAATAAGTTGTATAATTTTGTAATTGCAAATACAATTTGTGCTTGGTTTTATCAAAAGGTATGGATCAAGGGTGAATCCAGGGGCAGGCAGGTTCATGACTCTCCAAAAATTTTTGATAAAATTATATTATAAAACTTGGCCTCCCTCAATATAAAATTCTATTCTTTCTTTTAAGCTTGATTCATAATTTCAACTTTAATGATTTTGTTTGTTTCATTTATAATATGAATGACTTGAACTTAATATTTAATTCAATTGACTCTTTAAAAAGTGACGTATAATAAATTTAAATTTCAAAATTTAAGGACATCTCTTGTTTCAAACCACAAACTCTTCTCTATGAAAAAAAAATGATTCGAATGAATTAAACATGGATCTTTTGACCTTTTGAATGTAGCAAGTTGCCAGGAGCAAGTTGTATAGTTGTGCCTACTTGCAGAGAAATGAAGTCTCCAACAACATTAAAAATTGACAATCAGATGATGGAACTGATTGGGAATCGTTTTCCAAGTACAACAATTTGCACCAATTTTATTATGGCATACAATGCCAAATTAAACCTATCCAGGCAGGACCCAAAACAATGCACTTTTTTTCTGCCTTCGGGCCCCTCACATCCCCACGAGGAAAACCCCAACAAGTAAAATATTTGGCCTCTTGGTACTGTGTAGCGATGTACTGTGAGTGACTGTGACTGATCGATTTTGCCAGTTGTAAAGAGCCCCTCAGAGCTGGATTTTTACCTCGCAGTCTATGGTCCATCAATCTCAGTTTCCTCGATATAATAATTACTTCTATAGCTGTATAGCCTTCTGAGTCATCAATTATCAAATGTACATAGACATGATTAAAACCTTTGTATTAAGTCCCGAACAGCTCAAGGATCATGTTGACAATGTTAATCCTGATTCATATCAAGCATTCATACAAAGTGACCAAGCAAGCTGTAATAAATTTGGTAATCTGTTCTTCTAACTCTTTTGAGTGTGAACAACTTCCCATTCAATGCAAGTTTGAAGTGGCAAAGTCCTTTTTGTCATCTGTTCTATATCAAAGCTATGCACGTTAAAGCTTGTGCCATTTGCCTTCTCAACACGATAATCAAGAAATCAAATGTGTTTGTACCATGTAAGGAAGAAAGAGTGAGTTAGCGAGTCCATTTCCAGAAAAAATATACGATGATGACTGTCAAAACCATTCCCACATATTTGATCCATCTATCAACACGGTTCCTCCTCTCAATGAGCCTCAAGACGGAGTTGGAGAGCCCCACTGTGTTAAGTACATCCAAAGCCTTTCGTTGTGCTCTCTGAACAAAAACAAGAAGTTGGTTTAAATGCTTAATGAACAGGTAAAAGTGGTCACAGTAATACCAATGCATCAGCAACCACTATTTTCTCATTTCAAGCATATGATTTGAGCTATCAACAATTTATAAGCCAATAGCTAATATAGCACCCAATAGCTACATTCAATGGATAATTATTGAATCAAATTGACTAATTAAAGATAATTATTGAAATTTAATACTATCTTATAAGGATTTGCATAAACTAAGTACAAGAAATTTGGCAACTTATCAAATAAATTAAAAAACCGAAATTTCTGAAACTAGTGAAAAATGTGATTAAATAGGCGTTTCGATTATACCTTTTCCAGAGATCGCGTTGCGATTTGGCGGCGATGGAACGCCAGAGGCGCTCCATATCGGCGCATAGGGAGTGGATCTGAGAGATATCTTTTTTGACGGCGAAGGAAAGTTCGGGAGAGTCGAGTCCTCCACCGCCGGAGACGGAGCTCTCGAGCCGCTCTAAGCGTTCGATCCCATCCCTTGCTCGAAGAAGCAGCTTTCTTGCACTTTGATAGACTTCTGATAATGTCCCTCCTCCTTCGATCGCTGCCATACTTAATTCCAAAAAGAAAAAAAAAAGGTTTTCTTGTTTTTCTGGTAGAAATGGACGCAGAGTAAGAGGAAGAAAATGGAGATGATTTTTTGTTTTACCTTTCTTTTTTATTTTTTTTCTAAATTGAATGGTCGGGACGACCGAGTTCGGCCGAGCTCAGATATGTTATCAACGTCGTACATGTTTGTTCAAGTCCGACGGACTCAGTATTTTGCTAAGTTCATTCAGATAAACAAGTGATGCAACATAGTTCTTTTAAATAACTTATTTAAAAAAATTAAAAACATTAAATTGTTTATTTAATTTTTTAATTTTAAAAGAAATTATTTGATAATTTTTTTAAATTCACAAGTTAATTTAACAGATGGCACATTTTATTTTCTTTAAATTAAATTTTTTATTTTCTTAAATACGTATTAAAAAATATATATTATTCGAGTATATAGCATATTGCTTTCTTTTCTCCTTCCTCAAATAACCTTGAACAGCTGCTCTATGTGTAGCATGATGAGGCAGCTATTGCTCGCATTCATTCTAATCAAATAGTCCAAACTGAAAATTTATATTAACTTGAAAACAAGATTTTGATCTTTTCTACTGATCAATATTTTAATCACTATATTTGCAAAATCAAATTTCTTTTTCATTTGTCTTACAGGATTATGATTCATCATCGGAGACTCATCGGAAAGTTGCACTTCTATTCCCAGAAGCAGGAAAAGCTGCACGTCGTCTAGCTTGAGGAAATTGTTTAGTCCCATCGTCTATTTGCAGTCGGCCAACTGCTGAACTTTTCTTCTTACCAGCAGAATTTACTTGGCCAACTGATTCTTCCTCTGCATCTTCTCCAAATTTAACCTCTTTCCTGGCTGCTTCATAATCAAATGGCTTTATTTGCAAAAGACCACTCGGTTCTTTTGATTTCTTGACTTTAACCGCTTTTCTGTTTTGATTAATAGACTGGAAGCACTGCTGGAAGCTTGTAGATAATTCAGATAGTGACATTGTCTCATCTTCCTTATTTGTTTCAGAGCAAGGTACCACATAACTCTCCTCCCCGGGTGTATCAGTTATGTCTGGGCTACCTCTGCCATCAATCGATTCATGTTTATTTGAATTATCTTCCAAGATTATAATATCTTCCGAAGTTGATTCAGTAGGTACCGCGGTATGAGGTTCTTCAGGTTGTGAAACTTCCGGTGCTCTAGTTGGCTCCTTCGTTGCAGGTTTTGACTGCTCCTCCGTTGCAGGTTTTGACTGCTCCTCTGAACCCAATAATGAGTGAAATGAAAGATTCACTGAAGATCTGATCTGCTCCAACTTACTCTCTTCCTTCTCCTAGATAACAAGAAGTTAGCAAGGAATAGCTTTCCATAAAAACTGAAGTAAGGAATCAAAACTATAAATAATTACAATGACACAGGAATGTGACTCTCAAAACTATGTGCGTGGACTGCAACTGTGCTTTTTGGCGAGTTTCCCTGTCACGAAGAATCAAAAGCCAGCAAGTAGCAAGAGAGAGAGAGAGAGAGAGAGAGAGAGAGAGAGAGAGAAGGAGACCCATTTTTCTAAAAATTTCAGTGGATAAAAATTGTAGCTAAATAACCTGGCTCACCTTTTTATCAATATCAGATTTCTTCTTTGTGGCAGCATTCCCCAGAAGTGCCCCAAAGCCACGGCTTGGTTTCTTTAAAACCTGAACAGTTGCTCCAGTACCCTACAGGAACAGATATTTTAGCCAGCGGGTACCCATCAAAAGATAGATAACCTCGCATGTATGAAAGGATTAATAACGTACAATCGTCTATGAAAGGATTAATAACGTACAATCATTGCCGAAGGTCGAATAACTGGGCAAGCATTTGCGTCTCCAATCTGCCCTGAGATGGCAAGACTTTCTCTCACGGACATTGACATACCGTTCACATCTGGCTTGCAAGGGAATCTTTCTTGTTTTTTGTCTGCATCAATTCCGGTAATACTGCTTCCAAACTTTAATGATTCCTCTTTCTGTTGAGGAGAAGCAGGTTGCGCAGTTATCCTATCAGGTCCCCCCATGCCACCATCTATGATTTCTATGCTATCAATTGTAATTTTCAAGTCTGTAGGAGTCTCAGGAGGTAAGACTTCAGCTCCCCCATTAACTGCTACATGTTCTGATGATGCCTGCATATTAGAAATCTTACAGTCATCTCAACAAATAGTAATTATAAAATTAAACATTTTTTCAATCCATTCTTGCGACTAACATAGAGTTTCTAATTCAATAAGATTTTATCAGATTTCATATAATTGCACCAATTAATCTGTAAATTTTTCACTTCTGTACTTTTAATAGACAATTGTATGATGAATATTATGAGTTGACTTGGCTGCCTTTGCTATTTATGATACATGAACAGCTGCCTACAACTCGCAATACTGCCTTTTATTTCTAGACAACGATCACAACTGATTTGAGGACTGAAAGAAAAATGAGATAAAGATAAAAATAGAACAGATTAACAAAATAGTAACAAAATATCAGGATTCAGATTATCAAATCAATGTAATGAGTCTTACATTTGGCACACGCCCCATTCTAAGTTGTTGAACAGCAGCTTCAAATGCAACAGCATTCTGCATAGAATGCTTGATGATGCTAACAACTGCACCAAGATTCCGCTCCACATATGGGTGTTTAGATTTCAACAATCGACGTAACTTGCTAGCAGTTACAGGCATCTGCTTGGCTTTTATCAGTAAGAAAAATAAGAACTTAAGTAAAAAATACCAATAAGTAGTAGAGAAAAACCAAGACATATACTGGAAATTGAAGTAAAAAATACCAAAAGTACTACAAAGAAGTAAGACTCGAAATTGATAAAAAATTGAAAAGTTCCTACCGATTTCAAGAAGTATTTTGTTTGGCAATACATAACCAGTACTTTCATCCTCTGCACGGGCAATAATGTCTCGCCATTCACAAAGCCCCTGTAAGCCATTTAAGTGAGAGATATAAGCCAAAGAAATGGATATCATCAATCTATTTTTGCTAGTAAGGCTTTTGCAAGTCAAATACATGTCTCTGAATTGAAATTGGACATTTCTTCTGGTTTACCAACCAATCGATATTTCACTATAAAAGTAAACTAAGGGCCATGTAGAAATGAAAACAACAAAAACTTACAGCAACAATTGCTAGCTGCTCAGCATTCAAACCAGCCCCCTGCAACCTATAACAAATAGCAGAATAAACATCATTCTTCAGTTTGAGTTTACGTAAGACATTTAAACATTCATGCAACCATGAGCAAGTAACAAACCCATATATATGGAGATATGAATTCTCTGTCAGTAGCTCTTTCTCATACAGTTGCATGCATACATCAGAACTTCGCTTGTAGACCTGCTAGCAAGAAAACCTTTGCTAGTAAGATAACAGTAAAAAATAAATACCAAAAAGCAACAAAGTTCACAAATTCATATATCCATGTAATTTACTTGAAAAGGAGAAGACTCAAAGAGAAAGAAAAGCCAATTTGGAAAAAAGTTCAACAAAATAACACACTGTAAACATTTTTCTCAAGGAAACCAAAGCATGGTATCCTAAAGAATCAGATTATATTCATATGGGACAGTTAATCAACACATGAATTTTCAATACATAGCCTCAGCTGTGGATTATACATTGAAGCTTGAACAAAATAGAATGTCAAAAGCCAGAGGAATCTAGAAAGGAACACAAGTCTTACGTGAATGATACTAAGATTAAGACTATTCAAATCTCTTAGCTTCTTTTCTTCTAGAAGAGTAGCATTATGATATGACATGCCATGGCCAATGTAGAAAATGCTGTGAATTATGATTTATAGCATCATACCTCTACCAAAGGAGCATCACAATGTTCAGGTTCCTTAGGCATTGATAGCAATTCAATTCTCATTAAATCATAAATGTACAGCAAATAGTGTGTGTCTTCTCTAGCATATCTGTCAAATAATAATAATAAAGAAACAATTAGTTGACAAGCAACAATGAAAGTTTCCTCATCAATATCTGCAATCACAAACCCCAGAAGCTTTCTTCAAGCTTAGAGAGAGAATAGTATGTTAGTATCAAAAGTACAATCATAAATAAAAAGGCAAAGTGTTTTTACTTCATATCGATGAAAGTCAAAACTAAATACTATTTACACCATTGTGTTTGATTATTTTTCTTATAAAAACATATAAAATGCCAACAATGCTGATCTTATGGATTCGATCGTAATTTTTTCCTTTTCTGATAAGTTTGATGGGTTGAGTTAAGTTCTTAACTACAAGCACTACTTTGAGCACAGGAAAGAATAAAGACATCACACTTTGCATAAAATGTTCAAAAGAGACAACTTTGTAGGCAAACCTAAAAACAAATAAAAGTTTGTCATCTAAGCTAGATGTTCAAATTTACAGGTGAAGCAATTGCATTATTTTCTCTTCTAGACAGACAAAGTAGTCAACAGCAATCAATCATTAACCTTAATGACAATGCAAGCGGAACAATTAGACATTACTTAATGAGAGAGAGAGAGGCCATTGAAAGGTGAAACAGAGAAGACAAATGATACATGCTCCAAAAGCAATGTTACCTGAGCATTTCATCAGGAAGAGGACGTAATCTCCAATCTGCATTCTGGTATCTACAAAGAGTTGACTAATCAACCTTAAGGAAGATAGAAAAGATGGTGATCAAAGAGGAGAGAGGAATCAAACGAATTTAAATGAAAACCTACTCTTTGTTGGCAGTAACTCCACAAAAGTGTTGCAGAAGATGCTCCAAACTATTTCTTTCCAATTTCAAGACCCTTGAGGCCTGAGAACCATGCAAAAGCATAAGTCAACATCTTGGTAGGAGTCCAAGTGTCCAACACAAATTTTAACTTTTCAAAACAATCAATTCATTTATATTCTAATTGCACTCAAAACTAAGCCTAAGCATTTCCAATCAAGACAATGGCACTAAAGAGTATGGTAATTAGGCTCCACGAATCTGCGGTAGATGGTAAAATTTCCAGGGCTATAACATATTTTAACTTCTTCAATGAGTTCCAATGAGATTAGCATCCTCTTAATCATCCACAAAACTGATTAAGTTAGTTCAATCATTTAAATCACAAGTAAAGAGTTGTCATGTATAATCCTAGATACCAATTTCCTTTGCCCTAATTTTTTGTCACACATTAATTTACCCTAACAAATAATTTCATAGAAAAGTTAACACGGTGCCACATAAACTTAAGATTCTTAAAATATACCAACAAAACAAAGAATTTAACAGAAAATTCTCAGATAAATCCTCAAGTCATCGAAATAGTGGGTTGACGGTATAAAACCTGTCCAGTGTCAAATAGATTACACAAATATATGCCAAAGTCCCGTTGAAGCCACACAATATCCCGGTCTGCTCCATGCATAACCTATGTGAATTAAGGATATCAAACAATGCAGTAGGCCCAAGAAAATTTTGCAGCTATCCAGGAGACCAACCTTTTTCTTGGTGGGATCCTTGAATACTTCCCTAAGATATGGGCCAACATGAATTCGAAGCTTCAAAGTATCTATAATAAAATCCTCAGTTCTGGTAGAAATTTGCATCAAGCAAGTCAATCCTTGAAAAGATCGATATTGGTTATGCTCCAAATCAACCTGAGAATAATTACACAGGAATTAAACTTGTATGCAAAGATGCAACAAGTACGAGAATAAAGAAAAATAATCCTATGCTTGATGCATAAAAAGTCCACTCAAACTGGTAGCCCTAATACCAGAGATACATACATCTTTCTTCAGACCACAAAAACATTTCATTCTATATCTTACCATGCAGTTATAGTGGAATGAACATTATCACATGAAGTCATACGAGAAGTTCTCAGATTTTTACCGCAAATTCATTCACACCGCGTAATTTAGCTGCTAACTCTTTCAAATCTTTTGCTTCCTCCACCAGCTTGAATTGGGTAGATTCAATAGAGGGGGGTTTTACAGGCTCAATATCTGCTATATCTTTATCGACAAAATCCACAACAGATAGCTTCTCCTGAAAAAAGAGCCAAAAAAACGTTTTTCCTCTTATTTTGGCAAGCACTACAAATTTACCAGAGATAAACCAGCCAATTATTTAGAAGCTATTGTTGAACAAAGTTGGATGTGTGTGAGATAATGAGATATAAAAACAAGAATAAAAGTGCAGATTTCATCATGTCCATTTCTAAATATTGTTACTAAGGTAGCTCTAACAAACATGATAACATTCTCAAAAACAATTGTAGCCTTCCCATTTTCTAGTTTGCACTGGTAAAGGAAATATGAAAAATGGCAGGGATTTAAAGAATGCCTTCCCACAAACCAGTGCACATCACAAACACTATCACCTAAATGACCTATTTTACTAAAATTCCTTTTGCTTTTCTATCTTTTTAAAACATGAAAGGTGCCTTAACTTTAGAAAGCTTTAAAAGACAATTATATTCTCCTTATTAATCTAATTGTCTACATGGGAATCATCTACTTCTTGTAAAGAAATTCATGCCCCAGCAAACATAGAAACCTATTAAAACCCAAAATCCAATAAAAGCATCAAACCTGCGCCATAAAAGCATTTTTCACGTATGTCCAACTATTCTGTCCTGCTCACTCGCAGCAAACTCCTAAAAACACATTGTATTATCCAAACAAACGTAGATATTATGAAAACATCTATAAAATACAAAATTCAACACTCACCGAGCTATCCAAACAAAAACAGAAATATTTATGAAGGCGTATACAAAACAACTATAACATACAACATTGACTAACCTCAAAAAAAAAAAAAAAAGCAACTTTAAGTAAAAGATAAATTAAACAAGAAAAGACCAACCAGTGGATGAACAAAACGCTGCCCATCCTCACTGTTCTGTAACCAGACATGCTCAAAAGGCTGATTCGTATTATTCACAAGTA
The DNA here is from genome assembly GCF_002303985.1 of Durio zibethinus. Next base: position 9,708,683 of record NW_019168004.1, read on the forward strand.
TATTATACTCTTCCTGCGGCTTCCGTATCGTTGGTATATGAAACGGAACCTTCGCTTTCCCCGTCGTCACCACAGCCAACGCCCCGTTCTTCACCTTCACTCCGGACGAACTCGAAGACCCACCTTCCTTCCCACTCACTGACTCACCAACCAAGTCACTCATTAACCCACTATCCGTTTTCTTCTTTTTCTTCCCGTAAACCAACTGAAATCCATTATTGTCAGGATCTGACCCTATAAACCGACCCGTTTCCTCTTCTTTCTTTCGAATCCTTTGAAATTCGTCCATGGAAACGTCGAACCGTTCCAAGATTTCGTCGTTGATATTAACAAGCCAATCATAAGCTTCATCATCGGCTATACTTTCAATGTTGTTAGGGAAATTGATCGCCTTGTTGGCGCCCCAGGTTTTAGCCGATAAGCCGATGGATTCCAGCAAAGAATCCGATGTTTTGGCGATTTGATCGATTGGGTGCTTGAAAACGTTGAAGTTGTTAAAGAAATGAAAGTCATGATTGGAAGGGAGGGCTCGAGAAGAAGAAGAGAGTGAGGAAATAGAAGAACAGAGAGGACCTGAAGCTAAGTTTTGAAGAGATTGGGAATTTTCCGAAGGTCGAGATTCCATTGTTATTGGATCGTTGTTTCATTCACGGTTTTTAGGGTTTTGGATGAATAAAGGTTAGGGTTTTAGGGATTTTTGGCTTTTTTTTTTTTAACATCCATTGAAGACGACAAAAAAAATAAAACAAATCTTTATCAAAGAAACTGACTGTCTGACTTTACTCTTTAGTAAGGGTCGGGCACGTGATATGCACGTGAACTTGAGTCGAAAATGAAGGAAAATTAATTATATTAATTAATTGTTAAATTTAATAAAGATTTTTTATTTCCAAAATTTAAAAAAATTGAAAATAAAATTAAATGGAATCCTTTGGACTAATGGAAAAAAATAATTTTTCATAAACGATGAAATGCACAATTTAGTATATTTCACTTATCACCTTCAATTCCTCTAATTTTTGTAATTTTTTATTTGATAAATTAAAAAATAATAAAAATAACAATCCCATGCAAAATAGAATCTCTCCTATTGTTCATGCGTTTTTTGCGATGAAAATGTAAAAATTTGAAATCAACAACCTCTTTTGTGTGATTTTTCAAGATATTTTAAACTTATGACTGTTCATGGGTCAACCATGCATGTAAATTGAATGGAAATTATATTATATATATTTATATAGTATAATGAAATTAAAATTTTTAGTGGCTTTCTTCAAAAAAAAAAAAAAAGAACTTTTAGTAGTTTTTTTTTCTAATGAAATTTTTATTTTTTTGGATAAATGAATAAATTTTTTTCAAAATAATATTAATATGCTGCATAAAAAAAAAAAGAATTTTTGGTCAAGTGGTTAATCGATAAAAAGTCTCCTTCGTCAATCAATAAATAAAAACGTGAAAAATGTTGGAAAGGAAACATCTTTAGCGTGACATTTTTACATTGTTGGAGAAAATAGGGTAAATGAGTGAGATTATGATTAAAAATGTAAGGTTGATTGATGAATGGACGCTTTATACTGGAAAATAGTTAGGAATTGATGTTGGACACTGGACAAAAAGGATTGACCGTAGGATTGTCACTGTTGATGACAAAAACGAAGACAGATTTTTATTTATTTTAAATTGGATTCGATTTTACATTTATAATATTTAAATTTAATTTAATTTGATAATTTTTTTTAATTTTATATATTAAAATTTGATTCGATTTAATATTATATAAAATTATATTATATTTAAAATTAATAAAATAATACTTTTAATATAAAATATTATTTTATAACTTAAATATAAAATTAAATAAATAATTTAAAAATAATTTTATATATATATATATATATATATATATTAGATTGATTTGGATGGATTTAGCCAAAATTCAACTTGAACCTTTTTGTTATTATCACTCAACTTGGCCTTAAATATGATTTTAAAAAAAATGTAATTATATGAGATTGAGTAAGGTTGAATTGAAACTCATAAAAAATAGATTGGACTGTCATCTCTATTTTCATTCTTTTTCTTTATACATTTCATCATCTTGTTCAATAATATTGTTATGATTTTATTGAAAATAATCAAGTTTTTTACAAAATTTTTATTTTTTTACTTTTAAATTAAGAGAAAAAAGATTTGAATTTGATTGTTAAACGGATTTATATTCACTTACCATATACTAAAATGCTTAAATGCATAAATTTTCACATTTGGATATAAATTATAAGACAAATTTGTTTTGTTGATACCAAATAAGCTTCCTTTCATAATAAGAAACAAACTTCAACAAAATTACTAAAGAATCAATACCAAAACCATCTTTAGCAAGGTATAACTTTGGATGAATTCAACAAAGCAACAATGTCATTATTGTCTATTTTTGTTAGTTCAAGAAACTTCGAAGGTTTTACATGAATTTTTATATCATGGATAAAAATAAAACATTGTTCACGGAATTTTTTTACATTTATCATCTAATAAATATAATAAAATGAATAAATAATTAATTTAATTAATTTAATTTTATTTTTTTTAATAAAAAGATTTCGAGTTCATCGATGATTATTTTTTCATAGTTAAAGATTTAAAACTAATATCATTATTTTATGATTTATCATGAATATAATATTTTATTCATTTTCCACTTTTTATAAAATTTTACCTTTTTTTGTAGTTCTTATCAAATATAATAAAAAATTATCAATTATTAGTATTATTTAACAAACAAATTTCAAATATAATAGTTTTTATTAAAAAAATAAAAACCATGTTTTTTTTATTTTAATTCATAAAGTACTAATATTAATAAAATTAAAAATAAACTCTTGACATTTTTTAACTTTTTTTTTTTGGGGTTTGTGGAAATAACAAGTGAGATCCACTTCAATTTGGCCAAAAACTCAGCTGAATTTTGAAGCTTTGTAAATTCTTCAAGCCGATTCCCTCAAACCCTCTTTGTCTTTTATTATTATTATTATTATTTTTGCAGGGATTTCCTCCTTTCTTCAAGCACCATCCAACATGAGGTTCTTCTATCTATTCTTTCCCTCACACTCAAGCAATACTTCTAAATTTCCATGTATTTTGTTCTATTTTATATTATTTTTTTACTGTTCTGTTTTGCTTTCCCATGCCAAAAAAAATTCTAAAAAATTGATGCCCCTGGAAGAAAAAAAAAGTTATACTAAACTACTTTTGATTTTTAATAACAAACCCAATGTGAGGTTGTCAATATAGAATATTGGGTTGGTGAAAAAAATGGAAAAAAGCTCTAGTTTTTGGTACCATTTTAGGCTTTTCTTCTAGTTCTTGCTACATAATAATGTAAAAAAAAAAGGCTTAATTCTGTTTGGGTTTGCTTATTTCATGACTCTTATTATCTATTTCTAGGCATTTGTTATTTTTATCCTAGTGTGATTAAGATTTAAGAACATGCAGTTATGGCAAAAAATATATAGTTTTATGCATTCTTGATTAATGTATTTGTTTCTTCTGGTTTCCTGATATATTGGTTTAAGTTACTTTGTTTGCTTTGGTGTTTGCTTAAAAACTGACAATGACGAGACTGTTTGTTTTCTTTGTTTTCAGTCGTCACCCGGAGGTTCTTTGGGCTCAGCGGTCTGATAAGGTATATCTGACGATTTCTTTACCTGATGCAAAAGACATTACTGTTAAATGTGAGCCTCAGGGGTTATTTAGTTTCTCTGCCATGGGGGTGCAAGGTGAATCCTTCGATTTCAGCTTGGAGCTTTTTGGAAAAATTGTTCCTGAGGTGAGTTCTTGTGTCCTAGATGCCTGTTTTCGTTCTTGTAGTCATACTTGGAGTCAGGGTGGATCCAAATTGTGTGGTGGGGTGTCATGGACACCACTAAAAATTGGAAAACACGAAAATTTAAAGGAAAATTTTCCCTATGCATTTTCAAAATTTTCTTCTAGACACTTCCATTGATAAAATTGGTAAATGTGTAACAGTGTTTTATATATATATATATATTAATATATATATATATTATAAGTGGACATCCTGAGAAAAAAATCCTGGATCTGCCATTGCTTAGAGTTCTTTACTAGTCGCATAGTATTCATGGTTCTCCTGGTTGTAAGTTATAATAGGTTTCACTATCTATTTCTTATTTCTCTATCTGTGTTTTTGTAAAGCTTTAGTTTGGAAAGAGTGGGACTTGTGAAGTGCTTAATGTTATCTATACAAGATAAGGCCATTAAGAAAGTTGATATCTTGCGCTTTCATAATGAATTCAGTCTTCTTGAAATCAAAGCTGAACACTAAAGAAAGGAAAATCAAGCAATTGAGCCTAATTTGCGGCTTTGGTCTTTGGGTTGTTTCTTACTTCAAGTGAAATACAAGTTCTTCACATTGAGATGTTGGAGCTTTTGTTTAAGATGTCAAGAGTTGGAATGTCCTTGGTGAAAGAGTAAATGATGGAAAAACCTATAAACTCGTGACATATACTTAGGCTCCATTTGGATGAGCGGTGAGATTAGTTTTGGTGTAATTGAAAACAGTGGTGGAGGTGAAATCTGTAGCGGTGAGATTAAAATTAATGGTAAGATCTGTGTTTAGATGTAAAAGAAACGGTAGTAGTGAGATGAATTATAATGAAAAAAGAAAATAATCATTAAGGACATTAAATTAAAAGTTATATATGATAAAAATTTTAAATTATTTGACATTTATAAAATTTATTTATTATATAAAATCATTTATTAGTTTTAAATAGTAAATTTTATTTGTTATATTAATTAAGAAAATTATTTCATAGTTTTTAAATAAAAAGATCAAAATAAAAAATGTGAGGCATTTTTGGTATAATAATAAAATTTAAAGGATAAAATTGAAAAAATAAAAAAGTTGGCTGGCCGGGCATCAAATGGACCAAAAATGGCCAATTGATGACTAACCAATTTTTAAATGCACCATGCATCCATTTGGATGCAAAAGTTGGTATTTGCACATATTTCGATTGCAATCTCCCTGAGGGTGAGATGCAATCCAAACGGGCTCTTATGAAGGTGGATAGTAGTTTTGCAAAATTTCCCTGAAAGTATAACACAAACTAAAATCCTTTTTTGATTGCTTTATACTAACTAGTGTTGCTATTTTAGTATCTCTTTGTCAATTATTCGCTTTTTGTTTAAGGATATCCTTAGAGTTTTATTAAAAATAGTATTTTGCTTATGTTGCAGGGTTGCAAAACTAATGTTGGGTTAAGGAATATAATATGCTCTATCATGAAAGAAGAGAAAGGGTGGTGGAAAAGATTACTAAAGACAGAAGAGAAACCTGCACCTTACATCAAGGTTGATTGGAACAAATGGTGTGATGAAGATGAGGAAGAGCCAAATTGTAAGTTAGTTTATCATTTATTTTGGTTTTTATTTCTCTTATGTGTGTTATGTGCCCAGCAACCTTTGCACTCTTGCTTATTTCTGAGAACCTAGACTGTATATAGATTGTATGGTTGATTGTGTTTTGGCTTTTTTCATGTCAGCATCCATGAAGCATTTATGATTTCCCTTTAGGGTTTTACTGCTGTAGGATTATTTTCATTCTATACGTCCACTACTACTCAGCCTAGATTTTTGGGAAATAGTGTAGTAAGTTTATATGTTAAACGTGATTTTCTATAATTTCAAACCCCATGAATTTTCTTATTTTCTGATACTTATATAAATGAAAACCCCCTGTCCACTTCTCTGACTTTAAGTTATTTGAAGCTTTATCATGTGGTCTTAGTGCTGTACCATCATTTGTCTTCTCTAACATTTTTCTGTACCTAGTGGTGCATTTTATTGACGTATAGAATTCATATTTAGATTATGATTATATTGGATCTGACTTGAGGTTTTGTGGTCCTTTGCAGCTGATTTGGTCTCTGATGACGATGATGCCATGGTAATTTGCTTTTTGTTCCATTTATGGATCCATAATGGGGTTGGGTGTGGAATAATATGATGGCATGTTTGAGTTAGCCATTGAATCTTAACTTTCTCACAGGGAAACAAAGAGAACATGTCTTCTTGGGTGCTAAATCAGGCAAATCCTGGAGTTCCTAGAAGAACTTAAAAGTGAAATGCTAATATTGTTAAAAGTCAAAAAACAAGAAAGTTTAAAGTATTCTTGTATCCTTTAATTATAAGATCGATAAAAGCATAAGATGCTAATAACATCTAATCATAGTATCGGGCATCTTTGATCGTTGCATTGCATGCCAAGTTTACTAAAAATAATGGAAAAGTTAAAAACACTCACTAAAAATAATGGAAAAGTTAAAAACACTAACATGTGCCTGCATTTAAATAGGGAGAGGCATTTGTGAATGCTTCATAACTATTGATTAACCATTTGATGTGAATTTGTTTCTTTTTGCAGTATGTTGGTCAAGATGATGAAAGCAGTGATGATGAAGGATTGCTGTGTGAGTTTAACAACTTGTTCACTTTCTGAAACTATTAAATTGAATTGCATTCTGAACACATAAGCATGTATTATTTGTGGAGTAGTACTTAAGAATCCTACATCCGTTTTCTCCGGTCATCCAATAGAAATGAGCCATGTTCCTACATCTGTTTTCTTAGGTCATCCGATAGAAATAAGCCATGTGGTCAAAATGATTTACTTAGCAAAACAACATTGCTTTAGGGTCCATTGCTAGGTCATCAATTTCAAAACATGACTTGTTTTCACGGGAATTGAGGAAAAGGATTTAAGTAACCTTACCTTCGTTTAGGCCTTATTCTTATGTTGTGTGGCTGCATGACCATTATAAGCTTTGTAAATATTCTCAGTGATATGCTTGCTGTTCCTATTAATAGAATTTTCATAACATATGCAGATGTTATATACTAGATTATGTACTTGGTGTAAACACTTAGTTTCTTCGTAATTTATACATGCACTGCTACTACATAAACCTTTTAACTTTTGAGATTAGGTTCTATACTGCATGTTGCAATCCTTGATATATCTTGGCCTTCCCTGTATAAGTGAGGAAATATCTTTGATTAAGAGGCCGAGGCCAGAATGACTTAGAGCTGGTTGCATGTGGTCTGTTTTACTTTTTTCCCCTGCTAAGGCAACCTTACTTGCATGAATAAGTCTCGGGCATGCTTATTCTGCAACTCAAGCAACCGGTGAGTCTAAGCTCTTAAAACCAGGTTAGCAAGAGAGGGGGATGAGAGCATTCCAACTAAACTGATTGAGTGGATATTTGGTTCTGTTCTATTATGGGGAAAAGAAAGGGTTCTTTTAGTGGGTGAGGATATTTCTTTTTTTCATTTTTGTACAAAGGAGGTCACCGCCTGATAATAGGGGAAAGGGTTGCATGTTCTGAGATTCAAACTCCAGACCTGTTTTTGGACATTCCAAAAGTTGCTAGTGACCAATTGGAGGATTGAATGATGTGACGTTTCTTGGTTATTTTTGTTTACATTTCTCACCTCTATTGCAAACTCCTTTTGTACCTAAGATGTTTCATCTTTGGTTTCCCATTTGTGGTTTGCTATTCTTACTATTTTCTAATGTGCACTGCAGATCTTCCTGATTTGGAGAAGGCAAGAGGAAACTAAGTAATGAATGACAAGTGGTAGATGCTCCTACTCTGCTTTTCTTGGAGAGCTACCAAAGGGACAACGTTTACATCATACTGTTATGGAATTATTAGAACTGGAGTTCATATATATCATATCTAATCTGTATTTAAAAGCGAGATCAATCACGGATTAAGAGTGCTAGACAACAGTGATTGGCTTGTAGAACTACAATTCTGAATTCATTTGAATCTAAATTTTCGCATGACTTGTTTATTTGTCTTCAAGAATCTTCACTCATCCAATGCTAATGCCACAATGGAGCATCCATGTAGTTCATTTTCAACATTGTTTGATCTTTCTGTTACTAGGCCTTTGTTACCTGGTCTTATCATTGAAGCTTTGTAATTTTCACAAAGCTTAAGAAGGAAATTCAAGTTTTCTTTTAAGTTCGATACTGGTAAAAGGTTGGTAGATGTCATTTATAAGAAAATATTGCGATTCTTAGTTTACAAGTTAAGTTTAGTTTTCTTGAATCTAAATAAGAAATGGGTTTTGAAAAGAGTTTAAATTTTATGCTTCATTTAGTTTTATCCTTGTATCATATGCATGTAATAAGGCTTATGCAAAGCAATATGGTGGCTGAGACAGCACTTGCAACCTTCTTTAACAACCCTCAGATGACAAATAACAGCTATAACCATGCATATGTATGAGTTATGGTGTAAATATGAATTATACAGAACAGTCCTGTGAAGAAGAAATCTAACCTGTGATGACAAAATGTATGTACTTCTGTTCCAAGAAACATCAGCTATATTTGGACAAAATGTATAAAACCAGATTGATAGACAAGATTTGGAGCATTTACACAAAAATGCTTGCCTATTTAGGACAGGCAGGAGCCTTGTCAACAATTCGAACAGGGGTAGGTGGGATGGAGTCCCACCATTCTTTCAGTCGACGTTCTCCTTGGTTGTTTCTTGAGTACTTCCCTAATTTTGATGTCATAATCATGGAATGAAGTATAGCGGTTATTATGAGGTACTTGAAGGGAATCACTGCCAACAGTATTGCCAATCCAGTCAGCACCAGCATCACCATATCTGCATGCTGAAACCAAAAACATTAAAGAAATCAGTAGCCCTGACAGGAACTTTTTACTCCAATTATCTGCCCATGCCCTCATAGATTAATCTGAGATGCTTATTGTACATGTGATTGTGTTTCGTTGTGGATATCACGTAAAAGAATGCATTTCACTATGGTGAATCTTAAGTTGGCAAACTAAAAGAATATATGTAGTTGCATGAGTACCTTGTGTGCCCTTGAAACCAGAATTGAATGCAATTTCAGTATTGTAACATTCCCATTCTGTATTATCTCTTGAATGGTCATAAATCCATATTGAGCTAAAACTATGTTCTTTCTCGTAGATGCAGTCTGGTCAGAGGCAGTGCATACAACTATCTCCTTTGGTTGGTCTTTAAGCCTTTCTTGTCTAGCTCGGATCATATTTGCTACCACCAGAAGCAAGCCTGCAGATATTGCCTTGCCAACCCATTCCCTACAAAAACAACATGATTCATAGTTTTATTATTTTTCGAACTTGATTTTGCATCAAGTTTTGAAAGTTCTTTTACTTTTAGTAGGTGAAAAAATCAAAGCAGGTTCAAAATCAACTTACTTGTACACAATTAGTGTAATTGTAGCAATTACCACTAGTGTACTTACTGGTCTTTCCCATGAAAGGATTTCTCGAAACCAAGGGAATACATTTTTAAATGGCTTTAGTAGCTCCTATATATGCCAAAAAAACAAGTGTAACACATAAGTTTCTTGCATCAATCCTATGATCTAATCGTTTAGAAAGCAAGATAAGGTGAGTAATGAAAAGTTTCATTGCCTCAGATCGAAGCCAAAAATAGAGAGGATTTGTTCAAATACTAATTGGATCATAGCAAACTATGAAATTTCTTGTCACAATATGATGTTCACCCTCTACCATGATTCAGAGCACATCTAATGCTTACCTTGTGAACTAAATGATGGGCATTAGAGTGGAAAGAGTGAGTATTACCATAAGAATGAGAGCATGTTTACTGATCCCTTCCTCTTTCAGTCCCTCAATTGTTGCTTTAGCATTAGCAACTTCCCTTTCTTCCTTTCTGGCTTGACTAATGGCAGTCTCTAATGAGATCTTACCATCATCTTCACTGCCTGCAATAGTTTTATTACTCACCTCAGGCACTCCTTTTACTTCTAAACTAGATACAATGGTCTCTGAAAGGTTCATTTTTCTCAGTATTGAGCTTGCACTACATGGTTGTCCACTATTTATCCTCTTTAGACTCTCAGCAAGCTGTTCCAGCACATAGTCCCCCTTAGGTAACTCGTCATATAAAGCAAAAATCAAGAATTTTGTGGGATTCGGAGGAGAAATTCTTAGCATTTCTCTTGCTGCATGAAGCCTTATAATGCTCAAAATTGTCCTTGCATGCATCTCCCATGCTTGTATTGGACATTCCACCTTAAATTCAGATAAAAATTTGTGCATTAGCAGAACCTCATTCGTGAGTGCTAGCCAGTGATCACGCCTTGTGGAGCTTGTTATCTCTGGAAACTCCAGCACAACTCCTTCAGGTCTACAAAAATTGGAGAGCTGAAGTCACTCACAATACCAACAATCAAATTGGTCATTTGTCAGCATAAGGCAGAACATTATTCGCAAACTCTCAATACCGTTTTTTAGTTTTTTTGGCCAATAATACCATTTGTTAGTTGGACTAAGCTAAAATATTTACCGCCAAAATGTCCGGGATTCCAATTATCAAGCAGTTAAAATGATGTCTATCAACTTTCTGGTAGATTTTTGACAACAACAGGATAACATTGGAAATTAACTACAAATTGATGACTGATACATTGCTGACATGAAATTTAGAGGCTGGGAAGTGGGTGAAAGTGGTACATGCAAGTAAACTATGCAAAAAAAAAACCTATGCCATCATTAAAGCCTAAATGTTTCAATGTCTGAATTTGAAATAATAATCATAAATTCATAATGGTTATATTATCAGGATTCATGTGCAAGAATATACTTACAATTCAGGGGACTCATAGATAATGGCTTTGTCAAAAAGTGGAGCACCCCATGGACCTGTGGCAGCTGGTTTAACACTGTGACAAATATTCCTTGAAAGATCAATCTTAAGTGCATCTTCATATGTTATCACTCCAGAAGCCTCAAAGTAGAGGGCATAATTAGTCAGTGTAAGCCTACCTAGAAAAGTAACCTCCATATTAAGTAATTTCAAAGTAGCAACAGCTTAAATGATCATAAGATAAATATTTATTCGATTGCCTGCACATTTTTTCTGAACAGAAAAAGAAAGCAAACACAAACCAGGCCAACTTGTTCCTCCAATATGGCGTACTACTCTTTGCGTGCTAGCAGTTCCCTCCACGTGCAATATAAATTCATCATCAGCTAACTCCACAGCCTTTGGTTTTGCTTGTTTCTGTAAATGCTTCATACAACTGTTGGGCCCACAGTTGAACAGAAAGGGGGAAAGTAGAGCACTTAGAATATTGTAAACAAAATTTTGGTACTTTACACACCAAAGTTGAAACAAACAAAGTTAGTTGTGCAAAATCTGGAGACACTGAGGATTCTACCATTGCCAGTATTCTGTTCTAAATTTGACTTGAACTTAACTCCTCATTTTATTACTGTATAATCATGGTTGTTTATGCAGGTAAGATAAAATCACAATTACATGGAGACAAATGAACAATATGCAGTGCCTCCTATGACTATTATATACACTTATTAGTAATCCTCCAATGGAAAGTCATTACAAAAGAAACTGGGCCACTTTTGCAGCAGAGTAGACATTATGCATTCCCATCAAAGTCATCTGACATTTCCATGTAAAAATTTAACTTTCCAGTTGTGTATGCATTCAAAGAAGGGGAAAGGGGAACATAATAGGAATGAAAACATAGTGTGATAGACAATGGCTTGCCTTAGATACTAGATTCTGCCATTGTCAAAGCATAACCATTTCTCAACTATCTTTCTTGAATTTGAAGTTTTTCTCACTCATCATTGCTAACTATTGGAATGGTATTTCTTTCAAGTAGAGTTTAGATGCATACACGTCAATTTCTTTTATGAATTTATCATATGCAGGGAAAAAGAGCTGGTTTCCAGTAGGCGCAGTCAGAGTTTCGAATGTGAATCTCCCATTAATGAGATCAGCAACTAATGGAACTAATGAACTCAACCACACAAAAGCATCTTCTTCAACACTTGGTTCATCATTAACCTATCAAGAAAGTGCACAAATCAACATTCCAAGAATGATAAACACTTGATATATATATATATATATATATATAGTACAAGCAACAGTTTCATCAGCAAAATCATTCAATTCTTGCAAGAATAAAATGTCTTGAATAAAGCTGTAAAGGCTAATGACTAATTAAAGCAATTGAATGATGAGAGGTGAAGCAATTGAATGATGAGAAGTAAAATTTCTTACAAGGAGTGGCATAAGGTCTGAATAGAAAAGAGGGATTTCATCCTGCTCCGAAGGCACTTTTACTCGTATTTTTCTATCCTCTTCCTCCTTGGCAATGCTCTCCTGCTAACTCAACATAATAGTATAAGTAATATGTGTAGGGGGAAAATCATCGGCAGGTAAATTCTGACAACTTTAAGGCAAATATTACAAAGAAAATAAAAACCATATTTTCACTAAATATGTCCATTGAAAATGTGATCACTAAGGCTAAAGATCACAACTCAGAACTAAAGCAAATTCATAGGTTAATATGCTCACTGTTTGAGACTCTTCATCGACCGCACTAGGCTTCTCCCAAGCAAGCATCACCTCATATGTGAACCGGCTATATGACCCATTATTTATCCTTTCTTCGATATTTTGACACAATTTAGTGAGGGCCTTTGAGCAGCAAAATTTCACTAATTTCCTCGCATAATCACCGACTTCTGGCTTCCATCCAGCTTCAAATTCTTCCACCAAATAATCCACAGAAGTACCTAGTTCCCTGGGTAAATGTAGCATATCAAAAGCTTTTTAATCATGTTTTGTTTGAGTATCATTCAAATCAAATAAAGGAAAAATGATAAAAACAATACAATCAGATAAATAATTGACTGGCAATACAGTCAAACAACATCAAAGGGGGGATAAATGCAAATGCTGTCTACCATGTTTTTCAACTGTATGATCATCCATCTCCATACTGAATATTCAAATAATAATCAACAACTGGATTCTCATTGATTTTGAATCTCCAGAGAGAGTTATATATTCACATTACATATTGAAACTCTACTCTCTCACTTCCTAAGAACAAGTCTAACGAAGGAAGATCTAACTGACAATCTGATGACACCATGAAAACTCATCAATATCGCTTAAGAAACTGAAAGAGAGGGAGGGATAAGTATATTTATTACTCTGCACTTCTTTGAAGAACATGGTTGGCCATGGAAGAAAGATGCTTCCTCTCCATTATCATCTTCAACTTCTTTAACCCTCTTCGCTATTTTGCCTTGAGCATAAGAAAAATGCCTATGGGCATTTGAATCTTCGAAAAAGAAGGACAAGGCCAAAAATAGAAATGTGGGTTTTCCCAAGGCTGCCACGTTGTGTTGGCCATGCAAACACCTGGTGCATTCTTAATGTCCATGCGTCCATCACTTGCCAGCAATATCTCTTTTTTTTTTCTTTTATATTGTAATAAAGAGCCTATTTTCTCCTATGAAAATTTGATAAACCATGGGAAGAGAAGTTCTATTTTGTGGATGCTAATTTGCGTTTTGAACTATATTACAACTATCAATTTTAAGATGTATTTAAAAAAATAAAAATTTAATAATTAAAATTACCCGACGGTATATGAGACAATAATCCGGCATGAATAAGTATTAACCTTGGCATTCCAAGTAATGATAGCTTAACTGGACTATGCCCTTGAGCCCTATTGCTGGCTTGATGGGCTGCGTCAACACGAACAGTTAACTACCCAATGGCAATGGAGGACCCATTCGACACCTTAGAGAAGCCCAGCACAACAAACAGTCTTTTCACCTTTGGAGTTGGGACAGTCACGAACTGTATAAATTCCCAAAATCGTTGCCTATTTCAGCAAGTCATTTCATTTTCACAAATTTCACTTCACCTCTTCTCCTTCTATTCTCTTTGCCTCTTCAGCTTCACTTCCAAATGTTGGAAAATTCCGATTTGTCTTCCTTTATTCGACTCAACATCGGTAAACTCTGTATATTTTTTCGACCTATTATTTATATGTGTTTTCTTTTTATATCAACTCCCCATCAGTTGTTTAGCGAAAAGTTAGAACTTTTGATCGGTTCATTAACAAAACTAGAAAAACCCATTTTTTGTCTTAGCTTTTTAGCTTGGATTGATGGCTTAAATTAGACCCCGTGATTGATTTGCTGAATTGGGTATTGGACTAACCCTGTTTTCTGTTTGGTTGCTGAGAAAACCGAGGAAAGCGATGTATGTATATATGAACTTACTGCATTTGCTTTTCTGGTTATCACTTTTTGAAGTTTTAGTTTTTAGTTTTTAGTTTTTTCTGATGTCAAATATTGTGGGGCTGAAGTTTGTAACTGATTTAGTTTAGCTACGTTAAAATTTATCTTCTGAACAAAAATTTCTGGGCAGGAGGGAAGAAATTTTGTACTACCATTGATACATTGACCCGGCGTGAGCCTGATTCCATGCTGGCTGCTATGTTTAGTGGTCGACATACGTTGTGTCAGGACTCTGAGAAGGTATATATACTCTTTGTTTCCTTGGCCATTCACTTTCCGTTTCTGCCATGTAGACTTATGGGTTTTATATTCTGCATTTTCCTTTGTATGCTTAGGGGGTATATCTTTGTTTTTGTTGGGAATGTGGCCAATAAAGAAGTTTAGCATTTTCTACTTGTTAAGTGCTGGGATACTTTTCCTATTATGCAGTCTCCTTTAAGAATGTAAGCAGATGTTGTTTGAATTGTGACTGGTTTTCTTAATGTGATACGATTGTTTTTATATTCCTTTTATGGGGAGTGAATGATGCAATCCATCTGTTTGGTGCAATATGGTTTTTCTTCTTTCCAGATAAATATTTTTGTTTATGGCAAGGATTTGGTTTTCACCTTCTCAGTAGTTTAGATGAGAGGTTTTGTGAATGTTTAACTTGTTACACATGATATGCTGTAGATGATTATTGTGGAATTTAGATATATTATTTGTATTAAAAAGTGTTAAGAACCAATAAGTCATAATTTGTTCAATTCATATAATAATGGCTCATATCAGATTTTAGAAATTTTCTTCAAAATCAGTCCACACTGTTGAAGTTTATATTACAGGAGCATATACTTGAAACTTCATACTATTTGTTTTATCAAAATCTTGTTGTCATTTTCACTTTCCAAAAAAGACTATGGCCACAAATTTTCAAGGGTTTATTTATAGATTTTGATGAACTATGTCTTAGATATCATTTCAGGCATTTGTTCAACCTTGATAACATACTGCTGGTGGCATGCATATTTGGTACTTGATAGTTATGTGTTTTGGGGTAGTAATGAAAATTCGTTTCCTTTCCCCCAGAAAATCCTTTATTTTCACAAAACCTCAGAAGGGGGACAAAGGAAAGAAGTTATATTTTACTTTTGATATAGTTCATAATGGAATTCTGTATGTGAATTAACTCTGTTTGAGTACAGATAGTTATATTCATTGATATTCTTGTAGGGATATGTCTTTGTTGATAGGGATGGAAAGCATTTCCGGCATATTCTAAACTGGTTAAGGGATGGTGTTGTACCCACATTGACAGATTCTGAATATTCAGAGCTTATACGAGAGGCAGAATATTACCAGCTTCTTGTAAGTCATACTGCCATAGCTCCTTCTAATATCCACTTCTCCTCCTACTTTTAAATGTCATCTCATTACACGTTTGTTTTAGTTTAGTTATATCCGTCGAACGCTTTAGCGGTATTTAGATGATGGAAACAAAGATAAATGTGGAGTTTACAATCCATAATGTAAAGCCTGATTCCGTGTTGCAGATTTCAAGTTTTCAAGTTTTTTTAAGTGATACTTCAGGCATGCTTGAGTGCTTTAAGCAGGGAGCACCACCTTGAAAAGTCCTAAAATGGGACAACCATCTCAACCATTGCATGGATATGCTGCATAAATCACTTTGATGAACTTAATGTTATTGCATTATGTTCTGTCTTCTTTTCCTTTATAAACATTGATTTGTTATTTGCAGTATTTTTCTGCAAAGTAAAACACACACATAATGATATACTGTGCTTGCCTACTTGTGATCATTATATCTTGGTTTTCAGCAATGACCTTGTGAAAGATTACTCATCTGGCTTCTTACCCTTATAATTTGGGTTATAGGCTGTTGATTAAGAGTGGTGCATGTTTCTGGCAGAATAGAGTGTGAACTCTTCTTGACATTTTGTTCAATAACAGTATTTGTGCATATAATTCAGGGACTGATAGAAGGAATCAGTTCTGTTCATAATAAGAGGAAGGAAGATGAAGAGTCATGTGCAGAATTGACTCGTGTTGATATCATCAAGTGCATACAGTCTGACAGAGTTAGATTTCGGGGAGTTAATCTTTCTGGCCTTGATCTTTCTAAATTGGTAATAATTTCTGATCCCAAATTTTTGACTGAACATTGTGTTAAAACTCTTGGTTTTCTGCCAATTAGAATATTGTTTCACAGTAATTGAGACTTAGTCTGATTGATCTTCTGTTGTGCATGTGTCTTTGGTCTGTGTGGAGAAGAAAACGTGTTTGTAATCAATACTTGCAACTACAAGTTTTCTCATTTTCCCTGCGCAGTGATGACTGGCATTTGTGGCATTTTCCTTGGGATTATAATGGAAGGGTTTATGTATCTTTTAGTCTTAATGTTGGATGTCTATCTTTATTAACATATGGTCACCTGTAGTTCAACTTCGGTCTAAGGAAGCAGAAATATTGCCACTTGATATTGCACATCAGATGCATTATCTTTTTTTGTTCTTTATTTGTGCAGGATCTTTCATTTGTGGATTTCAGCTTTGCCTGTCTCAAAAATGTATTCTTCTCGCGTGCAAATCTTCAATGTGCAAAATTTCGGGTAGGCCTAATTTTTAAGTGATGTGATTGACTGTAAATGCCTTAATTAGATTTAGTCCTTATTTGGATTACATTCAAGCTTAACAGTATAATGTGGGAATATTTGTACATGGTTGCTTGGCGTCTTTGGTACTTCATCCTTTGTACCTGATTAATGGATCATATTCAACCTCTCCATTGTCATCACAGGATGTGGATGCTGAGGGTTCCATCTTTCACAATGCAACTTTGCGTGAGTAAGATACTTAGCATTATTTCTCCTTTCTAGATTGTTTGCATTTTCTTGTGAATGGTCTTCTCAATGGTTTTATTTTTGCCTAGGGAAGGTGTGAATTTACTGGGGCAAATCTTCATGGGGCTTTACTAGCTGGGGCCAATCTTCAGAGTGCAAATCTTCAAGGTAAATACTTCCCATCTTTTTTGCAGTTAGTAGATTTTATACTAAAAGCTACTGCTTACTGCTATGGCTTGAAGTATTGATATATCTTCATCAATGTCAATGTTGCAGATGCCTGTTTGATAGGTTGTAGCTTCTGTGAGGCAGATCTTCGTTCTGCACACTTACAGGTGATTATTAAATTGAATAAGTGTGTGCATATACAAAGGAGGAAATCACAGGACTTTGGCTAACCATAAATTCCTTAATCTTGTTGAAATAATATCTTTTGAGCTAAAATTTTTGTCCTATGGACATCCAGATGGTGGTGACATGGCATATTCCGTAAATTGTTAACAATGATTATGAAATGATGAATTTGGAACATTTCTAAAGGGTCACAGATGAAAAAAATTTTGAGTTTTAAAGGTGGTGGGTGAAAATGAAATATATCACAAAGGTGGTAGATGTCTGGGGCATTTTACTTTTGTTTGAGCTATTATGGTATCCTCTGGATTCAACCATTAAATTAAAATTATATGCTATACTAAAATACAACCATTAATTTTTCACAAGGCTTAGCAATAGACCCATCTTTTAGTACATGAGGTAACAGCTCATTGGGTGTTAAATTGCTAGTGAAATTAGGTTAAATATTTTATCATTGTGAATGATGGTTATGATACATATTGCATACGTGTGAGCATGGTTTGAGTGAAACTATTCATCATGTAATGTCAAAGCAGCGAAGAATTTTGTTGGTTTTTTTTATTATGTTTATAGTTGCCTGTTTCTTGACTAATTGGGCATTTCTGCCTGCGCCTATTGTGATATTGTAACTATTAATTTGCTTAATTTCTGGATTTGTAGACTGCCGATCTTACTAATGCCAACTTAGAGGGAGCTAATCTTGAAGGAGCCAATTTGAAGGTAATAGATCCTTAAGCATGGTGTTTACATATTAATTGCTTTGGTGCATATATCATTTGATCTATAGGAAGTTATAGTTCGGCACTGCAACAGAAAATACTGGGGCTTAATTAATGCATGTACTTATAATAACTTGATTCGATAATGTGTCAGCTTATCCTGATAACTTGAACAAGCTTGATAATTGATAAGGGAACTTGAATGAATGGTTGTGACCTGAAGTTTGTTTAGTTTTTTTTCCAACCCCTGTTCCGTTGATCTTTTTTCTTTTTGCTTTAATGATTTAGTTTGTTGTAATTACATGTTTTTCAGGGTGCAAAATTAACTAATGCCAATCTGAAGGGTGCAAACCTCCAAAGGGCTTATCTACGACATGTTAATCTTCGTGATACAGTAAGTAAATCAGTTTTATAGTGTGCAAACTTCTTTTGTATAGTAAGTGGTTCATCTCAAAATTTTTGGATTGCGTCTTTGACCTGGATCAGTGTCACAGTTGTTATACTACCTACCGGATATCTTACTGGAATTCATTTTTGTAATTTTATTTTGCATTTTCTTTTTCGTCTTTTATCAGCATTTGGAAGGTGCAAAACTAGATGGTGCTAACTTGCTGGGAGCAATCAGGTGATGATGGGGGCAGCCAAAGTTGTATGTATAAACATACTCAGTACATAAATAGTTACTATCATCTATGTTTACCCATTTTCATTTTCATTCATTGTCTATCTTGTGTTCATGTATTATGAAAATAGCATGCAAATTGTGGAAAGCTTATGCTATTATCGATTCGGGGTTTCATGAGTTGCCTTGTAAAGATTATTGGACCCATAGCTATCATATTTGTTATTTGCTACTAGTTTGAATCTAAATCACCATTTCAGTTGAGTTAGGGAAATCTGGGACCAAACGGGATAATCTCACGGTAAAATAAAAGATTCCGGACATGATTTACCCCATTTCCGAGTTGTGAATATCTATATAGGAAAACAAGGTCTTCATAGGCTTTGTCCAACGTGAAATATGGGAGCAAAGTGATGCCTTTGCTTTTAGTTTCTTATCTTCATAGCAAGGATTATTGGAAATCAATGATATTTTCCAATCCTTCCTTGGTTGAGGTAGTGACAGGGCATCCGAACACATTCCTTGATTCTATACCATGTTGAGGATCATATTTTCTCTTTCTTGAGGAAGTACTGGCCATGCTCTAGGAAACAGAATGAATGAATGCATCAATTTTATTTTTTTTTTGAACTTCACCAATGGAGTCATGAGATTTTTTACCAATGGAGTCATGAGATTTTTATGACACTTGACTTGGATGCATTAAAGAAAATGGAAGGGTGTGTCCATCTCAGCCACAAACTCTACATTTTAAATTTTTTAATCTTTAGATTTTTGGTCGTTGCCTGCTGAATGATTCTCTTTTCGTTGGGACCATTATTATTATTATTATTATTATTATTATTATTATTATTATTATTATACTTTTGGGTTGCAAATCTGGATCTAAAAATTGACGGTGGGGTGTTTGTCGGTAAAAAAGATTGAAAAGATAATAAATGGTCGGTTGCATTCAACCGAGGAAATTAAAGATAGGTGGCGAAATTTACGGTGATATTATTACTATTATATATTTTAGGTTAAAGGTTAAAAAATTCGAATAATAAAATTTAATAATTATCTAAATTTTTATTATTTTATTTAAATTAATTAATTTTTAAAATATTTATTTTTATTAATCATTAATATTTATTTTCATTTTATCAAATGTTTAATTGAATTTAAAATAGATACAAGTTCTTACTTGAGTGAAAATATATATTTAATGATTTAATAGATTCAAATTTAAAAATATTAGATTTAAATATAATGGATATTAAAATTTTAAATAATTATTAAATTTTTATACGAAAGTTTTACTCTTCGATCATTATTTTACTCCATGATTAATAGTACGTTGAGAGACAGGCGGCTATGAAACTTTGTAATTATTTAATGTTATTTTTTCTGTTACGAACTATTTAAAGGTGTTGTTATGACTATTTAACCCTCATTTAATTTTAATTTTATTGGGATAAAGTATAAATTTGTAACGAGTAGTCTGAAATTGAGATAGGGTATAATTAAAAATGTTATCTATTTTACATTTTTGGAATGAATTTTTTATAAATACTGTTATTTGATTCAAACATTAAATTCAATCAAACAATTTAATAGAAATATATAAAAATTTATTTGAATGGAGTTAAAAGTAGATAAATTTTTTTCTAATTTCATAAATTTCATTTTTTAAAATAACGAACTTAATCAATAATTAAATTTAAAACATTTAATATCTAACCGTGGAATATTTTCTTACCGATGACGTGTTCACTAGTATGCTCATAAATCTATCATAACATTCTTCCTTTGGGTAATTTCTCGATTTTTTGTTCGATTGTTAGTATTATTTGAATATATTTTGAATTTTCCTTATTTCCTAATCATGACATAAAATCAAAAGAAATTAAAAATAGATTGCACAAAATTAAATAAAATAAACCACTTTGTTCCAAATGCTTTGCAAAAGAGAGACACGTGGAAACAAAAATGGATTCCCTCTAAAATGTTCACGGCCCAATTTTCTGTCGGCAAGCATGGATATCCACGTGTCATTACAAGAGGCAAAGGACGCTCGTTCTTTCGCTTCGCAAAAGAAAGTAACACGTGGGTCCATAATAGATGATTTTTTGACTCGGGTGGGACCCAAGATGAAGATTTATGGTCGGCTGATAACACAACGCTACGTGTCCGATCCACTTGAATTGCTCTCAAAATCCGTTGATCAAGATGTGTCCATGCCGATATCCACAAAACATTTTTACATTACATGTACCGCAAATTTTACAAGGTAGAATTCGTTTCAAAATTATTTATTAGAGAGGAGTGATTCATTTGTATTAACGTAAGAATTTTGCGTATTTTTATATTAAAATTAAAATTAAAATTATAATATTTATATTTAATAATTTTGATTTAAAGATAAAAATATGAAAATTTATATTAATGTAAGTAAATTTTCTTTTGGATATATAATTTCAAATATATATGTTTATAATGAGAGTTCATTTAAACGATGATAAGATTAATTTTAATGATATTGAAAATAGTAATAATAGTAAAATTAAAAGTAATAGTAAAATTATATATTTGAATTTTTTTAAAAATTTTTATTTTTAAGTTATAATTATAATCAATTAAATAATAAATTTATTATAGAATAATCAAATTACCATCCTTAAATAATTAATTAACAAATTAAAATATAATTAAACAATCAAAATAAAATATGATGAGACATAAATTTAAGATCTCAAATTTTTTTAAGATTTCTTATTTATCATTAAACCAAAATCTCATTAACAAATATATTTGATATAAATACAATGACAACAGATAGATTAAATATAATAATTAACTGTTCAGTCAAACTTAATTAATTATTATGTTTAAAAATGATATAATCGAATGCTTGATAAAAATAATCAAATATCATAATAAAAAAATATTTTATTTTTCTATAAAAAGAATCTTTTGTTTTAATTTTGTATTAAAAAATTGAATACTTTCTTAATTTCATCCCTTAAAAAAATAAAAGTTAAAATTACAGTAGTGATGGAACGTGGAAACACGTCGTGAACACGTAGTAAGGCCAGTAAAGTAATTTCAACAATCTACGCGGATAATCTTCAATTCCGGGTCCACCCATCCTTAAAATGCCCATAAATAGCACCCAAGATCTTCACAGTTTTCTCATCCCAATCTAAAAGAAAAATCAGAAAGAATCAAGAAAAGAAGAAAAGAGATCCGAAAAAAATGTCAGGAATTATGCACAAGATTGAGGAAACCCTCCACATGGGAGGGCACAAGAAAGAGGAAGAGAAGCACAAGGGAGAAGGTCACCATGGACATGAGGAGCACAAGGGAGAAGGTCACCATGGACATGAGGAGCACAAGGGAGAGGCTCACCATGGGGAGAAGCACAAGGAAGAGCACAAGGAAGGGATAATGGACAAGATCAAGGACAAGATCCATGGTGAAGGTGGTGAGCATGGTCATGATGGGGAGAAGAAGAAAAAGAAGAAAGAGAAGAAGAAGCATGAGGATGGTCATGAGAGTAGCAGTAGCAGTGACAGTGATTAGATCAACCATCATCACCATTTATCTTCATGCATCATCTCTCTTATATTGAGTAAAACTCATTTTTCTTTTTCATTAAATTATATGCATAAATCTAATGCTATTATTATGTAATTAAAACAAAAAAATAATTTTTTATTCCATTCTCTTTGTGGGTCATTTACTCATTTTATTTCTTTTCTGTGTTGCAGGTGTATGGGATGAATATGATCAAAGCTTGTCTAAGTATTTGTGTTTTTATGAATTATAGCATCAAAAAAATCATGAAAATTTGAAAAAAAAAAAAATGAAAGTCTTGTTTGCTGTTGCAATTACTATAGTGTGGAATGTATTTAGGCAGGCTGTGAATGAGATATATGAGAATAAGATGTTTACTTTTTTAAAGATAGCATAAAATTCCCTCTTTAACTTCCTTTCATGTTTTTTTTCTTAATTTGTTTCATTTCGGAAAGAGAAAAGAGATTGTTTTGTCTTTTTCAATCAAGATGGTTTCGAGGAAAAGAGGAAATTATATCATATATGTACATAATTTGTCAATATCAAAGGTAATTTTCTGTTAAAATAAAAAGAATCAAATAATTTTTTTATAAATTAAATGCTAATTCGTTTAAAAAGTAAGAGTTTAAGTTTTCTTATTCCTGAAGTTAAGGGAAAAAAAAAGTTGGTGCCTGCCTTAAACTTTTTGTTGGATGGGGACTCGGGAACAATATTCAAAGTCACCTTATGAATGTAGCCTTCATTATTTATGCTAACGTCTTTGGAATTGGATTCCAAAACACTGTGAAATAACATTTCATGAAATGGACCTTTTTAGTTAACAGGCCTAATTAATTAGGAGAAATCAAAATTTTATCATTGTGTAATCCAAGCCCAATAAGCTTTTACATGTGATTTATTAAATTTTTAATTTTAGTGATTAAAATTTAATATCCAACAATCTTAATAATTAAGCAAAAATTTAAAAAAAAAAATTTTTTTCTATGAACAAAATAATTATGATCAAGAATGAATTTTGGAGTCTGAGTGTATTATCACTTTTTAAAGTTATTGTATATAATAACATATTTACTCGACATATCAAAAATCATTAATAAATTTATAATTATTTCATTTAATATAAAATTATTGCCGTAAATAATATATTACTTTAAATAATATTTAAAAATAATCGTCAGTAAAACCCATAAAAAAAATAGAATTGATATAAGATACTGAAAATTTTTATGCTTGGGCTCAGAGGCCAAGCTCCATCCAGTTCGTGTGCATTCTGCCGTTAGTCCGTTACTAAGAACATGCTCACACTTTATATGGGTCGAAATTTTTTATTTGTATTTAATAATATTTAATTAAATTAAATTTGTAAGTATAATTTTATTTATAATTTTTGAATAAAAGTAATAATTAGTAAAAATACATTAATTAATTTATGAGTAATATATACATTTTATTCTAATAATTTATATAATAAATTCAAATATAAATCTATTATTTCAAATTTATTTTTTAAACATCGTTAAAATATTAAATAAATAATTTTAAAAAATAAAATTAAAAATAAAATGCTCAAGCAAAAAATAAAAATAAAAAAAATAAAAAAAGATATCACGTGGACACCTCCAAAGAATGGAATAGACTAGGGAGGGACGGATTTATTCATCCCTGTTTCAACTCAATATCAAATTATTATTTTTATATCTAATTCCAACTCGACATATATATATATATATATCAATCTTGTGTACCGTCTTACTTAACCAAAAATCAATTTAATATAACATTCATGAAATATAATATTTTAATATAAATTACATTATAATTATATATAAATATAATATTTTATTAAATAAATGTATTAAATGATAATTTTATTAATATAATATTTATAAATCAAATTTAAACAAATAAATAAGTATATATATACCCTGAGACAAGATGAAAAAAAATATCCTGAACCCACCTCCGACCTGACCTCCATCTTAGAAAAAAAAAAGCATCATACCTTGATCTAACTTCAATTTTAAAAAACTATCCTTATTGAATCAACGAATTGAAACCAATCAAATACTTGTGGTTTTGACATCTCAATCTTCACTGACTTTAATTTTTTACAAAATTTATTTTATTTAAATGAAAAAGAAACTAAAATAACGAAAGGAGGGTAAAAAAATCAAATAACGTGCCACAAACATTTTTATTGCCAACTTATTTTTTACAAGTGATTTAAATTTTAAATTTTGATATTATCTTTTACAAGTGATTATATAAATCAATTAAATTAAGTTTCGAGTTTAAATCTTAAAATTTCTTTAAAGAAAAAAAAAAGTATAGCAATTGACAATTTCTAATCTTTCATCTTCTTTAAAAAAAAAAAAAGGTATAGTATGCTGTAAATTGATGCATGAAAAAAAAAGAAAGTTGGAGATCGGCTTAATTTAACATTTACAAATGTTCTGACTTAGTTTCTATTCTTGCAAGCAATTGTACAAAATATAT
This sequence comes from Durio zibethinus, assembly GCF_002303985.1. The sequence continues at coordinate 9,733,468 of NW_019168004.1, forward strand.
AGGTTTTATTCTAAATGCATATGGGCGTCACTAATGTGCCATTAGCAACAAATAAAAAAATAAGAAAGATATTCAATAATGAGTATTTTAAAAAATATTGGATGATGAATTTTTAATTTAAAAAATTTTAAATATTGAATTACTTATGTAAAATTGTTTCATATGTTACTAAAAATTAAATGTTTAGATTTTTTTATTAATTTTTATAAAAATAAATAAAATTTTATAATTAGTATAAAAATTGAAAAGAGAAGAATAAATAATTAAAAATTAAGGAAACAATATAAGTTTAATGTAATAAAATAATATTTATTTAAATAAAATTGACTTAATATTTATTACATTAAGTAGCTAAAAGCTACTTAGTATTTTTCAACCCTTTTTATTGAAAATTTTCTAATTGGTTTGAGAAAATGATTAATCAAACACAATCAATAAATAAAAAAATTAAAATTTTAATTTTTAATAATATTATTTTTGTTGTATTTAGTTTGTTGTACACAGAATGCATTCGTCTTAGCATTTGCAAGAATATTAAACAGTGAAGATATTTAAATATAGTAATACAATTCATTGTCCATTTATCATTTTGCAAAACATATATATTTATCAATGAAAGTGAACTTTCTCATACTTTTTTCCTTAAAATAATTATTTAAAAAATAATTAATGAAAGAAATTAAGAAGAAGGCTCAAATCGCTGCATCTACATGTTTATGTGGCCCTTGGCTTTTTTATAGTATTCAAAGACCAAAGATTGTAAACATCGAATAAGAAACTATAGTTTTTTGTAGTTTACAATATTTGCAGTATTTTTAGTAACATTTTGAATGTTATTTCTTATGAAAACCCTTGTTGTCCTCATCAAATCAAACCTGATTGATATATATATATATATATATATATTAATTTATATTTATATTTATATAAAATTGCCACCCACAGATTCCCATTTCATTCCAAGAAAGTAATTTGGAATTTACTTTGGTTCACTAATTATATTTTTTTTGGTGAATGTTAAATAGACAAAGCAATATAATATTAATTAATAAGTTTAAAGCATATTTCACCATCAAATTAATTCTTTTTTTTTTTCATTTGAATGTGGCATAGACAAAGGCATATATTAAATAATTATAATAAAAAATATTATAATTTGAAAAAAAAATTACAAATACTGAAATTTAAATTTTAAATCTACTGAATAATATTTTTTAAAAATGATTACATGAAATAATTGAATTAAATTTCGAGTTTGTTTAAAAATTATAATTTCTTTAGTATTGCTTCCGACAAATGTACGTATACAATATTTATAGATTCATAAATATGAGAAATGCTAATAATTTCATTCGAATTAATTTTTTGATGCATTTTTTAAATGTACACACCCTAAAAAATTCATACAAGTTAGTTCCTATTTAGAAGCAATGTTAGCTATTAATATATATGTATTTTTGTCCTTAATGTCTTGTTATTGTCCATGATTTCGTTTCCATTTTCTCCACAAGAAATCAAGCATTTTGGTACTTATGCTGAATATTTCTTACAAAGACTCCCATTGAAGAAGTTAAAAACATTGCAACCCAAAATCTGATTTAGAATATTGCTTTGTAATTCTTAATAAACAAATGCACTCACTGTTACTCTCGGCAGATTCTCTTGCTATTTCTCCAGCCTTGGTCACTTTGCAGATAAAAAAGCATCAAGGACGCCATGATTGGAGAAAAAAAAAAAGGGCTAGTTGTAATGGTTGCCCATGTATATTATATAGATAATGTTATGATTCAGGTTTCAATTCTTATATCAGATACAAATTAATTCAAAAGAAAATGTTTAAAAGAAGAAAGCATCAGTCACTAGTCATTATAATGCTCTGATTCAGGTGCATTTTATAATTGAATCCTAACGCATATCTATTTAACAAATATATCAAATTTTATTAATTTTTTTTAAAATTTTATATATTTGATTTACGTGATAAAATCTTTTAATAAATTAATTTTAACTTTTATTTACTCATTTCTTATAAAAAATTTTACGAATTTCACTTATAAAACTTCGTATAAATTTTTTTCAATTTTTAAAGTGATGAAAGTAAAAGAGACTTCACAATGGGGTAAAAGGCATAGAAATTTGATCCAAGTAAACACAGATTAGAAATGGAAATGTGTTCTTTTTCTCATCCTGATTCATGAGAGGCAGCTAATGGAGCCAACCTATGCCACATTAAAGTCATAGAATTGGTCATAGTGTTTGATACGTCCAATGTTTTTTTGGGAAACATTCAGAGCCAATCAATTTGTAGTGACCTTTCAGGGAATAGAATTCACAATCCAAATGTTGTGTTAACATGGAAAGTAAGATTAAAAGGGTAAGATTATGCTGCAGCCTGACCACAAATTCTCTCACCTAGCAAACAATGTTGGAATTAATCTTAAACAGAGACACAGCTCATTAGACATTTCCTAACATAAAAATACACAAATACTCAGAATACCCTAGGGTAATCGAAAATCGATTTCAACTAATTGAATTTGAGCAAGTCAATTTAATTTTGGTAACTATTAATTAAATAAAGCTGTTTAATTAGTTAATTTGATCAATTTTTTATTTTTAAAATTAATAATCGAACTCTTTGGATTAATTAATTTTCATAGATTTTTAAATATATTATTTATAATATTAATATATATATATTTTATATTTTTAAGATTGAAAAATATAATATTGTGGTAAAATCAAGGTGAGTTTTATTAGACGAAAATTATTATAAAATTATTGTTTAAAATTGATAGTAAAAGAATGGTAAAAAAAATTGATTTTTTGACCAAACCTATCAACTTATGTTGGTTTGATTATTAAAAATAAATCGATCAATTTTGATTATTTTTTAAGAGAAATTAATTGATTTGATTTTTTATTCTTCAAAAATAAACTAATTGAATTAATTGATTGCTCACCTCTACCATAGCATAGGATGAACAAAAAGATTACTTAAATACCTAGATTTTAGGATATTTCATATTACACTTTTCAATAAGGGTACTAAACAGTATAGTAGAGTCGTTATGTAAGACGCAAATCCTCCATGGGAGAAGTGGGACAATTGGTTACAATCTATTTCCATTTTGTTTAGAGCAAAAAAGTGATGTAATTCACTTATTGTTAAGGACATTTGGAAGATTTCTCAAATTAAACAATGACCTTGTTCTCTCATTAAAATATATATGTTGTCTTAATTAGAGTATATTATATTGTTTTTACTTAGTTACTCTATCAGCCTCCCCTACAATGATTCCCTGTCTGTAATCTAATTTAAAAATGATGCTTTGGAACAATCTCTATTCAAGCAATGCTTGTTTGAATAAAATATAGCAGAAATGAAAGAGACTTTTTGAAACATAACTCCCTTTTTCTTTAACTTATACAACTGTGACTTAGCAGTTACACAGGCAGGACGCCGAATAGAACAAGTCTTCCATTGTTTTTAACACCACCACTTGGCAATCTCTCATTAGAGCCGGCCATTTTTCTCCTCCCCTTTAAGTACTACAACATAGCCTTGTTCCTCACTTCATGATCTCTTCATCAGATTATGCTTCTTTGGGTTTTGATCTTCCCCAAAACCCACCAAGAAAAACTGGTAATCTGATTTGAAGTATAGAAAGATTGAAAGAAGATAATAGTTTAACGTACCTTGGCTTGCTACAAAAGATATGGACAGGCTTATTATTTTGGAGCCATCAAGTCTTGTTGCTGTCAGGATTGAGCCAGGGCAGAAATGTTATGGAGAGCTTACTCTGCGCAATGTTATGTATACCATGCCGGTTGCATTTAGGCTCCAGCCAATGAACAAGGGCCGGTATACTGTCAAGCCTCAATCAGGAATCATAGCGCCACTTGGGACACTAACTGTGGAGATTGTGTATCATCTACCTCCAGGTTCATTTCTTCCGGACTCGTTTCCTCTCTGTGATGATTCTTTCCTTCTGCATAGTGTGGTGGTTCCTGGTGCAGCAACCAAAGATTCAACATCAAGTTTCGATGCAGTTCCTAATGACTGGTTTACAACAAAGAAGAAGCAGGTGTTTATTGACAGTTGTATCAAGATCATGTTTGTTGGTTCACCTGTTTTGGTTCAACTTGTGATGGATGGTTCTATGGATGAAATCAGAGAAGTATTAGAGCGTAGCGACCCAGCATGGAATCCTACGGATTCAGTTGATTCACATGGACAATCCCTGCTCCATATTGCCATAGCTCAAAGCAGACCTGATATTGTCCAATTACTGCTTGAATTTGAGCCTGATGTAGAGTTTCAAAGCCGGTCAGGTTCTACCCCCCTTGAGGCTGCTGCAGGGTGTGGTGAAGAATTGATTGTTGAACTTCTACTGGCACATAAGGCCTGCACAGAGCGATCGGAGTCCTCCAGTTGGGGTCCAATTCATCTAGCAGCAATTGGTGGCCATATAGAGGTACTCAGACTTCTTCTGCTCAAAGGGGCCAATGTTGATGCCCTCACAAAGGATGGCAACACTGCCTTACACCTCGCAGTTGAGAACAGAAGAAAAGATTGTACGCGTCTGCTATTAGCTAATGGTGCCAAACCTGATGTTCGCAATACCAGAGATGGTGACACACCCTTACATGTTGCAGCAGGATCAGGCGATGAGAAGATGGTGAAGTTGTTACTTCAAAAGGGAGCAAACAAAGATATCCGGAACAAGACAGGTAAGATTGCCTATGATGTTGCAGCTGAGTATGGTCACATGCGCCTATTTGATGCACTCAAGCTTGGTGACAGCTTGTGTTTAGCTGCTCGAAAAGGTGAAGTGAGAACCATCCAGAGGCTGATTGAAAATGGTGCAGTGATCAACGCAAGAGATCAACATGGATGGACAGCTTTACATAGAGCCTCGTTCAAAGGCAAAATTGATGCTGTAAGGATGCTGATCGATAAAGGAATCGATGTTGATTCAAAAGATGAAGATGGATACACAGCTTTGCATTGTGCTGTGGAATCGGGCCATACAGAAGTGGTAGAATTGTTAATAAAGAAGGGAGCAGATGTGGAAGCAAGGACTAACAAAGGTGTTACAGCCCTTCAAATTGCAGATTCATTGCACTATGCAGGCATTAGCAGGATACTAGTTCATGGCGGTGCAACAAAAGATGGTATGCCACAAGTTGCTGCTATGCCAGTTTCGATTCCATTTGGAAATGGAAAAATGGGGAAAGAGATTGAAACTAAGGCAGCACCATTGAAGAGGAGACCCTCGAGGACAAGAGCCTTGCGCGGTAGCTTTGACAGATCGCTACCATTGGCAGTGATATAGGTAGCTTGGTGGATAAATATATCAGTTTTTTGCTTCCTCACAATCTTAGAGAGCTTAAATTGATTCCTTTGGTTTCGAGGTATATAAATTTGAGGAAGAAGTTTCAGACTCATTAATCACAAATGTTCATTTCATAACCCGATTACAATATCATTGTATGTTTGCAAAAGAAAATCAAGTGTAATTGTTGGCAAAATATGCTTGTACAATACTAGAATGCTGTGCAGTGGCCTTGAAAGACGTATTATTTTGATGAGGGCAAAAAGTGTATCTAAAATTCGTGGTGTAAGTTCAAGCAATAAAATTGCATTTTTGGGACCCAAAGGATTAAAACTTAGTGAAAATGCATCATTTTGCATACAAACACATACACACATATATATATATATATATGTCCTCAAACCTTTGACCTAATGGCTAAAGGCGTTTAAGGAGACATCAAAGATCTGGTTTCGAGTCAGGTCTCTTTCCTACCCCTTACTTGTACTAGGATATAAAAAAAAAAAAAACATATATATATATATATATATTTATGAAGGAGATTATAAGAAGAAGTGAATGTAATTATTGAGATTTAAACTTTAAATCTATTAAATATCACTTCTTACCGCATAAATCAATTGAATTAAATCATGATTCATTTTATAAAATTTTTTGTCAATGTGCATAGTTACTGAAATTTCAGACATTGTTGTGACTGCATCCCCTAAATCATCAGTTAAACAGTTTAATTTAATTTAATTGCTAATACAATGGTTTTTGTCTGTCCATTTCATTTTTTTTTTTCAATCTTAATTCATGAAAAGTACATTCTAGATAAACAATTCTCCATTATGTTTTTCAAAATAGAAAAAAAAAAAGTTTCCAAACAACAATTAGTATGCAACTCGTGGCAAAAAATGGTCATTTTATAATAATTAACTATGTTAGATTATTTTAAAGATGTATATATTTATAATAATTGTGTTATTCATTGTTATTGTCAGTTGCCATCGACAAAGACTTAATTATCAATTTTTCTTCATGTCATGGTTAACATCTTCAACAAGAAAAATGTGTTGTATTTAACAAACTTTGTTGAACTTATTTGTGATTGTCAAACAATATTTCTTCTTGATTTCTCGTTAATTTAGTATATTCTCTTCGTTATAATCAATAGAATCAAATGGACATGCCAACAAAACGACAGAACTTTACCCCATATTTCCAAAAACAATTTGTTGGAATCACAAAATTCAATGATTCCTTCGAATTACGTAATGAATCATGCAACCGAAATAAATTTCTTTTTTAAAATAATCAAAACATCATACAAGAAAAATTTTATTAATATGATAAACTATCAATTAACATACTCAATTGATAATTTAACGAGGCTGTCACACAAGCATTCTTTGTAACCCTTTGGCTCCACTCTTAAACCCTAAAGAAAATAACATGTTTATAATAAATCTTTAAAACCTTAGCTAAAAAGATCCACCAATAAAACCTTAGATAATGATACAGTTCGATTTGAATTTGGTTTAATTTTTTTTAATATTGTATAATATTATGAAAATTTAAAATCTTATTCAAATAAGAATTAAACTTTTATTTTATTCGAATCGAATTTTATCAATTTGATTTAGTTACTGGTTTTTTTTTTAATTTTTATATATTATTTTAATAAAAATTTTAATATATTTAACTAGATTTTGATATAAAATTATTATTTTTATTTTATAAAAATATAAAATATATATAAAATAAAAAATATATAATTCAGTTCAATTAGATTTTTTTTTATTTTTTATTTCTTAATCCAAAATTCGATCTAAATTTAACATATACATTTAATATCTAAATTTGATCCAAACTAAATAAAAAATAATAATTCAAACTAAACTGAACATTATAATTTTAAATTAATTTTCAGATTTTTCAATTTTTTTTCTCCCATGTGAGGTCATTGCTAGAAGTCAAAAGAAAAAAAGAAAACCTGCTCAAATTAATATAGCTTTTTAATTGCATGCAACTTTTATTTTAATGGTCTAGTCTATGCATCAATGACGAACACTTTTTTTTGTTTAAGTTGACTTAATTACCAACTAATAATATAATGGGTGATGCTATTTAGTTTGAAAAATAATGATCCGTATGAATGTGAAGAGATAAAAATAATAATAGTATGAGAAGAAAATAATATAATAGTTTGATCATTTCTAGCTGGCCATGTTGATCCGAAACACAATTGATCGTTTTCGTGGTTTTGTTTGTTAATTTTGGCACCCATAGGTGATCCCAACTCTTTTAAACGATATGTTCCATTTGTTTTGCAAAAAATATTTATGTTTTTTGAATTGAAAGAAAGTTTTTATTATTTGGATGAGTTAATGAAAAATATTTTTTTATTTGATTGGTTTTTAGAAAATTTTGTTTTTTTAAATAATATTAATATAATTATTAAACTATTGAAATTTATTTATTATTAAAATATATTCAAGTTATTTATTATTAAAATTATTAATATTAAAAAATAATTAAATTTTAATAATATTTAACTATTTATTATTCTTTATATTATTTATTAATATATTAATATATTATTTATTAATATATTATTATTTATAAGTAAAATTATATTTAAAAATATTAATAAATAGTTTTACTCGTAGATAATTTTTTTTAAATATATTTTTTTAAAATTCATAAGATAATTTCAAATCAATAAATTTAGTTTTTGTTTACCAAATAATTTTTTACTTAACAAATATTTAAAAATGTGAAAATTATCTTTCGAAAGTTATTTTCCGTAAAACAAATAGAGTTATAATTAAAAATAAATTTTTATCATATCATTTCAGTGATTTAAAATTTAATTATTTAAAAATTTTAAGGGTTTAATTTTATAACAATATAATAATGTGATGAAAATTTTTTTTGTCGATTATATAAATGAAGTGTAAATTAATTATGATCATCTTTATCGTATAAATATATTATTCATCTTTGTCAGCAATTAATGCATAAGGAGTGAAATTAAGTATTTTTTTAAGAAATTAATTACTTTTAAAATATTTTTTTCATATTTCATTCTTCAAAAAATTTCACCAACCATTGATATAACATATTATCTATAATTATTACATTATAATTAATCAATTATAATTTTAAATAATATAAAATTTACATTTAAAAATCACGAATCTTTATATAATTTTTAATGTATAAATAATTATAAAATTATAATTTCACCCGATTTCGCGATGCCATTTGCATTTGAATTAGACGACGAAAAGGGTCTGTTTTTGGAGAGAGGAAAGCAAACAAAAATGGGCTAGCCCATTGGGAAGTCCAGGCTCAGGAAGGACAACAACATGTGTTCATATTGGGGAGCCCAGTTGCACTTCCCATATTCTCTCAACTTAATAGATGAGTGCTACCCATTTTGCGCAAAAAAATTTATCTCTTTTTTTTTAAATTTAATATTTAAATTTGTCTTAATGCTATAAGAAATATTAATTTAAGGCTTTTTGAATTTTAATTTAAAATTTATTTTATATTATTGACATTCAAATGCTTTGAAGGTCGAAAAAAAAAAGGTAAAAATTATTGAAAGTAAGATTTGTAGTAATGTATATATGTATAAACTTTTTGAACACGTCTTGAAAAAAAAAAACAAACATATATTTTAATTTCAAAGGAAAGAAGCAAATGCTAACAATTATTAATACCAAAAACCATTCTTAAAAGCAATATACTCAAGTAACACTCGACCATCAAACAAGCAAAAATTCACCAAATTTATTAATAAAAATATTAAAATTTTAATTTTTTATTAAGATTTAATTTTTAACAATTTTATATATAAAAAAATAAAAAATATTAGAGATTTTTTTTTCACTTTTTTTAAAAATAATTATAAAAAATAAAAAAATAAAAAAAGATGTTTTAGTCCTTTTTTATAATGAAAAGTCAAAATTAAGGTGGCGGATTCAGATGGTTTAGGAACACGTAACAATCAGCAGTTGGTGGTGAGAGACGCCTGTCTAGGCATAGCTCGCCATCCACGCAAAAGGCTGTCAACTATATTGGGGTTTGGTAGTTTTTTCTTTTTTTTTTTTTTTAATGGAAGAAAAAAGAAAATCTTGGTTTAAACCAACTCACCAATAATTAAATATTATGCATTATATAAAATATAAAAATTTATGTATTTATATTATATTTTATATAAAAATTATGTATCATAATATATATTAATATAAAAATATAAAATATTTTATTTTATTTTATTAAATATATATAATTTTAAGTTGTATTATTTTTATATTATATTTATATTTTATTATTATATTTATTTTAAATTATCAAATTTATTGATAACCTAAGAAATTGGGAATATCCTTTCATTTTTAACCAATCTCCTAACTTATGGCTTACACCATAAGAAAAACAAGGTTTGTTTTTTTGCTAACAATTGCTTGTTCAGTGCCAAATAGTCTCTATTTGATAACTACTGGTCAAACGCAATTGGATTAGAAATGTGTCAAAGCTCTTTGTGTTTTTTTTTTTTATATATATTTTCTTTGATTGTAACAAGAATTTAAGGTCAATCCTACTTTTAACAATAATGTAGCTTTGGAATTTTAGCATAACTAGAATTGAAAATTTAAGTGAATCTCTTATTCGTCATTTAAGCAATTGTTAAGGTCAATTTTGTTGTTTTATTAGGTAAATTGAGCAGATGATTAAGGTGGATTGCGACAACTTAAGTTGAAATCAAAATTTAGTTGAATCATACTTCCTAAAACTAATAATTTAGGTTAATTTTTTTTTATATATAGGAAAGAGAGTTCCCGTTACACATCTAACTTAAGTTTTTTATGCAAATCATATCTTACTCTTATCACTTTAATAGACCTAGTAATTTATGTTTTCATGTTATATTTCATATCGTATTTGACATATATAACGATACGAATTATTAAAATATGAACATGAAATGAATTATAAAATATATTTAAATCTTAAACACAAACATTACATATTTATTATACATATTATATGAGACATGACACGATTAATATGTGTATAATTTATTTATTTAAACATGATATAAATAAACATGAATAATATAGATATAAACGAATGAATATGATTAATACAAATATATACGAATAGACATGACTAAAATGAATATATACAAAAAGATAACTAAAATAATAAATAATTATAAATTATCTATCATTTATAGCTTAATAAACTTGGCATATTAATAATATAAAAAAGTATTTACATATTAAAATAATAAAAAAATTTTAATACATCTTTAATATGTATTTAATATATATATATATTTAAATTTTAATATATATTATATAACTATATTAAATTTTAATATCAATTCAAAATGATAAACTATTAAAGATTAATATTAATATTAATATTATTAATATAAAAAAATAATTTTATAATAATTATTAAATAAGTATCATAATTAAATATTTAAAATAATTTTTATATGATATTAAATAACTAATTAAGTATCATAATTAAAAATTTAAAAATTAAAATAATCTTTATATATTTATATTAAATTAAATTAAATACAAAAAAATATGTTAAGCGTAACAAAATTAAATTAAACGTATTATTCGTATCGTATTATATGTTTAAACGTGTCTATACATATAATACATGAATTATATTGTATCATAATTTATATCGACACGAATAAATATGAAATACATTTTTTTAAATGCATATATAATTTTTTTCATGTTATATTATCTTATCGTGTCTGAAATTACTAAAACTATACTTAAAATATGCTTAAGTGACAACTCAAGTCAATCTTAATTTAAAAAATAATGTGGCTTTATAACTTTAGCATAATTTAAATTGGAATATCAAGGATTATCTATTTCTGACCTAAAATGATTTATAAAATTATGTTAAACATTGTTATCTTCACTTTCTAATGCTAATGTGACACCATTCATTTAAATATCGACAAAGATTTTTATTTTTTGGTTTGGAATAATGAGAGTCATTCATTAGTCATGATAAAATTTTATGAATTTTTAATAAAAAAAGTGGTAATTTAAAAATAAAAAGAAAGAATTATGATATTAAGATTTAAATATTAAACTTGTTGAATATCAATTTTTTATAAATAATAATTATATGAATCAATAAAATTAAACTCAAAATTTTATTATATTAATAAAAAATTATATCTATATATATTATTTAAATTTCAACATACATTTAATATGTAAAAACAAAATAATTATATATTATTAATTTATAATGAATAAACATTTTATCCATTAAAAAGTCTAATGTTTTTGAGGGGACAATTTAAAAATCAAAGTTTAGGTCTTTACCTTGAAAATATTTTGTGCGTTTAAATTTTGAGATAAAATTTATAGAATAATAA